>JAOUQX010000033.1:7722414-7736852 GCA_028566295.1 Liobagrus marginatus
TGTGTGTGTGTGTGTGTGTGTGTGTGTGTGTGTGTGTGTGTGTGTGTGTGTGTGTGTGTGTGTGTGCACGTGTGTACTGATTCAAACACAAACATTTTACAATGTATAATTGTTAATTGTGTGTGTCATTCCGTCAGGATAAGATTTATATGTATGGTGGGAAGATTGATTCTACGGGGAACGTGACCTCTGAGCTGTGGGTGTTTCACACAAGGAATCAGTCGTGGGAGCTGCTGAACCCTCGAGCCAAAGAGCAGTATGCAGTGGTGGGTCACTCTGCTCACATTGTTCACCTCCAGCCCGATGGATTAGAGCCAGTTATGATCATCATCTTTGGTCACTGCCCTCTCTATGGATACATCAGCCAAGTGCAGCAGTACAACTTCGGTTAGCAATTCACTCTATTTCTTGTATTACACCAACAAATAGATTTCCACAAAACAGGGATTGTACTTAGATCATGCCGTTGTAATCTGGAGCCCTAGTTGTATTGTGTTTTACCATTAAAAAATAGATTTAGTTGAGTTGTCTGATCATATCCAGTTTATAACTGGTTTGGCCAGCAGGGGGTGCCCATGCTTCATTTTCCAAATAGCTTTTGAAACAAGCTAAACAGTGTCACCAAACTGTACACACAGAAACCCAACAGTGCCCTGACTAATCTTGTAACAGATGTGTGGCGATGAGGTGTTTTCTTGTTTATACTGGTTGGAATTGTCTAAAAGAAGTGGAATTCTGTCTCGGTCACGTTCTGAATACAGCGAGCAACAGGTGGAGTGTTTTGGAGACAAGTGGAGCGTTGGTTCATGGGGGCTATGGCCACAGCAGTGTGTATGACCCTGAAACACGCTCTATCTACATTCATGGTGGCTACAAAGCCTTCAATGCTACAAAGTACGGTCTGGCTGGTGACCTGTACCGCTACGACATCGACAATAGCATGTGGTGAGTGGACGAGGAACAAAACCTATTATTATTATACCGACTTATCCTATACTTTTGGTTTAGGTCAATTATTTCTAAACCGCTACATCCACATGTTATGTGCCATTATGCATCATATATCTGTGTACCTATGTGCGGGTTGCCAAATATATTCTTGATAAGCTTCTCGAAGCCTCTGGTTCATTCGGTGATGTAACACTGATTTCAGGTTGATTCTGAGGGACAGTGGGTCTTATCGCTACCTCCACACAGCCGTGCTCATAGGCGGGAACGTGTTTGTGTTTGGCGGAAACACCCACAACGACACATCTATGAGTTATGGTGCCAAATGCTTCTCTTCTGACTTCATGGCCTACAACTTGGGTGAGTAATGTCAGTGAGGAGTTCCTAACCAGCATTAAAAAGGAAACCATTCTTCCTTTTTGTACCCCAGGTTTAATCTACACAGGGACACATGTTATTTTGTTTCTGCTTCTTTGTTTTATGCCAGTGTTAGGTTTTCTTTGACCATGCCTTTTTGATCCCAGGACAAATAATGAGTCATAACGTGCGCTTCAAAGATTTACGTAGGTGGTAAAACACTACCACATTTGCATTTGTCTATGACAGGTGGTAAATACATGATAGTATTCAGATAGATTGCTTTGCCCTGCTTTTTTCCGAGGCTGTTTTTTTTTTAATTTTTTTTTTAGATATTATAATCAAAAGTAACTATTGAATTATTATTTTTTTTAAATTTGAATATCTTTTTCACCTCACAATTTGTTTTAATCACTCATTTTTATCAACTCCCGGATTGCACACGTTTCACCCTCACTTCTGACCCAGGGTATAGAAACTCCTTTAAACTGAGATGATGCGTCTTCTTCACCCTTCTGTTTGACTCAGTCATGATGCAATTTCCAGAAACTGCAACAGAGGGCAAATTTTATTAAGATATGAAACCGCACAGCCCACTGAACAACCTCCCAATCTTTTCCTACATCTCCAGGTTATTTCCGCTCACTTGTTAGCAAATTGGGTCAAGTCTGTGATAGTAATGTATGTAGATGAATTAGCTTTTTATTTAGCGGCGCAAAGTCACAGCCCATTACATGCGAAGACCATATTAAAATAGAGTTTTCAAATGACGATCACTATATAATCTAATTATTATGAACATTTAGATAATAGATTTGTTCATGGCCATGAAATAACTCATTTATTTTACATCTTTGTGTAATAGACTACTTTTTTCCATGTGTTGTAATTTTAGATAGTACTCCCTTTAGCTTGTGTTTTTTTTAAAAGACGAGTTAATAAACATGCCTTACCTCATTTGCCCCATTCTCAGGGGAGTTTCTGTACTTTGTGTGGGAATGCTATGATCTTTTCCTGCAGATATTCCACGCCATGGAATTTTTAAATGTAGCCTGACGCTGTTCTGTTTTCTGGCTGCCATTTCTATATTTCATGACTGATTTTTGTGTCTTTTATTTGGCCGCTCCTCTGCTTTTTAAATGTGCATAAAATGCCTTGAGGCCATTCTCCTCGATCACCTTTACAGAATGCAGCCATGCAACCGTGTACTCCGGCTGTTAGAAATGGCCATTACTGACGTGGGGGCAACATACCTAGCGGCACTGCAGCTATAAGGGCAAGCATATCAGTTACTGCATTCTGTACATCAGGGCTATTCAATTAGTTTGTCATGGTGGCCAGTTCATGAAAAGCATCCCAAATGAGGGGCCAGGGAGATTATGGCTTGCAGTATGAGTGGAGCTGTAACAACAGCAATAACGGACCCCATATGCTGTATCGTTGCACTATAAGACACCCAGGTAGACTGTTTTCCTACAGTTATACATGCTCATGTTGTATTTGAAACTGCATAAAATCACCGCATTGTAAGTTCCCTAGGAATCTTTTTCTACATTCAAACATATTCAAATGTAGTAGTTTGAAACTGCATAACAATATCAGTGCATTGTAAGAGGCCCGAGTCGGCTTTTTTTCTACATTTACTCGTGTAAATCAGAGCGCCATGTCATTTAGAATGTAACCCTATGACTTAAGTGCACATAACAAATAAGTTCATCAAATAGAATATAACATTGTTTTATGCTATTGTTTGCGAAAGTAAATTATTTCAGTAGTTCTATTCAAACTACATCAGCCATCTCAATAATTGGTGAACATTTCACTTTTAAAAAGTGATTAAAGAAAGATTAATAGTGAAATCTGTACTAATTTTACTCTGAGTAAATCGGAGTAGTAAACATCAATATGTTATCAGTGCCGTACACATACAGTGCTGGGCTGTGAGGGATGCGTGATTACTCGTTTTGATGCAAATTCTATATAAATTAGGAATCCTCTGCACTAGGGTTTGTTATGCCATGCTCAAGACAATATAACAGTAGTACTGAGACACTGAGAGTGTACGATTTCTCCAGGGTTTGAAATGATGTCACTTCCATCAAGTGTTTGTTTTCATCTGTTATCCACTGGGCTGCACACCTCCATCAACAGTTTTTCGGTACTGGTACTATGGAATACAGACTCTATTATTCAGACTCTATTATTGAATCCTAGGACAGTGCAATAGTCATATTTAGCTCTCAGGTAGTGAGAATGTGAACCACAGCAAATGTTCAGATATACTGTATATTATGGTTATATATTCTGGTTTGTATCATTTCTCTACTCCAGGTTAAAGCTATTGACTTTGATAATAGCTAATTGTTGCTTTATGTAATTCCTTCTTGCTGTCTGTTCCAGCGTGTGATGAGTGGACTGTGTTGCCCAGACCTGAACTTTACCATGACGTCAACCGCTTTGGACATTCTGCCGTCTATTCCAACGGGTAATTGCAATCTCTTGCAACGTTTTTCAACGGTTTCTATAGCTTAGTTTGTAGTTAAGCATTAGCTCCTCAAAAGCGGACATGAAAGTGAAAGCTACTTACCGGTAAATCTCCTATTCCAAGAGTCAAGTATTGAGTCATAATAACATACTGTATTGTGCTAAAGCAAAGATGCCCGTTGATTTAGTACACATCTGTTTATAATATGGCAAGTTGCAGGTTTAATCCTAACTATAGTTATATTTATTTAAGATACTTCAGCACAGATTAGGCAAATTGATCAGAAACAAAAAATCGAGATGGTAACCCATCAACCCCACTTCAGACAGTTGAATGCTGATGAACAGGCACATCAGTCAAGGTTACGTAGCGGCGAATGCTCAGTAGAACCCAGACACCTTTGATATGAGCTTACTGTGATCTTAAATTATTATGTATAATAGCTCCTGATTTAATAACCCATCTCTTTGATTTAATCTCTCTGACTTTCTGACTTCCTTGTGAAGATAGAACTTCTTCAGTTGTCAGCTCATCTTTAGCTATCGATCTCTTAAGCTAACACCTAGACTTCTTATCTCCATTTTCCTTTGTTCTTACCGTATGCTCTTATCTTTGATATTAGGTCTGCGCTGTGTTCCCCTTTACCTTCTAATAAAATGTATCTTCCACCATCACCGACCCACCTTTTTTGTCTTTCTCTCTCGCTCAGGGTGATGTATGTGTATGGAGGATTTAACAGCCTGATGCTGAGTGATCTGTTGAGGTTTACTCCTGCTAACTGTTCTGCTTACACCAAAGCTGAAGAGTGTGCGACAGCTGTGCCAGGTGTTCGGTGTTTGTGGAATTCCACTACCGGTACATGCCTTCCCTGGGAGGCAGACAAACTGCAAGATCCAGATATGTGCCTTCCTAGAGTGTGTAAGTAGCACTAAACCTTAGCCATGAATGCACTGCTCACCTCAGTAGGTCTATTAACCCTGTTATTTAATGACGGCCCTGTGTTATGAAAGATAAGGAAGTCATAAAAATATATTTTCATGAACTATCTAGCATAAAAAAGCGTCCACAGTGACTGAGTTTTACTTAATACAATATGGTTTTAGTTATAAGCATATGATCATGTACAGTTTGATTTTGTAGTCTCCGATTGTGATTATGATGAGACTTTGGGGTAACCCAAACTGGGGTAGGCCTATTAATCTGCAGATGTTGATGTGAAGAAGAACTATTTTAAGTGTGAAGAGTTATTATTAGTATCTAGCCTATTTACACATGGAAAAATAGAGTTTATGCACCGGTTAGATTTGATGATAATGAATGTTGAATCAATCCATTAAAATTGATACCTGATTGTTGCTTGGATCGATGCATCGGTCGTAAACATCATATTAAACCTTATCTGTAAAAAGCATTTTAAACTCTGTGGGTGTCTGTTTCAGATGCAAGCAGTGACAAGTGTGACCAGTACACTGACTGCTACAGTTGCACAGGTAACACTAATGGCTGTCAGTGGTGCTCAGAACGCTGTGTGCCCATCCACAACAACTGCACTGCTTCCTTGGTGAGACCGCAGATTAATAATCACATCTAAAGCATTTGGCACACACTGCTCCGTTTGAAATACGCGTTTGTAGACAGTACATGTTCTATAAACACACTCTGCTGTCAGCCAGTGAAGGATGGGTTCTCCCTCGAGTGTGCTTCCTCTAAAATTTCTACCTAATGTCACATCAGGGAGCTTTTCCTTGTCTCCTTTTCTACAGGCTTGCTCATTGGGGATAAATATACATTTTATTTTCAAAATTTGTCATTTTGAATTGAAGTTTTGTATTTCTGTAAAGCAAAGTCGATCATTAAAAGCGCTGTACAGATCATATAGAATCGAATTGAACTCCTATCCAGGGCACCTTGCATTTACCTTATTTACTGATAACTTGAGCAGTGTAAGGGTCTTGTTGGAACACCCAGCAGTGGCAGCTTGGTTGTTTAGGGATTCGAACCCACAACCTTTTCATAGTACTTACTATTTTTTACTGAGTTCCTGTTCTGAGAGCATGTTCTACGAACTGGAGGAAATATGTTAAGGGTTCTAATTGAAGAAAAAAAGAATGGTATAAACAAAACAGCAGAGATATGGGGTAGAACACTGGAGGATGTGGTGGCTTAATGGTATGGCTCTGGGTCAGTGATCAGTGGGTCTGGGTTCAAGCCTAGCACCAGACAAGCTACCATCATTGGGTCCTTGAGCAAGGCCCTTAGCCTCACTTGCTCCAGGGGTACCACACGTTCTGGCTGACCCTGCACTCTGACCCCAGCGTTCAAATTCATATGCTGGGATATGCGGAATCAAAACATTTCACTGCATGTATGTGTATGTGATAAATATGATCTGAATTTGATTTGAATTTGAAAAAAGGAAATAAAAAAATATAAATATAGCATTTAAAGAAATAGATGAAGGGATAAACAAGAACGTAAATCAGAGCTCTGCATCAGGGATGATTTCCAACACTGTGTTTGCATGTTGTTCTACTCCCTACAGGGTGCAATAACCGAGTATGAAGTGTGTCCTAAGGGTGTGCACTCCTATATGTGTAATAAAAAGACCAGCTGTAAGAGCTGTGCTACGGACCAGAACTGCCAGTGGGAAGCCAGGAACCAGGAATGCATCTCACTGCCTGGTACTAACTAGCTATGTACTGAATACACCGTGACGCATGAGCTTTTTTTTTTTTTTTTTTTGCTTGTAAGATATAATTGAACATTTTATTCTACTAAAGAGCATCAGTAATGTTGATGTCTGCTTAATTACCGGTAAGTTTAAGATTCAGAGAAAGATGCCAGTGAAACTGAAGCAAGAAACCACGTTTATGTGCAAATTGACTTGCTAATAGTCCAATAGAGAACATGGCAAACTATTTCAGCAAGTATTGATGATGGGTCTCTCCCCCTTTCTACTACAGAGAATGTCTGTGGGGAAAGCTGGCACCTGGTGGGGAACACGTGTATGAAGTTTCTCACGGCTAAGGACTCGTATGACAATGCCAAACTAGCCTGCCGCAGTAACAGCGCCGTACTGTCCTCCCTAACTACCCAGAAAAAGGTGCAATTCGTCCTGAAAGAGCTGCAGAGCAGAGGTGCTCAAGTAAGTGAGGCTCTAAATCTAGTAGGCAGCTCGCTTCCCTGACGGCTTATTATCTTGCTCCGATCTGTTTACCCAGGCGGTTTTATTAACTGGGGGTATTTGTATAAATACATTTTATTAAATGCCTTCAATCTGATTTACTGTGATGTGTGTGTGTAGTCCAAACTGGTTACGCCATGGGTTGGTCTGAGGAAGGTGAATGTGTCATACTGGTGCTGGGAGGACATGTCCCCTTTCACCAACACCACGTTGCAGTGGTTGCCTGGAGAACCCAGTGATGCAGGCTTTTGTGGCTACCTAGCAGAGCCCAGCTCTAGTGGTCTGAAGGCGGCACCCTGCATCAACTCCTTCAATGGTAGCATATGTGAACGATCAGGTAAACACACTTGGACCTGCAATCGTGCTTGTATGATTCTAAATAATCGGTTGACTGAAAGACAACTAAATAGTTTGACCCTCAAACCTTACAGTTCTGAAGGTCATACTGAATGTAAACATTAATGTACTTGTTCATAGACACTATTTAAAGAAACAATTATTCTGCAGTATTGATAAGTTTTTTGCTTGTTTGATGCTTATTTTACATTAGTAAATATTTTTATATACTTTACTAAAAGTTCTTTTACTAAGACTTTACTATACTTTAATAATAAAAATCTTTTTTTTTGTTGTTTTGTTTTGGGTTTTTTTTTTTTAATAAAAACCGTTTTCTTTTTCTGTTTCCCTCTTCCGTCGCTGTGTGACGTAGCCAACCACAGTGTGAAGCAGTGCCGAACTCCATGTGCACTGCGCTCCTCCTGTAGCGAGTGTACGAGTGGAGGTGCCGAATGCATGTGGTGTAGTAATATGAGGCAGTGTGTCGACTCCAACGCTTACGTTGCCTCGTTCCCCTTTGGTCAGTGCATGGAGTGGTACACTATGAACAGCTGCCCACGTATGTATTCGTGCCCTTTGTACATACATACTACATACCTGTCTAACGGATCCAAGCTCTGATTTTATTGAATAAATAGAAGAAAATGATCACTTCTAGTTAGAATGGTAAGTTTGAACAATGCTCAGGTTCTTCTTTTTGTATCCACAGCGGAAAATTGCTCTGGATATCGGACATGTGCGCAGTGTTTGGATCAGCCCAGCTGTGGATGGTGCACTGACCCCAGTAATACAGGGCGGGGGCAGTGCATGGAGGGCTCGTACCGCGGACCCATCCAAACCCTCCTGCATGCTCCCTCATCCTCAAGACCGTCCCTCGTACAGGCTCCTCAAGCTCTGTTGAATGTGAGCTGGTGTCCGCACGAGAACAAGTACAACTGGTCATTTATCCAGTGCCCAGGTATTTATCCACACATTGACCGCTTTCTTTCAAAAAGAATCTGTAGTGATAGTGATCGTGCCTGTTCTCAATCCTGTCCTCTCCGGTCGTTTCCTACAGCATGCCAGTGTAATGGCCACAGTGCATGTGTCAATGAGAGTTTATGCGAGAGATGTGAAGATCTCACCACCGGCAAGCACTGCGAGAGCTGTGTATCCGGTTACTATGGTGACCCCACCAATGGGGGCAGCTGTCAGCGTAAGTGATTAAGAGGAGATGGTACTTTAATCTCAGCAGAGCACGACAGACTGCAAACTGTGTCTCTGTATGTGTCTTTTGCAGCCTGTAAGTGTAATGGCCATGCCAGCATGTGTAATTCAAACAATGGCAAGTGTTTCTGCACCACTAAGGGCATCAAGGGAGACCGCTGCCATCAGTGAGTAACACGTGCTCGCACACACAGCAGCAAACTTGAAAGAGCTAAGCAGCTTTGCTGTTGCATAGCCGTGTGGCTTTTTTAAATCTCTTGCTTCCAAAACTATTGCTTGTGCCTCATGCTTCTCTTATTGCTAAAACATGAATGTGCATCAAATGTGAAGCGAGAGATTCTGATCGATGTATATCATTTTACTTTGGTATTTTATTATTTATTTCCCCTCCCTCTCAACATTTGTCTCTCAGGTGTGAAGTGGAGAATCGTTACCAGGGCAACCCTCTAAAAGGAACCTGTTATTGTGAGTGTACTAAAATGGAAGCAATTACACAAAACAGGCCAATCGGGAGTCGCAGGCTTTTTACAAAGTGCTCAAGTCTTTTATCCAATTATCCATCCTACTGTTGCTGGACTGGGTAGTTTTGGGTCAGAGTACTGCAGAGGTGAACAGTGAGCTTCCTTAAGCTGTCGTTATCCGTGCTGGTTAATCCCAGCGCTGTTACCTTTCGAAGGTGGCTGAATGATCATTGTAATAAAAGAGAGGCGACTAATTTGAACCTGCTCAACAGCACACTCGTTTTCTTCTTAACTATCCATAAAGCTTACCCAGAATGCCCGGGTGACGCTGTAGAGCCTGTGACGAGTATTCGAGTGTTTGTGCTAACATGTGCATTTAAATATAAGTGCATAGATATGACATATTATGTCATTTTTTAGAGATCTGTAAAAAATACCCACATTTACTTACCCTGTGCCTCTTGCACACAGACACATTGTTGATAGACTACCAGTTCACCTTCAGCCTGACTCAGGAGGATGACCGATACTACACTGCCATTAATTTTGTAGCCACGCCAGATGAGGTGAGCTGCAAACTTCATTCCAAATTGTAGATGTACTGTATACCTCTATTGTCCGAATCCTGTCAGATACTAAAAGATATTCATAAAAATATGCCTATTGGGTGTGTTGCTTGCTCATGAACACTCGCTGTCCGTGCTATTGGAAATAGAGCTTCAGTTCATTTCCACATCAAACATTCAAATAGGGGGCCTCTCATGTCGGCCTCCTGGCCTCTCATGTCGGCCAAGAAACAGAAATCTGAAGGTAGAGCCTGATGTCTTTGTCTGCTTTTGAAGCTCGTTCACCTTAAGCTTTGATGTTTTGCGCATGCTGAGATGCTTTTATGCTCCCTGTGGTTGTGAAGGGTAATAATAACATATTATAAATTAACATGACCAATCTGGCCATTTTCCTATGAACGCTCATATCAACAAATCTAGAAAACTGGTGCTCACACTTTGTTTTTCATTTCTGTGTAAACTCATTGACCGTTGTCTGTCTGAAAATCCCACGAGGTCATCAGTTTATTAAATACTCGAATCAGCACATTTGGCACTAACAACAATGCAACTCAAAGTCACAGAGCATTTTTTTCTTTATTTCAATATTACCTACAGCTCTTGATCTGAATCTGCATTATTTGTTTTTGTCATGCTGTCACATCATTGGCTGATTAAATCACTGCATGATTGCACAGGGGTTCCTATTAAAACTTTCATTCATACTTATGCTTACCAATAAGATGTGTTATGTGCTGCAAAGAACTTCTCCATGATTGACAGCGGTGCTTATTTTTAGGCTTATAAACATAATTTCTCCAGGATTACAGACAGGATTATTCCTAAAATTGTTTGATGCTGTAATAATGCAGCATGCCAATTTCTCCTGAAACGACGTTATAATTATGTTTCATTCACTGCATTAGCCAGTAAACCTAGTTGTAGTCGAATCATTGAAAACTGTTTTGTTGCTCTATAACAGGCTGTTTTTACATGTAGTAGTGAAGACAGTGTTTTTGTTGTGTGATTATTATTATTTTGCTTCTTATATTTGTAATAATTTATTACTATGTGCAATATTTCTTTAGCAAAATCGTGACCTGGACATGATCATTAATGCCTCTAAGAACTTTAACCTCAACATCACCTGGGCAACTAGCTTTGCAGGTATAAACATTTGGAAAAGCTTTGTAGTGTTTCAAACATGCATTCTCCTTTTTTTCCTCTTTACTAATTTTCTTACCCCTTGTCTTGCTTTTGCCCTCAGCTGGTACGCAGTCCGGAGAAGAGATTCATATAGTGTCTTGCAGCAATATTAAAGAGTTCAAGGACAGTTTCTCCAATGAAAAGTTTGACTTTCGGAGCAACGTTAATATCACCTTCTTTGTTTACGTCAGCAACTTCACCTGGCCAATCAAAATACAGGTATGTGTTAATGAAAGATACAGGAGCGTGGGATTTTCATAATGGGATTGTTCTTGAGCATTCATGGCTCTGAAATGACTTATTATTATTATTATGATGTCTAAGCCCCTTCTTTCCTCCTCACTTCCTGTTCTTCTCCCCTTCTTTACTTTAGGAGGACATTGTGTCAGTGTTTTAACTGCAGCAGCAGTTATAGCAGCATTTAGTTAAACTAGCAGTAATTATTTACTACAGTAAAGTGGCTAGTTTATGCATTAGCAGCATTGAATGGTGGATCAGTAGATGATGTGAAATAGATTTCCAATGACAAAGTGTTCACAGAGTTTAAAGTGACGGTGTTAAGTGACGGTGCATGAGTGTGTGGGTGTTTATCCGAGTGTTTCAGTTCGTGTTGAGGAGCCTGATGGCTTATGGATAGAAACTGTTGGACAGTCTGGTTGTAGCGGCCCGAATGCTTCGGTACCTTTTTCCAGATGGCAGGACGGTGAACAGTGTGCGTGAGGTGTATGTGTGTGGTCGGCCACAATGCTGGTGGCTTTCCGGATGCAGCGTGCAGAGTAAATGTCCATGATAGAGGGGAGAGAAACACCGCTGATCCTCTCAGCTGTCATGTGTGTATGTGTATATATATATATATGTGTATATATATGTGTGTGTATATTTTTTTGTATATACTGTATATATATTGTCATATATTTTCATGTCATTCTGTAGGAGGGAGATTCTAGCCTTCTGTTTCATTCTGTGCATTTCTTTTCATGTGGTCAAAGTCTCAGTGGCATTTGTAGTTTTTGGTGTGTGTGCACACACACCTTCCATATGTCCTCTTTTTTCATTCTGTATCTACTGGATGAGTGCAATAGAAGTGAGGTCATGGGTGACTTTTTTATTAGAAAGGGTGCATACATTTGATCGCCTCAGGGATATAGCATTCTAGCTTTATTTGAATCTAGAACATTTGCAATAAGATGGGCCTGTCCGTTCTGATCTTTTCTCCTTCACATGAGTTTGTTATCTGGCTTACTTCTATACAGTTCCTTGTATATTGTTGCCCTGTTTTGTGCCTTAAAATATATTTTGTTTACTGGTGATTATTACGTTGTTAATCCATAAAAATGGTTATTAAATTGTAGTCTGGCAGTTTTCCCAGTCAGATTTGTTGGCTAAAGTGGATACCCTTCAATACCCTGTCTTACAGTACAGGTCATTCAATTGTCGAATGTCTCATTTTAAAATCTTTAGACAAAAAAATGTAGATTTTGGCCTTCAAATGTATACGTACTGATAGCATTATTTATACCGATCAAGCATAACATTATCACCAACTTCCTAATATTGCAATGGTCCTCCTTTTTCTGCTAAAATAGCCCAGACCTGTCAAGGCATGGACTTTACTAGACCCCTGAAAGTGTTCTGTGGTATCTGACACCAGATCCTTTAAGCGCTGTAAGTTGTGAGTTGCGGCCTTCTTTTGCAGACTGCAGACTGGGAAGACCTCAAAAAAGCTGCAAAAGAGCTGCAAAAGAGCTGCAAAAGAGCTTTTGGAGATGTTAGTTGCAATTTGATCCTTGTCAAACTCGTTCAAATCCTTACACTTGCCCATTTTTCCTGTTTCTAACCTCAACTTTGAGGACAAAATGTTAACTTGCTCCTAATATTACCCGTTAACAGCAACGTGTCCCGCCCGCTAACAGCAACGTGTCCCATTCGCCAACAGTACTCAAAGTTGTTTGGATTTTTAATGTTGCCACGTTACGGGTGAAGCTGATTGGATGGTTCTTGTCACATGACCTGTGCGCTTGTGGCATTCTGAAAAGTTGCATTGTTTTCATCTCGCCGCGCCACAGGCATGCCTGGGGGTTAATAGAGCTTGTCACACGACGTCCATTTTGAGCGCCGCGTGCCAACATTTGAAATAACTAACTTGCACGAGACGCGATATGTGAACGGCCCAATAATCAGTGTTCATTCACTTCACCTGTCAGAGATCATGATGTTATGCCTGTAAGTCTGTTTCCTGCACAGTTCATTAACGGGGGACCATTGGTCTATGTACCTGGTATTCATAAATAAACAGTTCATTGTCACTAATAAGATCTCGATCATATCTTGATCTTGAGAGATTGATCACTCACACCACAAGGTATTGTCTCTTTAACGTTACTTATGTGTGGAGAAAAATATGGTGCTTACATCTGAGGATAAACACGTAATGGATATTTAGAGAAATTAGTTAGCATTTTTCCAACACCCCAATCACATTTGTACTAGAATAGCACTGTATTAGTACATGATCTCGATTGAATTTTTTTTTTAAAGTATCTATTTCGAGAACAGGAGAGTAGTGAATATGGTCAGCAGATGGCAATGTAGGCTCACTGTTAACGTTGCTTTGTTCACCCGATGGATCTGCAGCATTCCTGCTTGTGGCTTTCCCAACATATTTAAACCTCTTTTTTCCCTTTCCTTTCAGATTGCATTCTCTCAGCACAGTAACTTCATGGATCTGGTACAGTTCTTTGTCACATTTTTCAGGTAGGAAACCACCGTTGAACCACCTTCCGTTGAATGAATACTCCATAATAACACAGAAAATCTGTAACACTGTTGCCCTAATATGTGATTTGCCTGTTTAGTAATACGTTTCTAATCCTTCTTAAACACACACACTCATTAAGAACCATGTCAAACACTTCCTGCTGTTTGTGTCTATTCAGCAACAACAATAGTAACAATGTGCAGCACACACACACACACCACACACACACACACAGCAGTCGGCCATGGTTCTCTATCATTGGTTCTGTCAGTCCATGCCTTATGATAAATTACACTGACTCTGCACTCTCTCAGCCTTTGTGTGTGTGCGAATTTTTATTCAGTTTCTTTGTTAAATCGTTTTAAAACCCTTTTTCAATTTTGGAATACTTCTAGCACAGGAAAGAACACATTGTTTAATGGCTGCATTGTTAAATAGCCAAATCCATTGCTTTTTAATATGTACATTTCATAAATTGGTACTAATGCCAGCATTCATTTTGTTCTGTTTTGTTTTTATTTAACTTTTTTTTTTTATTGTTAAATAAAATTTATATCTAAATACCAGAATTGAATGTTTACACCGATCATGCATAACAGTATGAGCACTGACAGGCGAAGTGAATAACACTGATTATCTTTTCATCACGGCACCTGTTAGTGGGTGGGATTTATTACTGTTAGTGTGTAGGATATATTACTGTTAGTGTGTAGGATTTGTTACTGTTAGTGTGTAGGATATATTATTGTTAGTGTGTAGGATATATTACTGTTAGTGTGTAGGATATATTATTGTTAGTGTGTAGGACAGTGATTTTCAACCTTTTTTGAGCCGCGGCACATTTTTTACACTTACAAAATTCTGGGGCACACCACCAACCAAAATGACACTCTAACACAGTACATACAATACATATAGTTAATAATATAGTTTCTAAATGTATTTATACTCA
>JAOUQX010000033.1:7741897-7753584 GCA_028566295.1 Liobagrus marginatus
TCTTTTATAGCGAAACTCAATAAGCTTGAAATCAAAGCACACCAGTGTTGTGGTGTCGAGTAAAACAATTGAACGTTTTTCTAAAGATCCCCTGGGGTCAATGTGTCAGCGTAACATAAGTGTTTATGCTGTCGTGTGAGAACAAGCAAAAGTCTTTTTTCCTCCTCCCGAGTGTCTCAATCTCCTAAATCACATAAGTGATTAGATTTCAATAACTTGCGTTTCTTCCTTATTGCAGAAACCACCAAAGGTTCATAAATGCGTCGAAATTATTCCTTTTTTTTGTTTGTTTGTTGATCACAAAATACAAAGTCGATAAATAAAACTAGGATGCCGGGTGTATTAAAAACGCAGCCTTGACTGGTTGAGTGGACGTATCACATGCTGCAGTAAAGGGAGACTGGCATTTGTCTCGGTTTGGGAAAGAAAAGCAGAAAACATGCCAGAATAACACGGCGGATATCACATTCTGAGTATAAATAAAAAAAACTTCTTTTCAATACCCACCAGATACAACACTGATTTTGGCAGAAACTCCATTTAAAATAAATAAATAAATAAATAGAAAGTGTTTATCGCGTTTTTGGTAGAGAAAAACTTGTCAAATATTCCACCAGATCTCCGAAATGACAAAAATGCTTGAGTTCAGGGCTTTGTGTTCTGTCGATTTGTCGTTCCACAATTTCATCGTCGGCTCCTGCATGTTTAGGAAGTGAACTGAAAATAAGCGGAAAGCAGAAAGAATCAAGGTGACTATCTATTTTGCGCACATTTGTATTTGATCAGTGTACTAACACTCCAGATAGCCAACATTTCTTCACCTGTGGGGTTATTAAGTGTGTGAGCTTGTGATGAAATGATGTATACAAAACTCTTGAGCGTACGAGACATGATTTTAGCATTTCTATTCAAGGTCAGTTTCTTTTCCTCCTGTTCCTCCCCATTTTCCCCTCATTTCACAGACACATGCACACATTCACCAGAAGCATGTGCTGGGGCACCCGTGCTTTAGGGAAGACTGTTAATCTACGGCAGGGTGGTCTCTCTCCCTTACACACTCTCTGCTCTAAGGAAATAATGTTTAAATCCTTTACACAGAAGTCTTTGGGGTAAAGTAGGATTAATTAGACATTTAAATGAAACGTCATTACACAAATATATTGACTCTGTCCTAGGATAAACTTTCAGTGTCTGGTTATCTTTTAGTCTTGAGAGTCACACCAGAAGTCACACAGAAGGTTGAGCTTATGAATGTCAAGAAGAGAAGAGCAGTAGAATCAGAAATGTCTCTGTGAACGTCATGCATAAAAGATATTTAAATGTATTTTAGAATATTGTATGACAGTATTAGAATATTATACAATATAATATATTTGGAGGGTGGTGGTGATGGTGGCTTAATGGTAAGGCTCTGGGTCAGTGATCAGGGGGTCGGGGGTTCAAGCCCCGCACCAGGCAAGCTACCATCATTGGGTCCTTGAGCAAGGCCCTTAATCTCACTTGCTCCAGGGGCGCCGTTTGTTCTGGCTGACCCTGCGCTCTGACCCCAGCGTTCAAATTCATATGCTGGTATATGCGGAATAAAAACATTTCACTGCATGTATGTGTATGTGACAAATAGGATCTGAATTTGAATTTGGAATATTAGAATATTGCATGGATTATGTGAATATTCAAATATATATGTTATAATTTTGCACACAGATTTATTTAAGATAGATGCTTAAAACGTGTCGGACGATAGGTTCTCAATATGTTACACGATTATAGGTAAACAAAAAGTGTCTATGTAATTTATTCGATACATTGTCCAATATTTAGTGATCTGATAGCCACATGAAATTAGGCTGAAGCCAAGTCTTTAAAAAAATCATACTTAGTTGTGGTTTGTGTTCCAGATTTGGGCCCGTCGCCAGCTGTGCATTTACACAGTTTACACATTTGATATGCTTTCTATTGTGAATAAAATATCATTGCATTCTATTTTGATGTCGATTTTTTTTCCAAACTTTTTTTTTGGATTTGGGGTTGTAGAAGCCTCGAAGGAATAGTAGTTGCTTTTGGCCATGCTCGCTTTGTCGTTAATCGCCTCCCTTCAGTCTGCTGTGATGCAATAATAGCTTTAGTGCCCATAATCGCTACACTTCTGTGACATCGTATGGAGTTTTGTTGTAGACGGGCTTAAAACCCGTATGGAGATCTGACCTGTGTGAAGGGATGACAGATTTTGGAAAATAATCTATTTGCGATTGCGATTTAATACTCGATTATATTTGAAACTTTTTATCTTCTGTATCATACAACAAAAATAACCAACACACCATTATTATTAAAGAAACTTTCAAATAATTTCATGTAAGCCAGAGGCTTTCCTGTTTCCAGGAAATAAGCTATGTTATGATGAAAGTAGATAAAGCATGATTTGATATGAATTACATTTTTTTTTAACTACTTCAATTGTAGTAGTAGGGCAGCATGGTGGCAGAGTGGTTTGCACTCCTGTCTCACATCAAGAAGGTCATACATTCAATTCTCTCGCAGGGTCTTTCTGTGCGGAGTTTTCATGTTCTCCCCGTGCTTTCGTGGGTATCCCCCTGGGTACTCTGATTTCCTCCCGCCTCCAAACACAATGCAATTGGGCATAGGTGAATGGATACTCTGAATTATCCATATGAGTGAATGTGAGTGTGAATGGTTGTTTGTCTCTAAGTGTTAGCCCTGCGATTAACTGTAGATTGTTCAGGGTGTACCCCGCCTCACACCCTAAGTTAGCTGGGATAGACTTCAGCACCCTGAACAGGATAAGCGCTAGACAATGCATGAATTATAGTAGTATATTGACTTTGTTGAACTTCTTGCCTTGTGAACATGTAATAATTATGAAAACATAAAGCAATGAAATATGCCTGGTGTTACCATTATTATGAAAGTCAGCTCAGTAGAAAATCACACAAACGAGTTCCGCTGTCAAACATTTCGGTCAGTGATGCCTGTCGGGTGGTACTTTTTCTTAATTAAAGACCAATACTAAATATACCAAAGAAAATAAGATGGGTCTCTTAAAATGTCCGAGTAATGTTTCCTTTTTAGAAACATTCATATTTTTATTGCTGAAAATCCATACAATAATATCTGTAAAAAAACAAAAACCCATTTAGTGCATTTAATCGCTTGCTCAGTTGAAAAGCATGCAGCTGATTCTACAAAGCATTACTGGGAGGTGTGTGTGACACTCGGCTTTGGGTGTGGAAGCCTCCGTAGGCACGAGGCGCAACAGACACAAACGCATCACGTACTTTTATTTACACTTTAACTAGAAAATATAGAACACACAAAGCTCAAGGCACACGGAGCAACAATACTGTGATTCAACGACATTAACCGACACAGGGGGAAGGAGTTATCGGCCTTTTATCCCCTGTGTCGTGATTAAGTAGAATACTGTGCAGGTGTGTGTGTCTGTTTGGGTGTGGATGTGCGTGCATGTACACAGTGATTGATACATAAAACTCTACATAGTTCGCGCCCCCCGTTGCTTCTCAACGCCGTCCTTGGGGGGCCGGCCTGGCCACAGTCCTCGGGCATGGCTGTGTGTGTGTGTGTGTGTGTGTGTGTGTGTGTGTGTGTGTAATGACATGGGTATTACACTGGTATTACAACATAACCATGTTTTACGGGGGCATTTCATGAGTTCCCATAATCAATTAAAAGAGCTTTAAAAACATAATCAATGTTATTATTATTATTATTATTATTATTATTATTTTCTTCAGGACTGAACATATGTTCATACGTTTATATTTAGACTGCATATCACCTGTAAATACACATTCTGCTGTCCCCCACAGGAGGATGGGTTCCCCTTGAGTCTGGTTCCTCTCAAGGTTTATTCCTAGCATTACATTATGGAGTTTTTTCTTGCCATTGTCGCCTCAGGCTTACTCATTGGGATACATTTCACACATTTTAGAATTTCACTTATTCTTCCGGTTTCTGTTCTGTAAAGCTGCTTTGGGACACTGTGTATTGTTAAAAGCGCTTTCTAAACAATATTGAATTGAATTTATTACAAATTTAAATATGCAGAACGTTTAGTGTGATGTGTAGGTTTGGGGGTAGGGGTAGGGTAGGGGGATAGAATGTACAGTTTGTACACTATAAAAACCATTACACCTATCGAATGTCAAAACAATAGCGAAACAAGTGTGTGTAACAAAGAGGGAGAGACTATTTAATATGGCTTTCACTAAACTTGGCTTATTGAGGATATAATAATGAGCCCCATATTGTATTCAATCTTACAGTCTTCAAAATATAATCTAAATATAGCCACAATTCTTTCAACAAGAAATTATATTGATTTAGGCTGAATTCGAATGCTAATCTGAGCTTTTGTTGACTGCTACATGGACTTGATGTGTGGAGTAATAATGGTCCTAATGGTAATGGAATGAATTTCGAAATTGAAAGGTAACACATGCAAACAATGCTTAGTAGTGGTAGCTCAGTGGTGAAGGTGTTGGACTACTGATCGGGAGATTGTTAGTTCGATTCCCAGCACCACTAAGCTACCACTGCTTGGCCCCAGAGCAAGGCCCTTAACCCGTAACTGCTCAGTTTAATAAGATTAATAAGATATATGTATATATATCGCCCTGGATAAGGGCATCTGTCAAATGCTCTAAATGTAAATGTACAAAGCTGCTTCTTAAAGTTGAGATGCCTGCTCAGTACTTCAGTAACCCTTCTTTAAAATCCAAAAAGATGTTTGTGCTTGTGCAAATGTTTATTGTGTGGGTTGTGAGCATGGAATGGCAAATAACAAGTAAGGTTTGGATACAAAATGCTTTACCGTGGTGAGATTGAAATTTTCTTTTTTTTTTTTTTTTTTTGTTAACTGTCGGTTTTTCCTTTTGGCCATATTTGTCATTTGTTATCACTGCAGCCAAAGATTTATATGTCCAACCTGACTTAGAAAAAAAAAGTTAATTTCTGTTTGTGATTTACATATCACAAGCAGCTTTCTTTGTTGACTGTGATCGGTTAATGATTGTTTCTCGCCTTCATTTGCATACAAAGTAGGGTATGTATGTTGACAGTTGTGTGCAATCGTAAGTCTTCTAAATGATCCTGCTCTTACTCTACTTTCTCAGCAACTCCTGCGAGAGATGCAGCAGATGGCCAGTCGGCCGTTTGCCACCATCAATGTTGCCTTGGAGATGGATGAGGAGCCACCTGATCTGATTGGTGGAAACGTGAAGGTGAGTGTGACCCAAGTTGTGATGTTATGGTTAGGCTTGAGAGAGCGTGGTCCTAATTACATTTTTCCTCGGCATAGACCTCATCACACATCTTTATTAACCAGCTGAGTCAGCGGTCCGCAGTGATCACTTCGTACTCTCTGAGAGCTACTCCTCTGTTTCACACCGATCGCACTCGCGCTGTTCGCCTACAGCCGAATAATTGATGGCTCTTGTTAAAACAACACCCTTCATCTTGACACCTTAATTGGAATAGAGTAAAGCGATTGAGGGCAAACTGAATTACATTTCTGATTGAACATGGTGGATAATGCATTTAATAATCTGTTAAACAGAAGGCATATAAACCTTTCAAAAGTGTTTACTTTGGAGATTGGAATGCTTGCACCCATTTTCTGCTTTGGTTGGTTTTATAATAACACGTTAAGTGTAGAAGGTCGTCTTGGATGTTCAGATTACACTTTTTCTGACACCTAGTGATGAAGACATCATGTTTTCCAGTTGTCTGCATATTCGTCTCACCATCTGTCCGTCTGTGCTTACGATTTATTGAAATGTCTTAATAACTGGGGGTTAAATGTTTGTAGGATTTACACTGATCAAGCATAACATTGTGAGCAGGTGAAGGGAATAACACCTATTATCTCTTCATCACGGCACCTGTTAGTGGGTGGGGTATATTGCTGTTACGGGTTAGGGTTAGGGTAAGGCGGGATACGCTGCCGTTAGTGAGCAAGGGCAAGTGTAAGGATTTGTGGGCCAAATTGACAGCATCTACAAAGCTGCAGCTCTTGTTGGGAGTGAAGGAGCCTCACAACTTTCAGGACTTAAAGGATTTGCGGCTAACATCCTGGTGCCAGATAGCGCAGCACACCTTCAGGGATCTAATGGAGTCTATGCCTGGACTCATTTTCCACATTGTGCCGTAGCACATGACTTCCAGCCTGTGTAATGCCTTGATTATGATGCATAACTGCTTGCCTACAAATGTTAAGGAAAGGGTAGCACGCTTTCTAAAACAAAGGACCTCCCAGAATTATCTTGAATGAATGACCAGAATGGCATCTTGTACAGTAGGGGAAATAATTATTTAATCATCTACCGATTTTGTAAGTTCACCCCTTTACAGTGTAATGAACAGCCCAGAATTTATATGGTAGGTTTATTTTAAGACAGAGACAACATCCAGAAAAAAATTTAAGAAAAGTTATAAATGAATTTGTATTTGTTCGAGTGAAATACTTTTTTGATCCCCTACCAACCAGCAAGAATTTTGGACCCCCCCAACCACAAACACATACCTATACACATACATAAAAAACACAAATGATACAAAAGCAGACTCAACAATTGGTTAATCAAATGTTTCTATGCCTCAGCAGAATGTTTCGTTAACTTTCTCCTACTTTTAACACGGTCAGTTATAAGGCCTTGCTGGTGGCAGTGAAAATGTACACGTTTCAGAAGGTGAACCAGTGGGTGTCTGAGTCTAAGGAGCTGTATTAGACGAATTCATGGGCGCAGATGTGTCCTTACAAGAAGAGGTGCACTGTACAACGTTTTGTCACTTTCCACAAGCAGAGAAGCTTTTTTTGACATGTCACACAGCCACCTTTAGATGGTTCAGGTTTTCTTCCCCATCAATCCCCTCGTCAGGGTGTGAAAAACTGCTCAGTTGAGTGAAGCTCTGAAGATTGACTTGACCAGTCTCAATCCTTATACTGTTCCCCCCTGATAAAGTCCCTTTTTGATTTCGCAGTGTGTTTGGATGCATGGTAAAGTTCCTCCCAATTCATTAGGAGATCAACAGCTGTTCAGGCCCATACTATGATGTTACCGCCATCATGTTTTACAGAAGAGAATGTGTGTTTTTAAACCAAGAGCAGAGCCTTTCTTCCTCTACTCGTTGGCCATTTCATCACTTTGGTTTGGAAGTCTCTGGATTTCTTTGGGAATTCCAGTCTGACCTTCTGATTCTTAGACCGTCTGCTGATGTGTGATTTATATCTTGTGGTATGACTTCAGCTTTCACAATCTATCAACCGCTATTGTCCCTGACCATCTTGTTTGATTTTTGTTGTTGCTACTACAACAGTGGCTTCTTTGTTTTCCATGACATTCTAAACTGTTGAATTGGCTATACTCCATTAATTGTGCACTTTCCTCTACACTTGGCTTCAAAGTGTTTTCCTTTTCTCTCAAAGACAGCTCTCTGACTATGGTTGGTTTACGCCTTTTAGCAACAAATGCAGTCTTTACATTTCACTTAAACTGAAAGCTAAAACCATGAGAAGCTTTTTATTGCATCTACCATGAAACACCAGTCAGGCCCATGTTACATTATTGTTCAGCTTGCAAAAATTATTGGGTGGCCCGGTACAAAAAGTAGTTTCTATTGAATGTATGGCATTTTCACATCTAAAGATAAATGGCAGGAAATTCTGAACCGTCTTCTTAAAGAAGTATTCGTACTTTAAAATCAAATGCCTTCAGTCTACAGCAGAACAATTGCATTGGCCTCGCCGTTCCAATAGTTTCAGAAGGAACTGTAAATAATTACCTTCTGTTCAGTAGTTTGAAAACACAAGCATGCGACTGAAATCTTGGCCGTCCTTCTTAATCAATGTTATTTGTTTTATACACCGACGAAATTGAAAAGCTTGCCGTTGCGATTGTAACCTTGATGTCAAAAGCCAGCTCACACATGCACATGTTCATAACTGGATTCATCTTGCATGTAACACGCATGTAAATGATGATTTTTTTAATATGCTTGCAGTACACATCGATGGTTATGAATAAATGCTACAACTTTCACTAAAGGATGGCTTTATAAACAGAGTTGAACAGCTTCAATTTATATATAAATGTATGTTTTAAAAGCAAAAAAAAAAAGAAAATGGTAGTATTTTCTTGTAACTACATTGAGAACTGCACATTGCACCATCACAAAATCACACTGCAATAAAGCTGGAGCTTCAGTACAGTCAGTAGTATAGGTAGTATAGCTTTAGTAGATTGTGCACGTGTGTTAATATTTTTGACTAACATGGTTATATTGGCCTTGGTTTCACTGGGAAGCCTTAAATTTTCTCCAAAGGTAGTGGGACAGCCCTGCCGCATAGATTAAATTAAAATTTACGTATCCCGATTTGTTTTTGAATAAAAAATGTTTTAGAATAACCTCCATGCAATCCTACTAGACTGTTCT
Source organism: Liobagrus marginatus (assembly GCA_028566295.1). Classification (NCBI taxonomy): domain Eukaryota; kingdom Metazoa; phylum Chordata; class Actinopteri; order Siluriformes; family Amblycipitidae; genus Liobagrus; species Liobagrus marginatus. The sequence continues at coordinate 7,750,370 of JAOUQX010000033.1, forward strand.
AGTACTAGGTGAATAGGAAGCGAATTACAGCTTTGATGTTTCCAGAGGAAACCTTCCGTGGGTTCACACTGAAACAATACTGCCATTTTTCACCAGCTACAAGATTATTTCATATATGTTACTTTGTGAAACAAAAGCCGATAGCTTTGCTGGCACTGAGCAGGGTATTTATGAGCTCGTGATGCAGTTATGTGGCAGCTGCCTCAGCACACAGCAGTTCTAAAGAACGGCCCACAGATTCACTGCCAGAAACACACAGTGGGGACTAGTTGCTCCAGCATTTCCAAATGACTGTCAAATATCTTTAGAATAAATTTGCCAGGAAGCATTACAATTAAGATCGAGAAACCCTAAGAGACCCGAGTTGAATCCAGTGTTTTTTTTTTTCTTTTTAAAAGAATTGATGCACTAGATGGCAGTAGGTGTACATCTGTAAAGACCTGTGTAAAAAACATATTGTAATAATTCTAATAGTGCTAGTAATAACCTGATGTATAGATTCGGCCCACGGTTGCTTGTTGATGGTCTGAACCAAAAATGTGGTCCTTTCAGAACGCTGAAGATGTACTGCACTTGTGATGCAATCTGCTTTATGTCCAAGAAATTGATGTTATTTTCCCGCCTAATTGCAGTATTACGATGTTGTTTACTGCTACAAATATGGCATCAGAACTCTGTTCCGGAACTCAAAAGCTAATAAAATTAGTTTCTTTCATTATACTCTTAAGTTGTTGAAGAAGTCTAGAGACAGTGTAGCGGTTTAGCGGTTGCTAAGGGCTAATGAGCGGAGTATGGCGACTTTTATTCTCAGACCTACCAGAGAGCGATTTCCTGGGTCTTGCCCTTAACCCATAACTGCTTAGGGGTATACTTGGGATATATACAGATCACAGTTTGGATAAATATGAAATCTGTCAAATGATTTGACAAAGCTGGACATAACCCGTTTAGTAACCAACCAACCAGCTATAATGAATGCATGATTGCTTCCTTCAGTCGATGTGCATTAGTGCATTATTTCGGTATTTTATGGTGGCAGACTGGATCGCTTTCATGTGCTAGGAGCTAAGGAAGAGTTTCTTTTCTTCTTTTTTACAGTATTTGAAACTAACGTCAGTGCATTCTGGTAATTTTCAAAATTCAGGTGCTTCAACACCCCGAGTCATGTAATTATGTCCATCATGTCCTTGGTGCGGCAATGCAGTATGTCAATAGGTACATATGATGACTCTTGTCGATGTCTCTTTACAGGATATAATTAGGAAAATTGTATGTTTTAGAGACTATGAAATGACTCTGCTCTTCCATATTTAAATGACCTGGACGCACCTGTGAATTAAAAGCAGCCTTAGAATATGCATTTGTGCAAACTGGTAGGAGGGATCGCATAGCTCACTGTGATTATTTTATTTTATTTATTTTTTGGTGACGTAGTGACCAGAATTACACTGTTGAATAGTAAAGAGAAGGCTTATGCTATTCATTTGTGAGCTTGAGCTGTAGAAGTTAAAATGCTCTAAAAGCCTGTTTCTGTAGTTAGATACTCAATCTAGATGTTTCATTCAGATATGGCAGCTCAGTGGGGTGGTGGATCTTCAGAAACTGGGTTTTTTCAAACCTATCGTGGTGATTTTACCGTTTAAAGAAAACAAAAATGTATCCATTGATCTGGAGATAGAAGAGAGGAGGTTCTCGACATCTTATACAAGGTAATCAGGAAACGTACACATTCCCACTACAAAACACAGCACATCATTTTCATTCCTATTTCGTATTAACACACTAACTACATTAGTAAGGCCATTAGCAATTTCACTTCCAGAATAATGTAAAAAGCGTACCAAAAACACCTGTGATATTCTGATTACTAAAATATGTAGTTTGTTTGTTAGCATTAAATCAGATTTCTGAGCCTCCTAGAAGTTCGCACACATTGTGCTCTGTATCGTTTTAAATTAGCTGAACATACTACCCAAAATATTTTTACATCAGTTTCACAGATTTTGTAATTACCACATTGTCTCTTATAATTTCATGTAAGCGTATTATAAGCGCTTTACGAAATTATTTTCTCAAGTTGTCACTTTTGTTGTTTTAAAAAAAAAAAAAAAAAAACTAAATTTCCACCACGTTTCCTCCATATGTTTTCCTTGCTGTTGTTTTCTGAGAGACAACACCCCATCCCCTTGTCGTGATATTAAATCACGAAGGAAAATGCACATAAGCATGCATCGACCGATTCTGTCTGGCTCATGTGAAAGCAAGCTGCCGTTCCCATCATCCAGTGGGGATCATGACAAACTAGAGGATAGCTTTATATCATGCTAGTTGCGGAATAAAGTTGACCCTTTTTAGTAAATTTTGATGATTATTATATGTTACAATTTGTTTGTTCCAAAACCTGCACATGGCAGATGTTCTCCATCCTGCCACATGAGCCCTTGTCTGATTGGGTGTATAACCTTAGTCGCAGGGAGTAAATTAGATTGCTTGGCTGTTTTGTTCTGAAGTAATCCTCTGATGATTTTAGACTATTCTTCAAGGACCAAAAATCCTGATGCTACCCACCTTGCAATTTTAACCTCTTGTTTTGCGATAAATTTTGTTTTCTTTCACCTCCCTTATTCTAGCTGCCTCTCCCTCTCTCTCTCACACACACACTCTGTCTCTCTCTCTCTCTCGCTCTCTCTCACTCTCTCTCCATCTCTCTCTCTCTCGTTTTATTCCGCTCCCCCTCCCTCCTTCTTTCTCGGTCTCCCACACCCTTATTTGTAAAAGTTAATTAAAAAGTACCTGTGTTGTGCTGGCTCAGTCTGGTTGCCATCGATAACTTTGGGTAGTCCAAACAGAATGCACACAGACACGCACAATTCTTTAAAGACTATAATTACATTTCCTGAGTTAGAATAGAATAAGAGATGAATTTAAAGGATGCAAGGTAAAGGCAAATGGAGGAAAGATTGGAAGACCTTTCTTAGTTGTGTGTGTGTGTGTGTGTGTGTGTGTGTGTGTGTGTGTGTTTGTCTCTTCCACGCTTTCGTTGTTTCATTATTTGTATATGTATATAATGTGTTTGGTTGTTTATTGTAATATTTTTATTTATTTTATTTTTATTTTGTTATTTTATTTTATTTTATGTTATTTTTATATAATCTTGTTTCTCTTCACTGTAATGCTTTAGCAATACTGTACACGTATATGGTCATGCTAATAAA
>JAOUQX010000033.1:7771011-7782819 GCA_028566295.1 Liobagrus marginatus
GCGATTCGTCAGAATTAGCATCCTGCCTCATTCTGGCCTCCATCCATCCATCCATCCATCCATCCATCCATCCATCCCTCCCTCCATCCATCCATCCCACCATTCATTATCTAGCGCTTATCCTGTAAGAGGTCTTGGGGGTGCTGAAGTCTATCCCAGTTAACTTAGGGTGTGAGGTGGGGTACAGCATGGACAAACGGCAGTTAATCGCAGCGCTAACACTTTTCACACATTCATATTCACATTGTGAGCTGAGAACAAGTGTGAAATACTAAAACAAGCTAAAGACGTTCATATTTTACTGTGAGAAGCTTATTGATTTTTTTTTGCATTTCTGTCACAGTGTAACAACCATTTTGAATCTATGTCATGTTTGTTTGTAGTATATGGGCATCTCTATTCACACTGATATGAGTCTATAAATAAGTGCCTAAAGCATCGCCAAGAAGGCCACTGAGTGGACAGCACTTACTACCAGAACCCTGGCTGATCATAATGAAGAACTCACTGGAGTTCATCCGCTAATGGCAGGCGCTTCCTTCGTCATTTACTCTTTATAGCAAAGCCTGATATCACAAATAAGTGAAGATGAAAAAAGGACATGAGTGGAATCTGGAAGTGGAATGAGTTCAGTGCTGGAATGAATAAGGACTCTGGATTATTGTGTTGCAATAAAAATATTTGTTGGCTTGGCGAAATCCTCTGGTACACATCATTGCCTGTGTGAGAGGTTAGCAATGCCGAGGGATTTCACATTTCCGCAGAAACCGATTCATTATTCGTAGTTATATTATTTTATTGATAAAATAGCTGTACATTTTAGTGTTTCACAGAGGAGCGCAGCATGTGATCAGACAGCCAAGCGTGAAATGCTAAATCCAGCCGGTACTGAACAACACGTTTCGGTTAGCCGTTTTAAAATGACGTACTCGACTGTTCAGATGACTACTTTTACTGGGGGGAGAAAAAACATCACTTACACAAAACTCTCGAACAGATTCATGTTTTAAAGTGTCTATTCACCCACAGGTGAAAATATAATTGGTGTCAGGGATTGGTGGTTTATGCGGACACATAGGCAGAAAAGCATTTCATTAAAGAAAAAATACCTACGTCTAAAATACAAAGTATCAAAGCAACAAACTGCCACGAAAAGAACAGTGACTAAATACAAACACTGTGTATCATGAGTGGAAAAATCAGCCAAATAACAGGCTAAGCACAATAATAGCTAGCCAAACAATGACTGAAACGCAAGGATTTAAATATCTAACCGAGGAGAAATAATGAACTAGACACACCTGAAAGCAATGGAGAACATTATGGAACAACCAACCACATGATATGGGTGAAACACATGACAAGACACATGATAACAGGGCCAGGGCCAAGAAGATTGGGAACGACCCCAACCACCCCAACAACAGACTGTCTCTCTCCTTTATTTATTTATTTATTTATTTAAAAAAAAATAAAAAATTTATTTTCGGGCTTTTATGCCTTTATGTGATAGGACAGAGTGAATTGAAGTGGGGGAGAGAGAGTGGGGGATCACACCTGGGTCACCTACAACACAAATGCACTGAGTATATGTCGGCACGAGTGCACTACCGCTGAGCCACTCAGTCAACGACTGTTCTCTTTTTTACGGTCAGAGAAGCATTTTCGCTCGTTGAAGGCGAACACAGAGAGCATGAGGGTGAGTTTCACGAGCTACGGGGCCTTCAACCAGAACTCTCCTACATAACACACACACACACACACACACACACACACACCCACACACACACCCACACACACACACACACACACACACAACAACAGGACTCTCTTTTTGCACAAATATGCACATAATGTATAGTGTAATATATGTACACTGTATATTTACCATATTACATATACATACATAAATATATATATATATATATATATATTGTATACTGCATATAGATGTACATTTTTAATTACTCTAATTACTGTATATATTATTTATATGCAATTTTACCCTCTGCTGTACACTTTCTCACACGCTCCCCCTCCCTCCCTCCTTTCCTCGTCCAACAGCAAACTTTTGGTCAGTCGTCGAAGCTTTTAACTGCATGTTGTATTATGTATGATGTGTACGTATGTGACAAATAAACTTTGAACTTGAACCTGATACTGCTACTGTCCCGCATATCTCTTAAAATTGTTGAAAAAAAATCTTTAACACGGTTATTTACTCTTGTAAACACACTACAGTTGTTTGTATATTTATAATATGATCATGATCTTATCATGCAACATTAGGTGCGTTAGCCAGATATCTAAACATAGCACAGTGCTATTGTGAGATCTCTTATCAGTCGGTAACACTGCACCGTGAACTCCCTCAGATCACTCAGGACTGCTCCCAGCATCCTTCAGGGTAAAATAGATAAGCATCAAGTCTATTATCTGTTCTGGCATCTAGGTGAAGGAAGGAACAGCCGGGTTACTGGCTGTCTTTAAAACCACAAGTAAGGCGCTGCCTTGTTCTGAAATACTTTAGCGCAGAACAAATTGTTTCTTTGTTTGTTCTTCTTGCTCTATTTTCTCCTAACAGTTTTAGATTGATGGTATTCTGTCTGGGACCTAGTGACCCGTGTCTATGCATTCACGATCGAGCAAAACTTCAAAACACTTTTGTACTTTGCCCAACAGTAGATATTTATCCATAGTCAGACTTTCAGACTGACAGCATAGGGTCTGGATTTTCGAGCACCTTCTATGGGCATATGGTTGTGTCATAATCAAGGGGCAGGAAAATATAAAGTCAATGTCCCGACAAAAACAGACCTGTGTGCAACCATAGATCGTTCATTTAAGAAAGGCATGCAGGTTTGCTGTAACAGTGCTGCAAAAAAAAAAGTCTCCAAAAAGTCCTGTCCTGACATAAGTGCACGTTACTGTCCGTTGGCATAAAATCTAACATTCGTCTTCTAGTAATCCTGTAGAATCCAACCAATGAAACTTGCCCAGTTTTCTGTGCCCTATGTGTCAGACGTTCGGCATGACGTCTTTGGCTGAAACTGGTAGATATTTGACCTTAGATAAAGTATTAAATCTTGTCACTAGGTCTGAAACTCTTACCCAGCTGGTTAAGGTGTGAGTGTGAAAGACAACGCTACAGGCTGAGAATAAGTGATAATTAATCAATTAGAGAGGTGCAAACAGCTTCTGCTTTAATAAATCTGAAGATAAAATATTTATTTTAAACATGATCAGAACAGAAGGCTTTAAAGGAGCCGTGAACTGAGAAATCATCTATTACTTGAGCTTTTTATAATACGAGGTCATCGTACTAAAATAATATCCTGTAATTTCTGTAAGTTAGAAAATGTTCTTGTTACTGAAATAAAAGCTTTTATTGACACCGGGCCAAGGGAATGCCAGATACTGGAATGTGCCTATCTATGATGTTATAGATAAGTTAAACAGCGCGTCCACTTAGGAATATCAATGCCTAATTCTGTAGCACTGAAAACGTCATACATGGACCTCAGAAAACAGTATAAAATTATAAAAAAGCCAGCGCAAGGCCCCTTTAAAAACAAGTGCCTACTTCCTCAATATCACTCACAGACAATTCTAATACAATCAAAATCATTCTTATACTATATATTATATAATTATTTTTTCTTTTATTATTTATATGCAATAAGGCAAGTGACTGCAGTAATAATGCCACCCTGGAGATGATGATGATGATGATGATGATGATGATGATGATGGTCAGTTAACTTGAACACCTGTATGCCTTTGTGAATGTTCACTTTTAATACCCTTCTCCCAAACATCCCAAACCTCAGCTGCTTTCTTTGCAGAACGTTCTTTTTTTTTTTGCAGCTTTCTGAATCTTTGCACCATTAGTTTTACTGCAGGGAGCCAAATTACGTGCAATTACTGAGACATCAGAGTCAGCGCTTAGACTCAAGCGAATACACACTCGCTCTCTCAAAGCCAAAGCTTCTGACAATGTTTGTGCACGTACATATGTGTGTGTGAGCGAGAGCGAGAGCGAGAGAGAGAGATATGATGTCTGCACCGGAGCAATTAAAATACAGTAGCAGACATGTCAAAAATAGAGACTTGCTGGAGAGCAGGAAATCTCATGGCTGGTATTGGACTCTGTGACCACTTCTCACTATTGCTTCCAAGTTAGCACTACTGCATACAGACTAAATGCATTGTTATATGACACTATATATGATACATTTCAGATTATTAGAGCTGATGTAAGTAGTTGTTTTGGACAGCTTATGGTTAAAGAGTCCATGCCCTGATCACATTGGTGGCAGATTGTTGAAGAACTATGCAGAGCAGCTTTCAAGTATTTATTCTTAATAAATCTATTTATCTTTCTAAGGTCCTTTGTCTTTGGAAAAATTCAATAATAGAGCCAATTGCTAAAAAAATAAATAAATAACTAAATAAAAAGAAATCCTAGCTCTCTTAATGATTATAGGCCTGTGGTACTTGCAGCTTTGGTAATGAAATCCTTGGAAAAAAATAGTTAAAAAGGAAATTTTAGCCTTAACACAATCAGCACTTAGTGCTATGCAGTTTGCATAGAGACCAGGTAGAGGAGTGGAAGATACCACTTGTACCTTATTAAACTTGATTTTTAAGACATTTAGAAGGTAAAAAAAAAAAATCATGTATGTTTGCTTTAAATTGACTTTTCCTCTGCTTTTTAATTTTGTTCAGCCTTATATTTTGGCAAGGAAACGTACCAAAATTTTTTGGGTAGCTTTAATTTTTGTGTGTTGTTTGTTTGGTAGATTTATTAGTTAATAGATCCCAAAAAGTACATGTTAATATTGTCGAATGCATTGTCGTCTTCTACTGGTACCCCACAGGGTTGTGTTTTGTCCCCTCTTTTGTTTCCATTGCATACTGAGGACTGTTTTTATGGGGAGACAGATTATTACATTTTTTTTAAGATTGTGTCTCTTCTCATTAAGTCAGTTGGGGGTCATGGTCCAGTGGTAGATCATTTGATCTAAAAAGCTACTTTTTAAAATAATAATGCTTCTAAAACAAAAGAGATGTCTATTGGCTTCCATAAGAAGAGTTCTATACCTGAGTTGCCTGTTATTAATGGACATCAAGTAGAAATATTTAAGGAATGTGTGTATTTGATGATCAACTAAAATTTGAAGCAAACACTGACATTATTAGCGGGAAAGCTCTTCAGCCTAAGTATTTCTGAGGAAAATTCACACTTTTAATATGGATGTTTCTTTTATGAAAATATTTGACAACTGTTTTATGGAATCTGCCTTAAGTATGTTTTTAACATTATCTGTTGGTATGGCAATCTTAATGTAAAGAATAAGAGCAGTATAGTCACAATGTGCAGTAAGATAGTGGAGATCGACTTAAGGACCATTATTCAAATTTACGAACATAGGGTGACAAGGAAGGACCAGTTAGTCCTTTCCCATGTCCATCCATTGGCTAATGTATTTCAATCCGTTATTGTATCAGTAAATCAATCAATCAGTAATTCACTCCGGCCGCAGATTTAAACTCCCTTTGTGCAAATCAATTAAATATAAGAATCCCCTTTTCCCAGTTAAAATCATGTTTTTAAATGATTTATTATAAATCTTGTGCCATTTCATGTGGGTTGTATTGTTGTATGTATATATGCATACTGTTGTCTACATAAAGAATTTCCTTTAAGGACAGTTAAGTTAAACCCTGCGCTCTGACCCCAGCATTCAAATTTGTATGCTGGGATATTTGCGGAATCAAAGAATTTCACTGTATGTTGTACTGTATGGTGTGCATGTGACCAATAAACTCAACTTTAACTTTAAAGTACTGAGCTGTGAGTCAAAGCTTTGTTACTATTTCTGTGTGTCACTGCAAAAACAGACATGTTGAACCTCGACAACAGTTTTCCGGCTGATTATAAAGTCAGGAGTAAGCTTTATAAAAGCATTACAGAACAAAATTCTTATAGACACAAGGTAAAATCTCACAGCCTCTCTGAATGCACAGAGATCCTTTCGATTTTCTCTAATAGTGATCGGGATAATAGCGATCGTTAAATCTTGGAGCGACTGAATAAACTGCTATATGCAAACGAAGACATACAGAAGTAATGGGGAAAATATCACAACACCAAACATACTGTATCATTTAACACGTGTTCTGTTTCAAATATACTTTCAGCACAAAGATGATGCTGATGCGGTCACATTGATCCAGTATTTTTTTTGAAGACTCCTGTGTAGTTTAACAGCATACTGTATATAAACCGTATTTAGAATGCCGATCTCCTTTTAATCACACAACAGCTGACATTCTGGCAAAGGAATAATAAGCGCTTTCTTTAAGATCTCTAAATCTGTTGCTTACATGACAACATAAGTGCACCTCTGCATCTGTTTACATGAACATGTAGACCTGTGTGATCAGCCGGTGCCAAGAGATGGAGAGGAAAACAGTGGCATTCTTTCTGCCAAGACAAATACTTTGAACATCATGCCCTCTGTGTTAGTGTGAAACTTTTTTCTTTTTTGTCGGCTACCTGGTGCTCACAGACACCATGTTGGTGACCCCTGGTGTAAAGCATTTCACTGCATGATTATATGTATGTGACAAATACAATTTGGATTACTAGTAGAACAAGGATTGAAGAAGCCCAAGTCTGAAGTTCAACATGTGTAAGTCTAGCCTATATACTTGAGGACAAATTAATTATAAATGTAATAATAAATGTCCCTTCTGTGAAATATACTAGATTTCAGTTTCTTTCTCACTGCACTATTAAAATATTGTTTAGTTTATCATTAAGTCTAATACTTGATATCACAGAGGTCTAGTCACACTGTGCACTTAACCTGGGTGATTATAAACCGCGCTTTCAACCCTGCATAGAGGAACGTTTCACACTGTAGGCTATACTGTACACCGGGGTTTTTAGACCGTGATCCAAAGCAGGTTTAGCACTGTGGTGCTGACCGGCTACATTGCTAAAGGATACTGTACAACACTCAATTAGAAACTGAACAGAGCGTTTCTCATATCACTTAAGAACCAGGCTGTAGCAACAGCTTAGTAGCGCAGGCAGCAAAAATACATCATGATGTACTTAATAATTCGTAAATAGCCAACTACACGCCAAACTTGAAGCGGTGTTAAATAACAATATCTGCTCATTGATGCTTATTGCAGTATTTGCTTACTGATGTAAAAGCGTGAGACAAGCCTTTATTTAAACTGCCTGTGCACTGCACTGTATTTCTCCTATCATGGTTGTTAACTATGCAAATAAGAATGTTAAGTTTTTAAAAGTGTGAAATGCTCAAGAGAAGGCCAGTGGGCCTTTAAGCTTGATTGGACCTGTGAGGCTCAGTGAAGGCAAACACTCACACTTGTGCTATAATATGGTTATAATTGTGTTATGGCATATGAAGTTCATTAATGGGTAAAAGAGAAGGGACTCACTTAAGCAAGTGTTTTCATGGAAATACATCAGGAAGTCATAGCACTGCTCTCTGTGATTCCCACTGGCTGCACACGAGCACCACGGCCCTACATTAGCTGTGGAGTTATCCAGATAGTTTGGGGTGATCGTGGTTCCTGTAGAAGAAGTTGTAAAACAGGAAAAGGAATCGATTTAACGCTCATTAAACGCTAGTCACAATATTGTTGTTTGTGTCAGACTGAAATAAAAAGTTTCTCTCCATATGACAAGACTGAAATGTGTGCAGGTGCTCCTGTAGACAGACTTCTCTTCCTTTCAGTTGCCTCCAGTTTGCTGTGATTTCACACATTGTTAGACGATCACTTTATCTGCTACAACACCATCTGTGGGGGTGCTGAAAGGTTTGGAAAATCTTTACATTCACACCATTATACTATGTTTTTGTGGGTAAGAGCCCCAGAGACTGAAGAAAAAAAAAAGTGACTGCATTATGTATGTTTTTTTTCCCCTTATCCATTGTGTATTTTCTGTGTCTGTGGATGTCAACTAGATATTGAAGTTTTTCTAGACATTTCCAGCTCTGTGAGATGTAGGAAAGTGTTTTCTTTCGGAGAATAAAAATGCCGCTGTCGTACTCATTGTCTGCATGGAGAGAAACTTGACTTGCAGCTGAAAGGGGGGAAAGTGGAAATGCTGCACTTTGGTGCTTTTGTGGACCGAGATGGACTTGTTTAAAGACATCGATTTCTTTTGTCCCCGAACACAAAAGTGTAACATCTGCACAGCACAACTCTCAACATGCTGCGTAATGCTAAAGAACTAGGCCATGTGTCTTTTCTCTACTTCTCCCTAAGACCATTCCTCCTGCTTTTTTGCAGCTTTTTTTTTTTTTAACCTTGCTGCTTAAACATGATAATAAAGCGGCTTGCATCAATGGTAGACGTCATCTATCTAAAATGAACGAATAGCCTTTAAAGTGAGTTGGTCTGAGGTGTTCTATGCAATCGTTGCATTCTATTGAATCTCACTTTAAATTTTATATCCTTACCTATCAGACCAGTGTAGGCAATGAGGCAGGCCCCATAGTTTTCTTGCTGGCAGCCGCTGGCAGTGAGCTCTGAGGGCTGGCAGTCATGCTTGAACTGGGCCCAACGAGATCTGCGAGAATCATAACACATCAATCATCCAACCAGCCAGCACATTTGTCCATCCATCCCATCCCCTCTCTCTCTCTCTCTTCTGCTTCCTCTTCCTACTGTTAAGTGGGGCAGTCAGACAAACCGAGCCCAATTTCTTGGAATTAACAGCACCAAATAAACAGACAGTAAAAACCTGTCCCAATGTCGCAGCAGTCATTTTTTGATCTATGAAATCATTAAAAGAGACACACTACCTTTTTCTGCTTGGTCAAATCAACAACAAAAAGCCATTGCGGAACTAAAGTTGGCAGGAATGGAAGTCATGCTCATTCGCTGTCTGTTTCTCTTTCTACTTGCATACACACACTCCCACCTTCTGATTTGTGGGGTGTCCTCTTTGTCATTAGTCATTATAAATCGCATGATTTATAAAATGCTGGAGTGCTGCCGTTGTTTTTAAACAGAGAACCGAGTGGCAGAAATCAACGGCCTGATTAAAGGGCTTGTCTCTAGGTCCTGATTCCGTATGGTAATGAAATGGTTATGGCAGAACGGCCACAAGTTGTGTGATGTGATGTGGTGTGATGTGCCTTATGCACACCAGTGGATGAGTTTGGGGGATTGTGATCAATTGGAGGGATAGATGAAAGCATTTATGTTTGTGACATGAAGAGGGTGATAGGGGGATAGCTGAGCTCTCATTTTCAACTCCACTGAGAGTCTTGTGGAGTGACTTTTGCTGTCAACATACACGCTCTCTGCTTCACTCTAATTTACTAGCTAAGTACCACATCATCTTTAACAGTCCCATACCACAAAATGGCTGAAAAGCAATATGCAGAAGTATGTTTATTCACTACACGACTTCCCTTAACTGTAACTGGGGCTGTGGGACTGCTAAAGAGTGTGTCAAATAGCATATCCAAAGTCTCTGCCTTTGAATTATATCCAAAACTGCCATTAGCATCCTACACAGGTTTTGCTTAGGACCTTTTGAAGTGATATTATGAGGGGATTTTTATCTAGGTCGTTGTTTGGTGGAAATAATGGAACGAGCTTTTAGCGGTGCGTGGATCACATACTCACTTGCACACAAGGTCATCCTCACAGCTGCTGAGCTGAGCCAAGCAGTTGGGCTTTTCCCTTTCCTCATAGGAGCATGCAGGGACGATGGTCTGGCGCCGGCGCTCGGAGCATGCTGTGTCTGAGCACGGACAGAACAGCAACTCGTGGGTGTAGTCAGGTGGTACACGGTCAAAGAATTTTCGCAAGGCTTTGTTACAGCGAATGCGGTTACAAGCACCGGCTCTCACTGATGCGGCAATGCAGGCCGACACGTACTCTGTGCGCAGCTTCTGGCAGGTGTCGTCCACATTGCAAGCTTTGGCTGCATCTAGGCAATGATTCACGGTCGCCATACCCGCCTCAGACTCTGTAGGATATGAGGAAGAAAGAAAAGCAGATTCATCAATTATTTGGCTCATTTATAGAACATGAAGAAGTTCTGGGGGTAAGCACACGAAAGTGGACAAAAACTGGTTAATAAAATATTTTCACAATGTCATAAAGTGAACTTTTATGTATGAAAAGTGACAACGAAGACATGACACGGATGTGTTTCTAACTATAATGAATGAAGTTGAGTTACATTGTGTGAAGAAGATTTGACCACCAAGACAAGGAGTTGAAAGACTATGGGAAGGTATTATTGGGGCATTTATGTTTTTTAATAAATAAGGGGCAGGAACAATTTTCCTATCAGTTAGTCGGCTATAGTATTTTATTTACACACATATTCAACCTATACTGTATATAAATGATGCATTTATGCAATCTAACTGTCAAACCAAGACTTTTTGTGCAGAAAGGTTTTAACCCTATACTATAAACTATAAAGCCAATGAAAGTAAATACTGCGCATAAAAACCTTAAGAGATGGTAAAAGTCCAGCTAGTATCTGCTGTCTTTAATTCTCATTTAGTAGCTTATTCATTCTGGATCTTTTTTTTGTAACTGGAATTATTATTGATATATGCACCTACATACAAGCATAAAATCATCAAATAAACGCTCCCCTTCTATTAATAGAGCAGTACTTACCGAAAACTAATTACTTGCAATCCACCTTGAACAGGAGTGTTCTTTTATAAACATATATGCCAACATGCCAGTTAGCTGTCTGATAGTTTATATATATATAAAAAACAATGCATGTGACAGAAGTCAGCCTATTCCATATTGCATATTGTTAAAGTCAGTTTCCTGTTCAAGTCTGTGTTACTCCTGCTTGGTCTGATGACACTGCATTCCAGCTAAGCATAATTTTGGGTATGGATGAAAAACTGGGGAAGTTGGAATTTGCACTATAGAAATTTGAATCATCTCAGTGTAGAACATAATTGACTCCGTACAAACTTTTCCATCTAGTTTCATTAACCCCCTACAGAGGAACTATCCGGTGCTGAAAATCATCTACTTCATAAAGTCTGTTGTTACCGCTGCTAAAGTTCATACCCATAGCTCTACAGCATAGTAAATTCTATCATTTTAAAATATGCTGCCTTACAGTTTAGAAGGTTTGCCTAGAGCCTCCAGGGTTAGAACGGCATTCTCCATATGAGTATAGAGTTTACCTGTTCTCCCATTGCAAACCCTTAACTTTGGACATACAAAGTTGAGACAACTCAAGCCATATATTATTAAAGACTTTTTGAGAAGTTTCTTGGGAAGTTAATTTGTAACCTGCAGATGACAGAACTCATAAGAGTTTATCAACTGTCTGACAGTGTGGATTAAACTATGTGAAATGAGTCATGTGCATGAGAACTTATCAACAGACATTTCTCAGCAGCCTTTTTGTCCAGTTGCTTTTTGTAGATGCATCAATATCGAAAGCACGTCTTCACTCAGCAGACAAGAAAAACATGCTGCAGTCAGAAAGGCAAGCGCAGATAAATCACGGACTGAAAAGTCTCAGGCTTCCTGTGAAAACCGTAGTGTAGTGCGGCATATGGTACCTCATTACCTTAAGTGAATGTGTTACAGCCCCTTTTTTTGCACAGGCAAAAAACATGCAGCTGTCACATGAAACATGCAGCTTGTAACATGCAGCTCTCCCGCGGAGTCGTCTGAGCTGCTAATGCTCCGATCGCAGCAGAAGGAGACCCGAATATGCAGGCAAGTCGTGAATTCAAAGTCTTTATTCGT
>JAOUQX010000033.1:7867171-7877578 GCA_028566295.1 Liobagrus marginatus
GCCGGCAAGCCCTTCAAATGAACAGCTTTTCTGTAGTCATTTGCCATAAAGTGTGATCTGGTCTGATGTGATTAAGCTGATAACACAAAACAATTCTAATTTCTTGTGTCTTTATTAAACATTCACGGTGCGGGAAGAAAAAGTAAGTGAACCCTTGGAGTTGCTAGCTGGTCGAACCTCCTTTGGAGGTTTAAGGAAGGGTTTTCAGTATCTCTGGATCAGGTGTCCAGGAGGAATTTTTTACCATTCGTCTTTACAACACTGCTTCAGATTAGAGACATTTCAGAGACATTTGTAGGATGTCTGGTGTAACCAGTTCCCTTAACTTCATTCAACAGCATCTGGGGTTATATTTTGACCTCAGTCTTAGAAAATTTCTTTTTCTGAAGGTGAATTCTGTGGTGAATTTACTTCAACGCTTAAGGCCATAGGCCTTTCAGCTGGTGGACAGCAAACCTAACATTATCTTGTAGGATCATTTGGTAAACCTTGAAATTCATTCCTGGAATTTGTCTTCCATAACACATCTGGAATCCTCTGAACCCTCCTTAAAAATTATTTATTTAATTTGGCTCACACGTTTCAGTGAAACTTTTGCCTTTTTTCTGCAAAAATATTATGTTAATCTGTTGATAAATGAAGAACATACACTGAAAACTCATTTACAGGAAGGCAGATCATTCTTACGTAAGCGTTATTCAAAATTATTATAACTTTTGCATTGAATTGTTTTGCAATGATTTAAATATTCTTCCTTGTTTTCTCCTCTGTGTTGAATTTTCTTTGGGACTTAACTGCAGATGTGTGCCTCATCCAGATCCTCTTTCAGTAATGGCCATGGTCTGAGAGCCAACAGGTGGGGAAGTTTAACACAAACTCTTAAGGCAATTTCAGCTTACATGTATTTAAACTAATGTTCTCCTATTAGACCAAACATTCCTGAACCCTGAGGTCATTCTCTACATCCTCTTTAATCTACCTAATATCTCCCATTATCTTATTTCTTTCCCTCATTTTCTACTTCTCTTTTCCCGCCTGTACAGTGTGATGTTTGTAAGTAAAAATTATAGTGTGTATATGACAATGACGTGATGCTGAGTGAGGACTGTAGGCCAGAGTAAATGGATTGGCCTGTGATAGATTACCTTCTTGCCTTGCTGGTTATTACAGAACATCAAGCAAATTCATCACAAGACTCAGTTTCTGATAGAAGTGATTTTCAGTGAGGCATAGTGTGGCTATAAGACACTTAAACCTCACCATGTGCATCACTGACAGAGACACTGCTCTGACAATAATAGCTTTGGGAAAAGATAGTCCATGTCCTCAGCCTTACTTCCGTGTGAATCACTTCCCCCAGGTCATATGTGTGAATGTGTGTGTGTGTGAGTGTGTTCCTAGCCCCAGACGTCATTCCATGACATGTCCCTGCACTGCGGAACATGCGGGCTAATTATGCTCTGATTGGTTAGAGGACAGAGAGGATGCCATGACGATGAACACTTGACTGGCTGAGTGCTTTCACTCATTTCCCTTGGTTACAAGATAGCACTTCCCTGAGATCACTGCTGCAAAGCCTGACAAACCTTTTCCATTAAGCCACACACACATACATACGCAAAAAGAGATTCCATTTAGATTTTTAGACAAACCTTTAGTACAAGTTGTTATTTACAAAGACATCATACAAATTTATATGAGGTTCATCTAATATTTGACCAGCATCTAGATTTAGAAGTTAGTTAGTAATGTCTAAAACATCTCTGACAAAGGAGATATTGTCCCTGATCTGTCTAACCGGCACACAGTATGTACGTCTGTTCAAGATGAATAACCTGCTCTATTACTTTTTTCAGTCTGTTAGCTTCCCAGCTAAGAAATTCATGTTCTAAGAACGTTCTAGGAACGCTATTTGTAATGTTCCATAAATGTAAAAATGTCCAGTTTGCGTAAGAACATTGTTCCAAGAACACTGTTTTCTCTCAACAGTATGACAACATTCATGAATATGAATAACGTTATAAGGACCGTTTCCTTATACAATGTTCCTATAACATTGTTCTAGGAACGTTTCTCTCAACATCATGAGAATGTGCATTAACTAGTACAGTAATAACATTATAAGAATGTTCCATGAGCATTATTTAAGATTTATTTGTCTTAAAATTTAAGGAACTTTTAAAGAACGTTAGCGAAAGTTTTGGGAACGTTCGGTGTTATCTGGTTTATGCCTTAGACAGCAGTTTGTAGTTGCTGCAGAATAGAGATACAAGCCTCCAAGTTTTATTGTTAGTTAGGTCGCCTTTCTTTGGTAACAGAGTAAGGACCGCTATCTGTCAGCTCAGCAGTAGTCACCCAATTGCGAGGATTTCATTTGAACAGACTTGTAGAACTCCACTGGTAGTCCATCGATCCCCGATGCTTTTTCACAAGCCATGCTTTAGGGGGCTTTATGTAGCTCCTCCAGGGTCAGCATTCTGCAGATTTCTTCACTGACCGCTGCAGACATGGCCTAAGAAGACATTTTCTGTGTCGGCCAAGTTTGTAAGTTGACTTTTATACAGCTAATTGTAAAAGTACTACTCTATATTACGAATTGGGTCTACCAATAGCACTCAGGTGTGTATAAGTCATTTTTAAGCATTTTTTCTTTTCTAGATTTAAAAAAAATGTGATGGTGCGTCCATCAGCTCAACATACCGAACGTAAGACTTTACCAAGGCTACTTGTTGCGCTTCATCCGGCAACTCAGCTAGACAACATGTTTTAACTATGATCATGTCTGCTCTTGATCATATGCACTTTCAGCACATTCTTGCAGTTTTGCTATGTCCCTTTCTAAATTTGCCATTGAATGAGCCATGTCCCTTGTAATGCTGTAGGTGTATTGTTTATACAGTTGTCTAATCTGAGCCTTACCAAAGTCTCATCACTGCTGCATAGATTGAATTTTTTAATCATTCCAGAAATATTAAAAAACATCTATAACATGTTAACGTGTTGTCACTAGTGTTAAATTGTTTTCACTATAATATTATTAAAGAAGTACTAAAATGCCAATAGGCACACTTTAGTTTTACAAATCATAAAGTTAATCCACACTGTACCATGATATATTCTCAGAAGCCTACTGGTGTGATTGTGCAGAACTTAAATGAGTTGAGTTGATGTTTTAAACCATAAAACCTATTCAACCTTGCCA
The DNA here is from genome assembly GCA_028566295.1 of Liobagrus marginatus. Classification (NCBI taxonomy): domain Eukaryota; kingdom Metazoa; phylum Chordata; class Actinopteri; order Siluriformes; family Amblycipitidae; genus Liobagrus; species Liobagrus marginatus. Next base: position 7,870,374 of record JAOUQX010000033.1, read on the forward strand.
ATGAAAGCACACAGGTGTACTGTCTCTTAGCTTTGTGGAAATTCCTCTATAAATTGACAAACTCATGTGACTTCAATAGTTGTATCAGTCTCTTGTGAGATGACATATGGGGCGCTATATGATTTCTATCTAAATGCTCAGTGCAATCCGTGTATCAAACCACGAAGTGAGTTTGAATCCATTCGCATATGCAATTTTATTGACATTCGTGCCGTTACAATCATAGCCATGGGGTCGTAAAGAGGAGAGGAGAGGAGAGGAGAGAGAAGATGAGCATGTCGTGAGGCATAGACATGTAATACTTTGCACCGCTCGTGTGACATGGTGTGATATAAGTTGGTGTCTGTTAATTGTGCACAGGTGAAGGTGAATGTGTGTGTGTGCATGCCTGGTGCTGGCTGACGCGATTGCCGGATCGGAACTCGTTGCGCGTTCACTGCTCGGCGTGACCGTGGCACAATTCGAGTCTCCACCTATTATTAAATATTCCTCTGAAGCACACGTCACGTCACACCAAGTATTTAAAACAAAAAACATTATCCGTCACAGTGGTGGGAGCATAACCACCTTTTATAATCTCTTTGACTTGAAAAGAACGAGGAATCAATTTCTTATAAAATAAATGTGCAACTTCACATCTAAGTGAGGTGTTATGAGTTTGCTATGAAGGTGGCTAGCCCAGTTCTCTAGTCCATTCTGCTGCAATAGAGGCAGCGCTGTGTTTCTGGAGCAAAATATCAATACTTTTTTTTTGCATTATTTCAAAAGTCTGTATAAATCCTGTATAAATTGGAGAACTGATCTTCACTTCTAAAAACCTCTGGCTTTTTCGATAAACTGTCCAATGTCAGAAATACTCATCAATTCAAACTCTTCTTGCTTTTTTCCTTATCTTTAGAAATGACAATGTTTTCCACGGTGTAGGTCTTGTTTGAGTAACCGTTCAACGGTAAACAGCACGTGCCACAGCAGTGTGACAAATCACTTTCACTTCCGTATCAGTAGTGTGACTCAGTTCAGTAACGGCTGAGGTTTTTTGCCTGTCTAGCAAGTGACGTCGTCTCAGTCGTCTTTTTTTGAGGTGCTTTAAAAATACTTCCAACATTTCAGCTTCACAATAATCTATATTTACTACCGTGTGTCGAGACCCGTTTTATTCCGCGACTCGTCAGACCTGTCGGCTATTTAATGATCACGTTTATCTGCATTTTCTTACTGTGTTACGGTCACGTTCGTCTCCTCAAGTGTTGCTGCTCTGTCTAGCACATCCGCCCGCTCTCCTGCGCCTCCTGACGGAGCTCGTGCACCCGCGTGGTTCTTCTCAGCCGGAGCTGAAGATTGTTATCGGAAATGACTTGTTTTTGTGTCCGAGTTCCCAACAACAAACATCATTTCGGGATCATTTTAATCGGACTGAGAAGTTTTCTCTAGAGCTGCAGCGAAACATAACACCGGATACATTTGTTTGAAGGGGTGGACAGAGGTTGTGCTGGTGTGTGAATGCTTCAAATCACTTGATAACGCCATTTGTCACTAGTGTCATTAACTTACTAGCACAGTACTTAAGAACACTAATGTACGTTGCTTATTCAAGACCCTTTCAATAGGAACTTTACCTCTCCGACAACCACAATACAAATTCACGCTACACTAAATTTAGAGGCGATTTTAACAGCAAACACATTGTGTTAGAAAATGTAAGCCCTCAACACATGGGGCAGCCATGCTCTAAGTACAAGACTGGCAGCAGACGCCCTGCTATTAAAGCCAAAAAACAAAACTCAAATTAGATTTTAGAGCCAATGGAAAATGAAAGAGGAAAAATGAGAAATAAGCATAAATGTGGTATAGAAAAGAAAATAAACGCTCTACACTAGCACTAATTAATTAGGTTGTCATGGGGGTCAGTTCATGAAAAGCATCCAAAATGATTGGCTGGACAGATATGGCTTGCAATATAACAACAGCAATGTAGAAGCCAATATGCTGTATTTTTGCACCATAAGACAATCAGGTAGACAGTTTTCCTACATTTAAACATGCTTATGTTGTGTTTTGAAATTGCATTGTAAGTTCCCTAGTAAGCTTCTACATTCAAACATATTCAAATGTAGTAGTTTGAAACTGCATAAAAACATCACTGCATTGTAAGAGGCCCGAGTCGGCTTTTTTTTCCGACATTTAAATGTGTAAATCAGAGAGTCATATCACACTCATTTAGAGTTTAACTCATTTAACTAAGACTTAAGTGCACATTATAAATAAGTTCATAATATGCGACATAACATTGTTTTATGCTATTGTTTGTAAGAAAATTATTTGAGTAGACCTAAAACAGCCATCTCAATAATTGGTGAAAATTTCAGCTGCCTTCTAAAGAGAGAAATCTTTTTTTTTTTTTTTTTTTTTAAGATTTTGCCAGAGTAGTAAAATCGGGCGGATATGTACATATACAGTGGTGCAGGTGCTGGGCTGTGAGGGATGCGTGATTACTTGTTTTAATGGCATTCAAGTGAGAATGATGACTCGCACGTGTAAGTAGAACCAAACATTATGAGGACCATTTTTTTTGTGTGTGTGAAAAAAATGAAACAGAAATAAACAGAAGAAATAAAACCAACAATCTCATTCTCATCTATAATCGTGCTGTTGGTTTTCGCATCTCATGGGAGAGGCTTCTCGCGCCACTCGCCTAACGTCACATGCTCTGCACCTGCAGCACATTAACGTCATAACACAGCACATTAACGACGTTAACGTCATAACTTCACATAATAACTGTAGGGTCTGTTATATGACTGAACTAAGTTTATTATAGTGATGTCTTCTTCACACTAGGCTTCTTGAAGGGCCGGAACAAAGTGCATTAGGGGCCAGGTTTGGACCGTGGGCCACCACTTGAATAGCACTGAACTACCCCAACGATGCTCCACCCACTCAGAGAAAGAGAGAGAGAGACTCAGGTTCAAGGGCATGTGCTAATCAGTTTGAGCAGCTTTTTAACCTGTATTAACAACTACAACATTGTAATAAAGATTCATTATTGGTTTGTAGAGTTCTTCTTGTGCCTTGTACAGCAAACATCCTGACATTAAATAGACATTGTGTCGTTAAACTGTACGTTGTGAGCATTGGAGCAAAGAAATACATGCAGTATAATCTAGGACTTGCTAAATTCTGAAATAAAGCTCACTTCAATTGCAGATAGAAGCTTTTTAACTGAACTGAAATTGCCTTTGCTACAGACTCTTTGTTTTGATCACAATCTTGTTCTAATAAAGAGCTACAGCCAACAACCTTAACACCTTTCATTTGCAAACATTTTAGATTGTTTCAGTGACTGTGATCATAAAACAGCAGAAGTATCTAGCACTTAAAGCAGAAAGCGTTTACAAATTACAAGCTCCTACCTGTTTGTCAGCGACGATCTTGAGAGAAAAAACAAGACAAATGGTAAGTGTTTTTTTTTTTTTTTCAATTCAGGATTTCATGCCCATATTGTTATAAAAGAGCATTCCCTAATTTTCCCCAAGTGCTGTTTTGAAGCTTATGACTATTTTCATGTGTTTTGTTTTTCAGGCTTGGTATAAAGCAAGCATGAGCCATAATTAGTAATCCAATCACTGTGCTACACCAGTGTCAAAAAAAACCTCATTATACCTGCACAGAGATCCTGAATACAAGGAGCAAGTATGTACTTGAAGGCGCCTCAGAATTTTAAATTTGCTCTTTAAAGGAATGCCACGTTACACATTATTAAACTTGACAGAGATTGTAGCAATGTTAAGTGAAATACTTATTGCTATTAATGTCTACCCTACTTTTTTTATGTTTATCACACCCTGGGAATATATGGTTTCTCTAACTGAGGCCCTTAACTTTGATGCTTCTCTACTTCTGATATGTTACACAGACATTAAAACAAAGAGCAGAATATAATTAGCTGTCTCTCTCCCTCCTACACCATCATGCTACAATATTTCATGCTTTGGTAGTTTTTAAACAATATTCACATATCCTACATCAGAAAAGAGGTTTTGCTTGTGTGCTGCTTAGTGTGTGCGTGTGTGTATGATGGCTCAGTGTGTCAGGGGTGTTTAAAACAAGTGTCTGGTAACTGATCAGGCATAAAATATACAAAACATATAGAGAGTTTTCTCTTGTATGTGCCAGAGAGAGAGAGAGAAAGAGAGAGAGAGAGAAAGAGAGTAACAAAATAAATAAGTAAGCATGTTCAGATATTGAAATATTGAATCCTTTTTTACGTAGGAATCTCTCTGTTGTTGTTGTTGTTGTTGTTGTTGATGTTGTGACAAGACCGTTTTAAAAATTCCCGGACCCTTACGATTGATTCCGAAGCCGAGTTTAATAATCTCTCGTATTATATTGTCTTACATTCTATTTTTCATATAAGAAGCTTGTCACTGTGCAGCATCTGTATGTTCGCTTTATTTCTCATTGTATGCTTTTTTTGTACCACATATTAATATCGAATCTTAGGCTAGTTCTTATGTAACACTTCCTTGATCATTTGAAAACAACTCCTCCTATCTCCTTAAACAAACAGCAGTGCATGAACAAGATAGTTTGACCCGAGGCACGGCTATTACACTTCTTTCAGGTTTTTATCGTAATCACCCACTGTGATTTTTCAAACAGCACAATCACAACCTTTCGTTGTTTAACCAATACAGACTGTAAGCAGAAGATTGGGTGGAGTTATGTATAGACAGTAGATGTTGTATAAACTATTGTATTTGACATGTGTAGATGCTCTAATGCTCATTTACTGAATCAATTCCTCATTTTGGGATCCCCAACAGCTTTGATTCGAAAAAAGATCCTTGAATTACAAACAATGTATACAGTTGAATCTAATGTCTAATGTATCTAATGTTGAAAACATTCTGAAGATATCAGCTGGAATTAATAATATTAATCATATCAATTTCATTCTATGATAAAAGCCACACACACCTGGTAGTATTAGCAAATGAGTTATTTCAATAGAGTAGGCATAAAGTAAATCACACAGAATGTTCCTTTAATGACTACTTTATTTCATGACCGCCTAACACGATAGAAAGTGTTTGTGGCACTGCATGAAGTAAAATGTAAAAGAAAAAATGATTTATTAACAATTGAGAGCAGATCAGTCAAAATGAGCCCACAGAGAAAATGGCTTTAATTGTGTTTGACTAGTTTTAACAACTGTGCTAATAATAAGTTGAATTTAAAACAAATTTATGTGAGGTTTTGTTAATTCTAGAAGAATTTCTTACAGCTTTTACATTTCTGATATTTGACAGATGCCCTCATCCAGAGCAAATTATTTATCTAATTTAGCCAACTGACAGTTAAGGGCCTTGCTCAGGGGCCCAGCAGAAGCAACTTGGTGTAACTGGGAATCAAACCCACAATATTCCAACCAGCAGTCCAACATCTAAACCACTGTGCTACCACTTCGATTATAAGAAAATCTAATAAATTAAATTATGCTGTGCCCTTCTCCTTCTTATCTCTTGTGCCAGATCAAGCACATTGCGAGAGAATTCAATGCTGCTTTGCAAAATGTACACTAAATAGAATGTCCAAATAACCATTATGCTACTTTACATTACTTACATAGTTTAATAAACAACACTTTGGCACATGGCCCAGAAATAATTATCTCTGTGGATATACAGTAATTATCTGCTTACATTTCCCTAATTTTACAGAAGTACCATAAAAGGGAATAACCCTTACTTTACACTTCCATGTGACTCTCAAAGTTACTGAGTGCCAGTTGATAGAGCAATAAGTAATGGAAAAGCTCATTGTTGCTTCACTCTCAGTATCTATGAAGCAAATACATGTTCCACGGTGGTGCTCAAAAGTTTGTGAACCCTTTGTAATTTAAAAAATATATATATACAGTATCTGTCTCTCTCTCTCTCTCTCTCTCTCTCTCTCTCTCTTTCTCTCTATATATATATATACATACGTGTATATATATATATATATATATATAATAACAGTTTTCTAAAAGTACATCAGAGTTTATATCCCTAAAGTACACAAAGAGAGCCCGATTAAACATACAAAACAATAATATAAAACTTAGCCATTTATTTATTAAGGAAAAAAATAGTATTACATATCTTTGAGAGGCAACAATATGTGGACATTTGCTTTTAGTATCTGGTGTGACCATACCCCATCCCCTTTTGGGAAGCAATTACTGCAAGTAAACGTTTCCAGTAACTGTTGATTATTCCTGCACCACGGCTGGGAGAACTTTTAGCTTATTTGCCAGAACAGAATAGTTTCAGCTCTGGCATGTTGGTGGGTTTCTGCACATGGACTACAGGTTTTTCCACAAAATTAAAAAAAAATTACAATTATTACATCAATGTCTAGATTTCCTTGTTTCTGTTTTGTGCACATTTAAAGCTTTAAAATTACCGAATGATGAAATCATTCTGGTCAGCTTAAGCACTAATTTCTAGAAATAAAGCAAAATTATGCCTTAATTCACTTTAATGCACATATACATATATATCAATCTACGGCAATGCTTTGAAAAATCACAGTTAATAGGCTTATTTCTATCACAAACAAATATAACCCAGCCACTTGAGCGAGCATGGACATGTATTTAAAGTGTGACATGTCAGAAGAGCTTCTGCCTTATTATATCTTTTGGCATAGCTTCATTTGGAACAGATTAACATCGGGAATTTTAACAATTTTATTCACACTAAGAATTCATCATGAGCCACTTCATCTGCCAACCTTCCAGGCATATATTAAGTAAAATCAACAACATGTATAAGACAACTGGAAGCACACAGTTTAAGGTATAGTTCAGCTTGGATAATATTGAGTGAGGGCGCAGGATTTCATTACAAATGTATGAAATGCTAATTGTATTCTGTTGTAATTCCCTTCACTACACACTTGATTTTCTGCTACATGGGAATTGCACTTGTGAGTTTGACTGGAAGTTTTTTCAAATGTTGCGGGAATAGCGTCGTATTTCAATCGTTTTAAAATTCACAGTTGCTGTTTCAGAGCATTTCAGGGCTATTACTGCTCTTGTATGTAGAGCTTGTGCTTGTATAAGGTATTCTGCTGTCATAACTTACACACACACACACACACACACACACACACACACACACACACACACACACACACACACACACACACAAACACACAAA
>JAOUQX010000033.1:7894496-7912251 GCA_028566295.1 Liobagrus marginatus
ACTCACTCACACACACACACACACACACACACACACACACACACACACACACACACACACACACACACACACACACGTTTACCTACATGCCTATTTGAGGACAGAGAAAGAAAACCAGGATCTCAGAAAAACCCACACAAACATGAAGAAAACATATGAAACTCCATGCAGACAGTAATACAATCTAAGGACTGACTCTATAATTACTTCTAAATTTATGTGTTGATTTGTCTTAATGGAAGCATTCAGAGATTAAAAAGTGTGCGTCCAATATCTAAGCTCTGGAGGATTGCAGCTGTGCTCTCCAATGAAGAATGTTTAAGTGTGATTAACTAGTCATGTCCAGTTTATGCAATTGTGCAGCTTTAGATTTCAGCAAGATTTAATCTCTCAATCCACTGATTACCAAACACTGTAAAAAGTTACGCACTTTTGCGATGAACCAAAAAACACCACACTCATGGTTAGATCTGTCCTTTTGTGCAGTCTGTACATTGATTAGACAATTACTTTTAGATGCTCCTCCAAATAAATTTTCTCAAAAGGATGTTAGAGTTACTAATCCAGCACATTAGTGTTCAGAACACCTTTAATTGTACTTCTTGTGCATCTTTTAAATCAATGCTGACAAAAAGTTACAGATGTTTAAGCAACAATTACGCTGAGTAATTACCTGACACAAACATCACTGATAGGCCGCATGAATCTACTCTCCGTGCAAATGAACATTCTCTTTTAAAACACCAATTATTTATGCTACTTGAGTGTATTTTTTGTATAATCATTGCTGGTACTGTTGCAGAAAGATTCAACCTTATCCTTTAAAATAATGTGGTGTGGCTGCAAAAAATCTAAAAGTATACTTATGTCCTTTAATATTGGGGATATGGTGGCACAATGGTAAGGCTCTGGGTCAGTGATCAGAGGATCAGGGGGTTCAAGCCTCGCACCAGGCAAGCTACCATCATTGGGTCCTTGAGCAAGAGGAACCTCACTTGCTCCTGGGGTGCTGAACGTTCTGGCTGACCCTGCGCTCTGACCACAGCGTTCAAATTCATATGTTGGGATATGCGGAATAAAAACATTTCACTGTGTGTATGTGATAAATAGGATCTGAAAATGAAAATAAGAATATATATGAAAGACAATGGCACTTTGCTCCCATTTATCCCAACCACCCCGGTGACTACTGACACCATTCTGTCATACAACTAGCTATTTTCAACTCCATTTTCTGTACCACTTATCCCACAGATGACTTCAGGAGCCTAGACCCTACCACACGGGACACCCTGTGTGGGGTGTCAACCCCAAACAATGTCACACCTATTCAGAGATGCCAGTCAGCCTACAACTAATGTCTTTGGACTGGAGAAGAAAAGTACTTGATTGAACTCCCCAAATTGGGAAGCCTATAAATCTGCAGGGCAGAGTTGAGAATCCAACCCCAACGAGACATTGGAAGCGAACATGTCTCACCCGGGTTTGTGTAGTGATCTTAAAAAGAGGCAGGTGGTGTGAGCATACTCCTAATTCTGAAGGGTTATGGGGGTGTAGAGCCCTTATACTGTACATAATATACTTGTAGTGAATAAGGTCACACTGAAACACAGCATGTGAAACCACAGCCAAAAAAAAGTACAGCGTAGGAAAGAGTTGGTCACATATGGGCGAGTGAGTATTACCTGGCTACGAGCCCCAGAGCCTCCTTTTGGGCCAGTCGCTGCTGCTCGGCGTTTCGCTGTTTGAGTGCGCGTTCCTCCGGCCCGAACAGGCGACAGTAGAGAATGCGGCTCTCGCCGGCAGAGAGCGCGCTCACCGGACACACGGTGTGAATAAGAAAGCAGACTACCATGACGTCTTTAAACCTAGAACAGGATTTACAGATTTATTCGACTGAGTATATGTTTAATCGTATGTGACATGTGTAATTATCGAGTTAACGTGCTTGGTAAACAATGTGACAGAATAGAATGAACTGACATAACAAACGAAGCGTACATTAATTAAACTAGCTTACCATACCGTAGCGAATATAACTTCTCACTTTTCTTCAATTTCTACATTTGAGAAACAGGTCTTATTGTGAAAAGTCTCTTAAATGAAAGCTGTAGTCACTCCAGCGTTAAAAGAAAAAAACACACACTTCCGGGTTTAGTCACATGACCGAGGACCATTGACAAACTATAGCAATGCTAACACTAGGTGGCGGCATGGGTTTAGCGCTGAATTATGATCCACTTTAAGAAACAGATGTTAAGGCCAAAGGCTGTTATCTCGTTAATTATTATACATTTCGTGAATCAGCAAACAATAATAAATTAATTAAAACTGACATTAAGTCAAATGAGTGATGCATGCAGCTGGTCTATGGGGACTTTGCTCACCTCAGGTTGATTCCAAATACTGAGCAAAATCCCAAGAAGCACAGAGATGTTGTCAATACATTGTCAGATAAAACATATTTAAACAGAAACTGAGAATATCGCCTCATGTTTAAAACATGGTCTTCACCCCAAAAAATATATGGATATATATATATTGGATGGAATATAATATATGGATAAGGAAATATAAAATATAAATACAGTATATGTAAACCATTTTAGACTTATGTAACATTAAAAAATGACACCAGCCTAGATGTAAAATCTCCTAACAAATCCTTAGTTTTATAAAAGACCAAAAAAACCTGCATAAAGAAATGAATACAAACTTGGATAAAAAAAATTACAGCAGATTACTAAATGCTGTTACATATTTCCTAAAGAGATACATTTTTGCTTTGTATGTGACTGAACCATATCATTTCAGCAGTTAAAACATTAGTGCAAACACCGAGCAGCTGTTGCTTAACAACTGCTAGACATGCACACTTAACCCCCCCCCCCCATTCAAATATATGCTAACCATCCTGCAGCAGCACAAATCCATCACACACCCAACAATAAGGGAAGAGTGCAAGAAATCTACTGACTGATAAAAAAAAGGGCTCTGTCTAGCTCTCTCTCAATATTTTTTCCCCAGAAGAAGCCTGATAAGAAGCAACTTCAAGTATGTGGTTCCACATCCCCCCCCCCCCCCAAAGTATTACTCAGTCAAAAAGTTTTTAGCTTGGTGAATATCTGCAATTTGTGTGTCATGGTGGTGCACTTATCCAGACCCTGAGAAAAACATTCTCTACAAGTCATTAACAGAAAGAATTGGAGTGATACTTTCATTACCAGCTACAGCACAAGTGGGAAGAAATTAGAGTGAAAAGAAGGATTGGTCTGCATAGTAAACTAAGCACTCCACTGTTTAGGCTATTAAAAGGGAAGCTCGTTTTCTTCAAACTTCTGAAGAACTGAATAACAGGATGTGGCGGTCATAGCAGCACCAACCCAAAACTACCAATGACAGTAAAGGATATGGTTTTAATTTCAGAAGCACTCAGAGTTATTCACTAGATGGAAACAATGTGTATGTTCATACAAAGCTCTGACCCTGGTTTTCCAGTCTGTGGTATTTTGTACCAAATCACACTCATGAATAAGTGAATTCTTTTTTATTATTTTGCATATGTTAAAGTTTTTTAAAGACTTTCTTTTTTACTACCTGCATGTACAAACATACAACTGTGAACACCTTTGGGATAAACTGAAAAATTACCTCCTCACCCAATATTATACGCCACCAGGCCTCTGTTCACACTATTGCGGCTGAACGACCAAATCACCACAGCCAAACACCAAAAGCAAGTGGAAAGTATTTAAAAGAGTAAGACCAAGTCTGGCATAGGTTGTTTAAAAAACACATATGGACATGGTCAGATACCTAAAATGCATTAGCCAGTGTTTGTATAGAACAAACTGCAAAAATGAAAACCATTTTTCATAGCATGAGCAGAATACAATGAGTGACTTCCACCACCACCACTATGAATTTGATCAAAAATAATTATTTCTAGTGCATCCTGAAGATAGTTTACATCATGTGTGTCTCATTTCCCCTATTCATTTTTTGGGGGGTTGGTAAACAGACTTAATTATAATCAAACAATGTGCCTTTATTAAAAAAAAAAAAAAAAGCCCTTACAGAATTTGAATAAAGTAGTTTATTTCCCTCCCCCAAAATAATTTCAGTTAACACAGATCTCACTTCCACAGCTCAAAAAAGCACAGAGACTCAAGACAAATCACACAGCCCATTAGCATTTAGAGAATGGGATATCATTATGCCACAATTTGTTAAAAAGACAGTTACATGAAGGTTTAGTGCTGGGAATTGTAGCAAATATTGTCATCTTACGCTGACCAGCAGCAATCAGCCAAGTCTGTGCCCCTGAGTGAGCAGTTTCTCCCACTGCACAAAAATGTTTTATGCTACCCGATTAAATCAGTACTTGGTCTTCTCAAATTAGAGACAGAGGGGGGGTGCGGAGGAAAGAAAAAAAATACTCCAAACTTCAGGCCTTCTGACACAATTGAACAGTACTAGTTATTTATACAACTTAAAATCCATAAAAACAGTTAAATACCTTCTTTAAAACACGCAGATATTGACCTACATCTACTGGAATGGACATAATTAAGAGAATTTAATCACGGCCTGTTCGGACACAAACTGCTTTTACAATTAATGTAGAATTGGCTCAGACCCTAATTGGCAGAAAAACCATTGCATTAGAAAAACCAATCTCCAGCATAAACACTAGAAATGCTTTAGCTGTAAAAGGGGAGAAAATAGAAGAGACAAGCCCATTGGGACAGGTAAAGTGGTGCGTGTGTGGCTGAGTTAGAGGCAGTTATTGTGATTTTTGACCATGGACAGATGACCCAGAGGAATATTAGATATATAATTAATAAGGTCACCGCTACATACTTTCATGTGAACACTGTGCGAGTGAGATTAGGCAGTAAATTTGAGTACGTTGTTGTGCTTCAAAGCTTAAGGCGGTGGTACATGTCTCTTTTGCTACGCTCTCCAGCCCATGTCCGGCTCTTGAGGCGACACTTCTTCAGATCATCCTTAAAGTCCTCATGAACCATTGGCCTATAATCCTGGGGCTCACATGCCATCTGAAAATAAACATAGAGCTCTCAATTTATATGCACCTACCATAGAACACAAATTTGTAGCGAATTTCTTTTTTTTTTTAAACCTGTACACACCTTATGTAGGGGAAAGAAATCTTTGTAGCCTCCCTTTAGTATGTACAGTTCAGGGTAATGGAGATTGGGATATTCATTGAGGACCCGGTCTCGCTCTCGTACAAAACGACACATTCGTGGGCCACGCTCCGAAGAAAACTCACAATGGAACACCAACAGCACACGTTTTTCAGGGCATTTTGACAGGACAGGCTGTTTGAAAAAGCACTCCTCAACCTGGTCCTCTTGATGCAGGTTTAGAGCACCCTAATAAAGTAAGCAAGCCAACAAATGATAATGCCAAATGTAACAGCATTCAAGATCAGACATTGTGTACTTAAAGGAAGTGGCAGCACTAAGAATCAAACCCATGCTCTTCAGATCAGCAGTCAACCATCTTAAAAGAAATGGCAGCTCCGTGGTTAAGATGGTTGACTGCTGATCTGAAGATCATGGGTTTGATTCCTGGCGCTTACAAGCTGCTACCTCTGGGTCCGTAACCCTCAACTGCACAGTTTGATGAAATATAAAAAGACAATTCTGTCAAATGTACTGATCAAATGCCAACTTGTGAATTATGTCATGAACATAAAGGCAGCATGCACATTCTTCTAGGATAGATCCCTGTAATTTCATTCCTAAACACCCCATAAATGGCAGCTGTATGTTAAGTAGTATGGAGATAAAAACTGATATCAAGGTGGGATTAGTATTAGGGATACAGGACAGTCCTTCTCACCTTGATATGTCCTCCTTCATACTCGTATGGATAGCGACAGTCAATGATGAAAAGCCGCTCCACCACATCACTAAACATTCCATTCATTGCAGCACACATCTGATGAGCACAAAGGTAGGAAGAGACATTTAAAAAACCATTATAACAAAAAAAAAAAAAAGTAAGTCACTACGTACAATTTCTGGAGTGATGTATTTCAATTCTTGGTGTCTTCCACTCACTGTTGGCAAAGCTGGAGGCTATAAAAACAGACAAAAAGTTAAACTTAACACCAAATCCATTGAACCAGATAGCTTAATCCAGAGAGCGGATGCATGGACACTTACCTTGGTGAAGTCCCCAATCACATTACTGGGATCAGTGTCCAATAGTATTTCTATCTCTGTATGATTAAAAGATTTTGAGCGCTGAACCTGTAACAAAGAGAGGTCAGAGCCAGGAACATGTTAATCACTCAGTGTAGACATGCAAGGTAGTGGGTCTAACCTGTTGAGGAACGTCATCCTCCTGCTCTATTGCAGTAACATGTGACCCAGCAACACTTCTCCTTCTCTTCACACGTACAGGGGTGTTCTCATCTCTTGACCTGTCTGGTCTTTTAAGTGGAGCGCGACCGCCCGTTGGCATAGAGGGTGAGCGAAACAGCCCCCGCGGCCGACATCGAACCGGCTGCATAACATAAAACACCACAAAGCAACCAAGTCACCTATGAGCATAATCAATAAAGCATTAGTTTGTCAAATGCATGATGACATCCAAGTAAAGAGGTTCCAACATACAGAGTCTGCAGCATTCATGCTTTGGTCAGCAACCAGAGGAGCAGTGAGCAAACTAGCCATTCCTGTAGGTACCTCAGAGTCAGTCTGCCAAGGTCAGGAAAAAATTATATTTTAATATTAGATTACATTTTATTGCCAAACCACCCCCAAATTACAGTCTACACACATCTCACCTCCACATCATCAAGAACTTCCAAAAAGCCATCATCGTCATCATTAGGAAAGCTGGAGAATGATGTACGTCGCAGTGTAAAGGGACTATCGCTATCTGGTGAGGCCAGCTGATTAGATGAAGTAGGAGAAAGCTGCAGACAATTAAGTCACCATGCTGTTTATCATCAAAATTCCAAAGCCAATGCCATAGAGGACTTTAGTACAAACTACATTACCATAAGAGCTGGGGCAGAGTTGGGTCGGCTAGCAAAAGCTTCCCTTGCATCCCCAGTGGAACGTAGACGACAGCGAGAAACAGGCTTAGTGGGCTTCTTAAATTCAAAACTTGCCTATATAAGATACAAACAGACATTGGTTACAAAAATGCTTTGCTAAAATTCACAAATCTGACTTGCATTAATACTCACATCATGTAGATTCTCTTTGTTGTCCAAGCCGAATGTGCAACTTTGACTGAAGACCCCATAGCGAGGCATATCATAATCCCCACTCTTCAAATTAGGACTGTGACCCAGTAATTGCAACTAGAGACAAGGTAATAAGATAAATAACTACCTAATTTTCACAGCATGAATAAAGGCGTAAACGCCTTACGTCTACTTTAAGATCACCAATCTACTAACCATACTTACCGGAAGAGAGTTCATTCTGCGAATAGGCAATCTTCTGTAATGGCAAACAATTTTTTTTATCTTTACAAACAGGTTTCAAATCGGCTTTGGCATTTAAGAAAAAGTATTAACCTACTCATTTATCACTCTTGCAGCATTCTGCATGACCTGCTCAAACCTGAAATAGGGCAAAATACATTAGATGCACGCGCAACAAGAAATAGTCAAATAACAGAACACCAAAGATTAGGACACAAAAGCACTTGCGTTTTATACGTTGCAAGGAGTCACCCCCCCCACCATACATTGAGGGTCAAACGCATTGTAATCACCACCTGTATGCTAAAGAGTTCCTATTATGAGAAGCAGGATTGGGTCTGCTAATCAACCATATGCCCACAGAACTAACCCAAATTCAAGCCCCCTTTGTCAAAACACAGAATGAATGGTGGATCGAAGGGGGGAGGAAAAGAACACGCGTGTCTAAGAGCAAGGGGGAAAAGAATGAGTGAGCCAAGTGCAGCCAGGCTATAGGGGGCCTTCTTTCATTACATCGGCCCAGACAAGCACACGCTATCCATGGTGCCTCATTCATAAAAAGATTGCAAAGTGTGTCGTTCCACACACACACCCCCAACCCCCTTCGGCTTTGTGCGCGCACAAAAAAAAAAAAGTAGCCTGAGTAACATGTGGTAGTTGAAACAGCTGCTAGTCAAAAGGTGGCTGATCATGAATGGGCTCTTCATAAAACGTTATTGGACAAAAAGATGTCCAGGCATGCACATCTACAGAACGATATGCTGCATGTACTTCCACATGGAATGAAAGGTCATCTCATCTGGCGCATAAGGGCTGAACAATTAATCGTAGTTGCAATATCCCAATACGACAAAAGGCTCTTTTTTTTTAATTACAAGAGTAGACTCCGAGGAAGCAACAACTTGCCCTGCAGCTCTGTACTTTGACCTGTTAACATATACAATGTCTTGTATATATAAACAAAGCATATACATATACAAAACATTTGTTAAAGTAGTTAAACAAATTCATATCAATTCATGATTCACCTACTTTCATCATAACATAGGCCTGGCCTACAGGTAATTTTATTTTAAAGTGATTAATAATAGTGTTGGTTGTCTTTGATGAATAATACAGTAGATCACATTGAAGGAATCACAATACATGCTTTAAAAATATATATATATATTCTTTTCCAAAAACATTCAGCCCATGCTAAAGTGAAATGCTTAACACTTTGTAAAATCATGTACAGCACACTCCGCTCTAAGCCAACAGGACTAAAATTGCTTGAAGCTAGTGTATGCTAGCATGTAGCATATACATGCACATACATAGCATGTAGTGGATGCAAGTGGCCATGGTATTCATAAATGAAAATGTTGAAAGCAACCGGGTTAACCATTTTGTTTAGGGTGAAGAAAAACACTGCAAAAACCCACGATATCAGTGGCAATGTTAACAAATCTGATCATTTTAAAGTTGTTCATTCTGCTCATCTAGTCCCTAAACAATGATGCCCGAGTGTGATAAAAACAACATGCTCATTACAGCTTCTATATGTACTAATCAAAGAGCAGATTTATAAACTTCAAGCCTAACACAGGAGACCGTAGTGTGATAAAACCAACAGGCTCATTAAGGCTTCTATATGTACTAATCAAAGAGCAGATCTATAAACCTCAAGCCTAACACAGGAGACCGTAATAAGATGCCAAAAACAAACAAGTGTGAATAGACTTTGTAAACCATTTATGAGCCATAATTTGGCAGGCTGTAAATCATGAATTACAAGCCAGGTGTAGCCTACAATTTCTCTTACAAATATGGATAATTTCTCTCAGAAATACTAACAAGTTGACGTCAAAAAATATACAATATCCTATGCTGCTTAATGTAGACTCAGTCAATGGCTGACTAGCATGAGAGAAAGTCAACAGGAAATAAGGAACCGGAGACACCCCGTGCAGATACTAATTATTATTATTTTTTAACTCTGTTTAAAACGCATAATGGGACTTCTTTCAAATAATGTGTAGCTTTAAATTCAGCCCCAAAGTTAATAAATATAGGCAAAAAAGAAACAAATACACTTGTATAATATGTACAACTAGTTTCAGTACAACAGTGCAAAATTAAACAGCCAAAAACAGTTTCCTCAGGTCATTAGTTGAACTCACTTCTGTTCTGCCTCTATTGGGTCCACAGGGCTGGGACAGTCCAGGCCCAGTCCTGAAACACACGAGATGGAGGGAGCAAGTCAGCCTACGCATTTGCTGCGACATGACCATACTAACTAGCGAGTACACTACCATGCTTATTCCCTTTTCGGGAGAAAACTGTGCAGACCACGTTTTTTTTTTTTACAATTGACTTGATTTAAGACCGAAAAAATGCGGTGGACATTACCTGCATCTGAGGAAGTGTCGGAGGCAAATGATGGAATCTTCAGTAAGGGCACATTTTTTCCCATTTTCTTCCTTTTGGGGGTCTCACATTGCCTAACAAGACAAAATATATAGACTCACCTATAAATCAATTACACTACGATCAACATACCACAATATATCTCCGCAAAATACACCGATAAAACAGCTAGTGCTAGCAAGCTAACCAGACCTGTAAGCTGGAACAAACATTAACAGACAAATAAAGCGACTAAAACAAGAACTGAAAAAGGTCAGTTATTCTCACCCTTCGAGAACAGCGAGATTGTCCATGTTGAGTGTTAGGTTAGTCACAGGAGACAGCACAGCGGTAGTTCCGGGAGAGAAGAGGTTTTTGATGCAGTGGGAGCCCTTCAGCCCAATCTCCGGCAGAGTTGGCCTGGAAACTCTGGGGACTGAGTCAGGGCCCACTGCCAGCTCCAAGCCAACAGGACTGAAACCGCTTGCAGTTTTACCGGGCTCCATTTTTTTTCAACTCTTGCGATGTCAGACAGCAAAACTATTTTTTTGGTTTTGGATGCAAGCGGCAAATTGTATCACCGAGCAAAAGGGTAGCTCAGGGTTAGCTAGATGTTAGCTTTTTAGCAGACAGCGCCATAAACAATTTTGTTTAGGGTGAAGAAAAAAAACACTGCAAAAACGAACATGACCTCTGCGCCCAAATTAAAAAGTCCGAATGAAATAATGCTTATAATTCAAGAGACCATCTCCTTTGTTCCTTCTTATCAGAGAGCTACCACGTCAAGCGCACTCTCTCTGAACCTTTCCAAACCCTTCTGTGAAAAAAGTGCTGAAGTAAGCCCTTATTTATGTTCAAAACAGGCAGACCACGAGCGGCAATCCGAACGGCCAATCAGCGACCGCGATACATCTGATCTGTCCAATCAAATCCGTTTGCTTCCCCCCCCCCCGCTGTGTTCTTTAAAATAAGTAATGTATGACAGGCACGCCTTGTGGCCAATCAACGATTAGCATATGTGCCATTACATCCAATAACGTTTTGTCTTTGACGTTTACGGCTGGCAGAACTTAAAATATCCATATAGAAGGAAGCTGTGTGTTTTTTCCCGCGGAATGATTCAAGAACGGCTTGTATACGCCCTTAACAAAAGCTTATCCAATAGTAAGGCAGGGACTACTCTTTGACTGTACCACCATTTTCCAACATTTCCAACAAAGTTTAAATTTTAGCCCTTGAATTTATACAAAAATGCCACCAATCCATAAAATATATACTGTAATATTACTAAATGTTAAAACAGTAAAGTTTTAGAAAACATGCCATGTCACGTTAATCAAACTTTTAAAAACAACAGACTTGATTGTCTTTGTGGTTGTTAGTGGTATTTAAACTCCATTTCATGTCTGCAGTATGAAACAGTTTTTGTCATCAAAGCCTGAAAAAGTGTAGACTATTAGACCTAAAAATACCATTGCTAAATTATTTGACAGAATTATTAACATTGTTAGTAGGATATCATAAATTCTACAGAATATATACCTTTTTCAGTAAAACACTGAGAACAAGATCATTTACATCAGAAAGGAAAATATTATAGTTGGTAGTTGCTTAAAACACTTTCTTTCCCTATCGTACAAACAGACAGAAACCGACTTTCTATGTTATAGCAACCAGTCAGCCTCCGAAAGCAGCTGACCCCTTTTTAACAAGATCCAACAAAATTCAGTACAAAGAAGCTGTGAGAACATTGGGGGGAGAAGTAGGCATGGCTACAGCAGCACATTTTGATTGTTTTACTACTTAGATGTTTTTGGAATAACTGTAGTAATAATCGGCAATACAAAGTTTAGTGAAACTATTTAAAAAGAACGCGAAGTGCATTTTGGCCCGTGGATTTAACAGTCATGCTAGTATAACGTTAATAAATTGTAAATATATATATATCTATCTATCTATATATATCTATCTATCTATATATATCTATCTATCTATCTATCTATATATATATATATATATATACACACATACATATATATATATTTTTTTTTTATCAACTAGCCAGCATAAGTGACTTATGAGCAATTAACACGGGGTTGAACAGCTCTAAACAAACCATTTTAAAAACACAGTAGACCAGATGCCATTTAAACCTGTTGTCTTCAAGATGTTGGATTGTTGCTATCATATGAAAGAACTTTTTGTCTATACTAATGATCATAGCTATCACATCAATTGAGTTGGAATGCAGAATTTGATGTTTATATGCTATATAGATATAAGCTTTTCTAGTTCATATCATATTTGTTTTTCTCAGCTGTGGCTGATTCAAAATGGCCACCATACTATCTTGGCTATTACTGTTCTCTGTTCCTAATTTATTGTCAGGAATAGCATTAGGTTTATGGTGAAATTGGTGTTGTCCAGCGAAGCAAACATAAACCCCTTCATGAATTTTTTTTCTAAATATATGAGATAGGAAATGTAGAAGTATATGTGTTGATGACAGGTTTAATATAATTTGAATAAAAAAGAATATGTAATTAAACATTATTTTCAGTTATGTCCTTAACAGTAGTGAGTGAAGTAAGTCAAATACAGCTGGAAGAAAAAACTAGTTGAACTGGCCCTCTGTAAAGGAGCTCCAGAAGCAGGCTTAGGCACTTCTATAGAAAGCTATTTGCTTACATGTAAAAACGTGTCACGAGGGTTAACAGTAGGATGTCAGGGTTGCTGAGGATATGTGAGCTAAATAATATTTGGGCAGGGATCACGCCCTGTTATCAGCAGGACTTACATAGAGTCTTTTCTTTTATAATAAGGAAGCAACACAAAATAACGAGAACTATATTTATCTAACAATAAATAACAATCAGACAAAAACAAAAGACGTGCAATCTAATGAGGAGATATTTCCTTGTAGACATGAGCTACCATTATTTAAATATATTTACACTTATTTTAGCAGCTACATATGGAACCTTCCGTTCAGACATTTTCTCAGTTTAGTCAACTAATATGTGTAAAAAATATGTCATTTGCTTCTGGATTCATAATAAACAAATAAATCATTATATATTGTTAAATTTTAAGAATATCCAGCCTCAAATTTAATGTGGCCTACTATAAAACTAGGATCTTAACACAGTAAATTTTCCTTTTAAATCTCATTAGTTGTAAATTAAATATTGTTCCATCTGCTCCAAAAGAAATTCATGTATTTCATTTCAAGTCTGTGCACATTGAGGTGGTCGTAGCATAATAGCTTATAAACGCATTATGTATATGCATTGACCCATTAAAAATGTTTGTAAGGAATAATGATCTTCCTGGCTCGGGGGTAAATTGTCTCTATAGAACAAACCCCCGTTCCAAAGTGAGCAGTAGTGAAACGGCAATATAGATCGAGCCGACAGCACCAAGCTGAGGCCACGTGTCCCCCACCCTCTCACAAATGCAAACTCAGACAAGATTATATCAGTCGCTCCACAATGTTTATTTCAGTTAAGGCCAAGCCACTGTAACATTTTCTCATAAAGTCAATCACTCTGTTAAATGAGGGCATTATAGTATATAGTGCAGACATATCGGGTATAACATTTTAAACAATTTCAAGATGGATTATTTATGAGAGTGTTGCAATGGAGATTTTGAATAATTTAATTAAACATTACTTTAGCTGATGGTTGTGAATTTATTCATTATATGATTTCAGACATTAACGAGTTTCAAACTGTTCTAGAGATAACCGTATCATATTCTCTTTACAGGTAATGTGAAATATTTAAAAATAAGCATCATTGAGTTTGAATTTCCTTTGTGTTTAAAATGTTCTTCACATTTAACCTGAGCAATTGCCCTCAGACCAAGAGGAGACTAAAGAGCAGATCATTAGCACATGCAATGAGCCAAAGCTTAAGGAACAGGCCTATCCTGGGTCTGAAGAGCAGAAAAATGGAAACATGATTGAGTATATCAAGACTATTCCATAAATCTAATCATAAATATAATAATAGACATTTCACATTTAAATTATGACTTTGGTGACTGTGAGGACTTACATCGGTATCTTGAGGAGTTTTTATTTAACATCCTCTACACATTTGTAAATTCTACAATACAATAATACAACCCTAATTCTGGAAAAGTTGGGACATTGTTTAAATTTGACTAAAGTGAAAACTAAAAAACTTTTAAATCATATGAGCCAATATTTTTTTCACAATAGAGCAGATAACATAACAAATGTTTACACTGAGAATTTGTACACTTTTATGCACAAAAATGAGCTCGTTTCAAATTTGATGCCTGCTACAGATCTCAAAATAGTTGGGGCAGGAACAAGATTACCATAATGTCGCATCTCCTCTTCTTTTCAAAACAGTTTAATATGTCTGGGCATCGAGATTTTAAGTTTCTGCAGTTTTGGTATCGGAATTTGGTCCCATTCTTGCCTGATATAGTTTTCCAGCTGCTGGTCGTCTTTGACGTATTTTTCATTTGATGATGCACCAAATGTTCTCTATAGGTGAAATATCTGGACTGCAGGCAGACCAATTCAGTACCTGGACTCTTCTACAATGACGCCATTTTGTTGTAGTAACTAGCAGAAGTAAGTTCTGCATATTTCCTGCTGAAATGCACAGGGCCTTCCCTGAAACAGATGTCGTCTGGAGCGGAGCATATGTTGCTCTAAAACTTTTCTATAACTTTTAGCATTCATAGTGCCTTCCAAAACATGCAAGTTTCCCATACCATGTGCACTTATGCACCCCCATACCATCAGAGATGCTGGATTTTGAAATGATAACATGCTGATAACATGCTGGAGAGTCTCCCTCCACTTTAGTCTTCCCACCTCCTCACGGCATCTGGGATTTCCAAAAATAATGTCAAAATTCCCTTATGCCTAGAGATTTCTCCAATTTTTTCAGAATCTTTTGATGATGTTATGTGCTGTAGATGATGAGATTGGCAAAGCGTTTGCAATTTGACGTTGAGGAACATTGTTTTTAAAGTATTCAAGTTCAAGTTTATTGGTCACATATACATTGTACAATACAGCATATAGTGAAATTCTTTGGCGACTACCTGGGCGTTTGCTGTAGGTGGGGGAGGGGGAAACATGTATATATATATATATATATACTTATATAAAAAATTTGCTGTAAACAAACGATGTGCTGTTTGCTGTATTCCATCTTTTTATGCACTCTTTCACAAATTAGGGAACTCTACCCATATTTAATTCTATGAGACTCTGCCTCCCTAAGACAGCCCTTTTATAGCTAATAACGTTACAGAGCTGATATCAATTAACTTAATTAGTTGCTAGATGTTCTCCCAGCTAAATCTTTTTAAAATGTCTTGCTTTTTCAGCCATTTGTTGCCCCGTTGCACTATTTAGCTTATTTAGTGGATAAAAGTGTAATATATTTCTGTTTAAACATTGATGTTATCTTTGTTCTATTGTGAATAAAATAATGGCTCATGTTTGAATCTTTCATGTGAAAGTATTTTAGTTTTCATTTTATTCCAATTTAAAAAACGCCCCAACTTACTCAGACCACCTCTTCTTCTTTGCCTATTATATCAAACTGCCATAAATCCATGTTATTCGAATAATTCAAGTTGAACAGAGAACAGGTGGATGGAATTCATCCAGAAATTGGACTGTAGATTGAACGTTACATCTAAGTAACTAAGCATTTTTTCTTTTCTTTTTTTTATACAGTTGTCTCAAATCAATCAATAATAGTGTTTTACATTGCCCAAAACTTTTCACAATTCAATTTGGTATTGATTCAGAAACTCCCAAAAAATATTCCCAATATTTCAGCAGTACAGTATGAGGGCATGCCAGCACTTTGAAAATAGCAGGTGCCAATTGCAGACCAGTGTCTAGAGGTCAGAGAGAGGGAAAGGGAAAGAATGGGCGCATAATGAACAGCTGTCCATGAGGCCCCAAGGACAGATGGGCTTGAGGGGAAAGAAAAACTCTACTCCAGGCCAGAAATCTGGAGGGAAACATGAATGACGGGGACAAAGGAGATGGGCTGGAGGAGAATGACAAGAAAGAGAACAGGAGATTTCTTTGGAGGAAGGAAAAGTCACCAATAGGCCAAGAGCTGAGACGGAAGGATGGCATCTAAAGAAACAAAGAAATAAGGACAATGGAAGACACGGACATCAAATAATATTGTCAAATTAATGAAGACTGAGGGAATTGTGATGTACTTAATGGTTTATTTGCACGATATATAACAACATATTCAAAATACACAACTAGCACTATTTACCAAATATTTTAATTATCTTTAGATCATGTGACCAAAGTAATGAACAGAAAATGAGTTACATTTCAAAATGAATGAATTAGGATTAAAAATGGTTAATTTTCCTAATAAATAGTCAAAAGATAAAATGGTTAACGATAATAATACCTGGAAAAGAGCTATATAAATGTATAATTCATATTCTATTGTATATTGTAACAGTGTGGGTGTTTCCAGACTAGTTAGATTTACATTTTGTGTACTTTTTTCATTAAACATGCAGTCCTGTTTTTCATTAAACATGTCAGCATACAGTACATGTCTACTCTTTATACAGTACGAACCTGTACATCTTATTCATGGTTTTGGTTGCTAATAATTACTTATAACTTGGTTATAATGCTTACATGCATTATAGATCAAATTGTTGTTTTAATAAATGCTTATGTTTAAGCAACTTTGGGATGAACACGGATTAACATTATTCTTAGTCAGAGAATAATTATTTTTATTTATTTTTATCTAATTTTGTTTTAGCGACACGGTGGCAGAGTGATTAGCACTCCTGAAAAAAGATCGTGGGTTTGATTCCTACCCAAGGTCTTTCTGTGTGGAGTTTTCATGTTCTCACCGTGTTTGCACCGGTTTCCCCCGGGTACTCCGGTTTCCTCCCGACTCCAAACACATGTGATTGGGTATAGGTGAATTGGCTACTTTAACTTGTCTATAGGAGTGAATGTGTGTGTTAATGGTTGTCTGTCTCTAAGTGTTAGCGCTTCGATTAACTGGCGATTGTCCAGTGTGTACTCCGCCTCACACCCTAAGTTAGCTGGGATAGACTCTAGTGACCCTGAACAGGATAAAGCACTAGACAATGAATGAATGATAATTTCATTTTAAATAAATCATGTAGAGAATCACATGAATGCAGTCTCACTTTATGGTGTCCAAAATGTAATGGTCTGTTTGCAGTTTATACTTCACCATGCTGCATCGAGGATAAGTTGACTTTATTGATGATAAGCAGATGGAATCTCAAATTCTCTAATGAGAAAATTCTTGATTTATTGTATAAACTCAATTATAAAAAGAAATACCCCAATTTTCAAAAGAAAATACCCTCACATTTCTTATTGAGCTCTATAGAGTGACCATTCATACACACAAATATACAATAAAACAAATCCTTTTTCTCTGTCCCTATTTCACTAGCAAGTCCACAATGGTTGGTTGTCCAAATGTTAGAAATGTTTGGCATTTCAAAAGAAGAATCCCAGGACATCTTCTCACGTACTCCAGTTTCATTTGTGATGGGTCACCCATTGACATACAGTGTGAGAAGGACCATAAGAAGTGAGTGTGTTGGCAGTTGAGTGTTTCCGTTAGCATGTGATGTGCCAAATGCAGGTCTTTGATGTGATGTGGTCATTGTGCCTTGTGTGATAAAGGGCTTCCTAGTGGCTGTCACTGATGTAAAGTGCCAGAATGGAATAGATCTCTCAGCTGCAAACATTCTCTCAGTCATTAATGATAGATGTACATCTGTAATTTGTAATTACTGTACACACTGTAAATGGTATTTATATGCAACCAACCCCCCCTTCAATTTCCCCCCCTT
>JAOUQX010000033.1:7965089-7989184 GCA_028566295.1 Liobagrus marginatus
CACACAGACACACACAGACACACACAGACACACACAGACACACACAGACACACACAGACACACACAGACACACACAGTAA
The DNA here is from genome assembly GCA_028566295.1 of Liobagrus marginatus. Lineage (NCBI taxonomy): Eukaryota > Metazoa > Chordata > Actinopteri > Siluriformes > Amblycipitidae > Liobagrus > Liobagrus marginatus. Next base: position 7,965,170 of record JAOUQX010000033.1, read on the forward strand.
CCAGCATGTTCGTGTATGCCTCTACTTTTATGCTCATCTGTAACGTGTGGAAGACATGGCATGAGGCACAAGCATGTGACTCAACCGTTTCTATTTACTTAAAGAGTCGTATGACACCAGCCCACACTATAGAACCGGCCAATTCAAGCAGCATAGTTTAAAGTTTAAATGAGATAGGGCCAACAAGTGTGAGGAAAAAGAAAACAAAAGGGAACATTTAAAGAACATTATATCAAGGAGCGAAGACTATTCAACCAAGTTTCAAGAACCAGACCACACCTTCCTTTGATTGACAGGCAGCTTTGGTAACTAGCTGAACAGATGCGCATCTATTACACACATGTTTAGTGGAAGTGAGCATCAACCAAGTCAAATTGTTCAGAATTTCTTACAAGTATTGTGCGAGTCAGGAAGGGAGGAGGGGTCAGGTGCACACAGGTAGACACTAGATTTTGTGACAGCAAAGAAGGCTAAAGATGTCTTTTCTGTGCCTGTTCACTAATGCTTCATTCTACATTTACATGGTAACAGTAGCAATGCAGTGTTGCAACTTCTTCCCAGGAATTGTGGAAGAATTGTGAAGGGACATTGAACTATTTGCTGAATCGCTACAGGGTCATTTCATTTTGGAACGAACTTGCAACAGTGCAGGAGTTTGTTCCATAATGCGGACTAGCAAAGTGTCAATGTAATCCTCTAGATCTCGAATTAAAAATTTCATCTTCTTTATCTCCATCTCACGCTTCTGTAACAACAAGCCTCGATGCTCGTACTCCTTCCTCTCCTGCTGGAGCTCAGCTTCCCGCTGTAGCAGGAGTGACACCAGCTCACTGTGGTTCAGATGGTAGTAGGAGCCGCCACCCTCCACCAAGAGCTGAGATGTTGAAAAGACATTACCACAAGCAACACTTTTTCAAATAAAGTCAGTATCATGTTGGTAAAGCTTGTCTGTTCTATAAAAATGAAAATGATTGCTTCTTTGCATAGTTAGCTTTCTAGAACACTTCTCTCTGGGACCCTTTCTGATATTGAAAGTAATTAATAGACGCTTTGACAGCTAGATCATTTGTGATCAAACCATACAAACAAGGCCTTACAAAAGGTTTAAATCCAGTGCATCCCTTTTCCAGTAAAAGCCCATCTCATGATTACAGTGGAACCCCGCTTATCGACCGGCTCGGACATCGTCCTTTTTGCTTAGCAAACAGTTTTTTGACCGAAACTTGCGTCCGCTGAACAACCAAATGCGCGCTTATCGACCTTTTTTTACCCCGATGCACGTGAGCGAGGGAAAGGATCCTCCCAGTCTCACCTCAGCCTTCGTGGAGAGAGCATCTAATTAAACTCCGACCTTAAAGTCGATAAGCGGGGTACCACTGTATTAGTAATAAAACCATTAAAAATGCCTAATTAATCAATACCTTCTTCTCATATTCCAGGTCCCCTTGGTGACCTCGTCCTGGATTAATGGTGGACTTGATCTTATCCAGCACAGACCGCCCTTCTGACCTCTTCTCATCAGGAGGCGTCAAAGGTTTCACTGGATGTGGACTAAAGCATCCAAAGATATGGAAAATAAAGATAAATGATCATCCTGCATTACAGTGAATGAGTATATTAAAGTTACACAGCTGTAGATTTAATTAGCTTTCTCTGAAATGAAAACAATGTGTTGTAGGAAGCGTTCACATAATCCCCAGTCCAGTCAGAAGATGTCTAATTCACCCAACACTGAGGAGCCACAACAGAACATGTGTATATTAATTCTGGAAATGACAAAGCATGCAAATAAATATTAATTAGTGGATTGGAAGATGTGAAAGTTTACACACCAAGTAGGAGAAAAAAGAAAAACCTCCAACAACAAAGAAAAACACCACACCAGACCAGACCATAAATTGAGTCACGTTTAAGAAACGTTGAGACCAAAAAATGGAGAAAGAAACCAGTAAAAAGATACAGCCAAAGTACATCTTCATACTGTAAACCAATCTAATAACCATCTCCTTAATGACAAACCACAACAATATGAGAGGATGATTGAGTAGTGCAGACGGTTTGCAGATCTGGATTCTCAGTCATTTAAAGCATTTCTTCTATAAGTTTTTATACTGTATATTATTATATAAACCTAGGGACAAAATCTGCAGAAAGACTGCATTACTCTTTCATCAATTGAAGATCACCCTTTTGACCTCACCTGCTGAGATGACATGCTACCTGATGTTCTTCCTGAGGGAAATGGTTATTTGATGGCGTAAAAACAGGGGACAGAGCAGCAGTAGCCAGTGTAGTATGCAGCAATGTTTTTGCTGAAGCAGAGGGCATAGGAAAGGGGAACTGTGCCATAGTATTAATACCTACTGCTATGTGCGGTGTAGATGAGGCTAATGGCAAAAGGTCAAGAAAAGGCGAGGCAGGGTTCAAGAACAAATGTCCTGAATTCAGATGGTCCATGGTTGATGGCTCAGAAAGAGATAGTTGCTTATTATTTAGGTGTGAACTACCTTCCAAATGCTCTCCTTGTGGAACAGAAGCTGCAGTAGTTGGCATTCGTTTATTTTTACTCATTTGCAATTCTTTAATAAACTCCGGACACAATTCCATTTTTGCGCAACTTTCCCCAGGCACAAGGTGTGTGACAGGGCTTGTGCAAACAGAATGTGTCACAGCACGCTGGGCCACAAACACATTCTCCAGGAGCAAATCTGTAGTAACCAAGTCTTGAGTAATGCAAGTGGTTGGCTCCAATACAAAATCAGAGATGCGTGTATTCTCAGTGGACTGACAAAAGCCTGTGATCATTTCCAGGTCCACAGGAGGTGGAGGGGCATCATTTTGCACAGGGCGGGACTGTGGAAGCTCAGTGGAGCAAAGATCATCACTATTAAACGTGTGCGGCTCAACCTTCAAACGTTCTTCTGCAGCCCTTCTTGTAATCATCTCAAACATAAGGTTCATCGGTGTATCCTTTGGAAGATCATCATTTTGTTGTGATTCATTTGTATTGGTGTCTTTTATGACTTCTTTTGTAAGGTCACATTTTTCTACAGTATTTTGTGAACAGACAACTTTTGGCAAAAAGGAAAGAGACACTGGTGGGTTTGGAAGAGCATCTTGAGAAATAGCGCCAGTTTTTCGCCAAGCATCTTGAAAAATATCAGCTGGGTCTTGCAGTACTGACAGAGACTTTGGAGATTGGTCATCTATTGGGAAACCTTCCTGGGGTGAATCAGAGTTTGGCAGAGTTGAAATGTTCTGCGACATGCAGGTAAGGTATTGCTCAGAGTCTACACTTTCATACAGGCTATGGGAGACAGCATGCTGTTGAGACACCGCTAAAGATAGTGTTGGTCTTCTACCATTTGGTGCATCTACCTCACAAAGTCCACTGACCGTTTCAGTTATACAGCCAATCCTAAAACTTTCCTTAGACGTACAAGGCGGTGAATCAGTGACTTTCTGCTTTGTAAATGATACTTTGCATAAGTCTATAGAATCCGTAATATCCTTAAAGTTCTTGAGATCAAAACGTATTCCGACAAAACTGGCTCCACAGTCTTGATTACTTGTGGCATCTTTCTCCATTTTTAGCTTTCCTTGTAATGCAGAGTCACCGGGTCCAAACGGAATGGATGACTCTAATGGATAAGTTTCTGGATGAACATTCAAATGGGTTCTTTCATGAATGGCAGACCCTTGCAATTCTACAACTCCTACTCCAATACAGTCATCTGATTTGAAGTTCTTCCAATCTTTTAGGATGGACTTTGATTCTAGGACATTACAACTCATGCTTCGAGACTTAGATGTTTCAATAGAAGATGCTCCCAGGATACCATAATTACAGTAAGGCAGAGATAGCGTCTGGATTTCTACAGACCCTTTAGTGCGGTCATCGGTCTGCCTCTTTGAGGCAATGCAAATGGATGTTTTAGGTTCAGAATTTCCACCCTGGTCTAAAGAATCGAATGATTCAGAATTGATTGCTAAGGGATCAGGAGACCCAGAGGACCCAAAAATTGCGCCTGGTATAACATTGGTTTTGCAGACTGAGACTATGCTGACTTTGTCCTTGTCTAAACATGTCGGGTAAGGGCATGCTACAGTATTGAGTTCAGAGAAATTGATGTTTGACTTATGCAGCAATGAATAATCAAATTCCGAGTATTCCAAAGTATCCACAGGAACAAAATTATTGAGGCCATTCTTGTGAGTACTACAATGCATAAAATTAGCTTCAGCTTTAAAGAGTGGAAGTGAATCTACAATTAAATTGCATAGATTTTCTTGAGCCTTTGATCTATTCAGGTCCCCTTTGCAACATGTTGGATTTTGTTTAGTTGGTTCAGCCAGGTAGGAGTAAGTGGTGATGGTCATATTTTGAGGACCCGTCATTGACTTTAACTTCACGCAATCACCAATGAAATTATGCCATAGTGTATGTGTGTTTGAATCATCTGATGCATCGGTTCTGCTAAAAGAATTTGTAATATCTTGTAATGATCCATCCGCTAGGTTTCCCTTTGCATTTCCAGGTTCAGCTACATGCATAGGAAGCATGGGATTTCTTGGTATGGAGGCAGGCACTTCAGGCTGATCGATTGCTGGGCTACAGAAAAAGGGCAAAGCAGTTGTTACAGGAGTGATGGTATGCAACTCATGAAAAAATGGATTCTGCAGAAGTAATGAAAAGAAAGGGTTAGTAGGCAAGATAAATGAGAGAGATGAAGGGGTTAGTGTGTTGGTAAATCACACCATCTGAGAGTTCAGTGGGGGACAGGGGTAGAGGGGAAGGAGTTGTGCTGGAGCTGGAATCTGTCTGAGGCACAACCAGCTGGTTGTGAATGGAAGGCACACAGTCGCCCCTTTAGAGACAACACAAGGTTAATTATTTTAACCTTTTGCAACATAAGACTGCTCATTTTACCCATGTTACATAATACAGTATGTGTATCTTAGTAAAATATTACTCTAGGAACGCTAACCTAAAGTTTCAGAACACCATTAAAACAAACATGACTAACATTTTTATCACTGAATAGAAGCACTGGATATTTCACAACAATGGCATACATTTTACACCCTGTTTGCACTCAAAGCCCTTATCTTGGGTAGCAGAGCATGGCGGTGGAAGTGCACCAATGACACATCAAAATAGCATTTAATCACAAGCACAAAACCACTTTCAGAGGAAGTCTGATCAGTCTCTTCAAGCTGCATTTGGTCTGTGAATGCCAAAATTGCATGTCATAAAATGTGCACGCACACACGATATTATGCAAAATACTCATTAAACCAGGCTTGATGAGCAGATTAGTAATTTTTGTATATTAAATAAGTAACCTTCAACTGAAACACCGAATGCTGGAATGCTTATAGTTGAGCAATTCTTATTAAAAAATAAAAAATAAATAGAAAGCACATATGCACACAGCTCCCCAATATTGTTTACCTAAAATGAGTAAACGTGAATGACTTGCACTACACCCGCTTTATCTTGCAGCACTGCAGGCAGCATTGCAGAGCTAGGACACATCATAATGCTCATCCAAGCATATCAGTAAAATAGTGCAAGCAGCAGAGTCAAGCAGGATGGACAGAAGGAATATAAATTAAAAACAGAACTGTACTCTAAAAATGATTTAATTATATTAGTAAAATAATTTAGTACTATAATTTACCATACTCGCATTCATGTACAAGTTTTGCACCTACATTATATATTAGTTTTCCATTAATATAGGAATCTTCTGTTAGATGCAGCAGACGCCTTCACTGAAACTGCCAAACACGGTCCATAATCAGTGTGCACAGATTACCCAGTAAGCAGGACAGAGCTAAGACATGAAAATGGAGACGATGTACTGGGGAAAAAATGGAACATATTGCTGGCTTTATCTTTCAAGTACCTCGGGTACATATATAAAAGAATTACACAAAACAGTTCAGCCAGTAAAGCATAATCAACTCCAGACCGCAACACCTTCCTGGAAAAATGTCCTCGATTTTAAAGAATGGTTTTGCATCCAGCAAAAGAAAAGTCACCAATACTGCAGTAACAACAAAAAAAAAAAAAGACGCACACATGGGCACTACTGTTTTTATGCTTACTGTGGTGTAAAGGGAATATATTGGGCAAAAGACATACAGCCAAAGATCAATTGAGGCTAATTTTGTGGCCGGTTGCCCACAAGCTCAAGAAAACTGAGGACAACCTGAAATTGGTATTTTTCTGCAATACCCAGACATCTACCAGGACGTTAATAGATAACCCTTAATGCTATTTCAGCCCAAAATAACCCTATCCAAATAAACGCTGTGGAATACAATAATGGTTTCACAGTGGTTAATCCCATACATGCACAGGACTACGACTATACTGAAGCTTGAAATGATCTGTATGAAGAACGGTGACAAGGCGCATCTAAAAGTGTTTCCAACATTATTTAATATTAAAAAGATGCTCAAGGCTGTTGCTTTGAAAGATGAAAGACCTAACAAAATGGAAATTGGAGAATGCTAAGGATATTGTAAAATAAGCATTTTGTGAGGGAAAAAAATCATTGCTCATTTTCAGAACAGGCATCAATAGTTCTGAAGTTGATCGAAAAGCTTAATTGTGGCTGGTTAACATAACACGCACCAGGAACGCAGTTGAACATAAATTGTGCTAAAATGTACAGATTTGTACATACTATAAAGTAGTAGATATTCATGAAATAAGAAAAGAATAAACAAATATATAATTCTCCCTCCATTAATAAAGTTATAGTGGAGCTACTCTATTACTACTGTTATAAGTTTCACTGAAGTTTCATGGCAACTATTAAAATACCAAAATTGGTTATTGGTAGATTGTGCCCTAAATTATTACTTTTTTTTTTTTAATGTGCATTTTTAACACTACTACTATCTCTGACCCCAGCGTATTCTGACAGGTATGCTGGGATATGCGGAAAATAAAACATTTCACTGCATGTATGTGTATGTTACAAATAGGATCCGAAAATGTCAGTAATCATTCAGATCTTCAATTATTATTATTATTATTTGGCATTCATACAAACTGCATGAGCACAAACTCATCAATAAACAGCTCCGAAAAGAGACCATTTCAAATTTTTTCTTAAATCAGAAATTTTACATGTATGGCAATCATGGAGTTTCATTGTCTGCTGATTTTTAATACAGGCACACCTCATTCTGCTTATTAAAGTACTGATTAGTTAATTGCCTGAATCAAGCCTTATTATACAAGGAAAAGTATAAAAAACACTGCTGTGATTATCACTATACTCCTACAACAGGACTCCTGGAGTGCTAATAGCTCCCTTAAACAATTATTGCATTTAAACACCCATTAACCACGCCAAAAAGTAAAATAAAGGTTTTTAGTCATTCATTTATATTTCTATGTTGCTTTTAACAATAGACATTGTCCCAAAGCAACTTCACAGAAATTAGAAAATTTAGATTAAAGAATAAAAAAAATATATTAAGTTTAATGTATCCCAATAAGCAAGCCTGAGGTGACTGTGGAAATGAAAGGTATAACTCTGGTTTTACTGGCAGAGGGATACAGAGAGTGCCAGGTTGCTTCCATTCTCTGAAATTTTAAAAACAGCAGTTCATAAGAACAAGGACAAGCTGCAGACTTTGGGGACAACTAAGCTACAGATCTGGCAGAGAGCAAAAACAACGCGATACTTTTTATTATTATTGACATTGAGTTGTCGGTCATACTTTTGTCACACAATAACCATAGTAAATGACTTACATAGAGAATGGCAAGAGGCAGTTGGGGTAAAGTACATGACTAAGGCAGTTCGAGGCAGGCTCCTAGGGGTCTGATGCAGTAAAAAAAAAAAAAAAAAAGCTATAAAATAAATAAATAAAGTAGCTATTTAAAAAAACAGTTATCAATGATCAGCAAAGAAAATATAGGTTGTTAGCAAAAGACTATAAGAAATGGGTCGTAGAGAACTTAAGTAGTGTTGTCGTCTCCAGCTTTGCCCAACATATGGTTTTCTAATGCTTAGACGGAGACGTGGTGAGGCTGGCAAGTCAGTGTCACACCCAATGTGATATTTCGTGTTGAATCGATGATCTGCGGTGTCTATTACGGCACATGAATTAAGCCACATACATGGTTGCCCTGACTAAAACTTGCTTCTAATGCCCTCACTAAGTCCCCAACTATGAGGATTGTTTCTCTTTCGCAGAAGGACAATGCGCCAAACAACACAATCACAATTCACAATCAACTTGTGAATGGAAAAGCATCAGATTAAAATCGTGTCATGGCCAGTCCAATCTGCAGACCTTAACCCTACTGAAAACTTTGGAATGTGTTTAAGAGGCAGGCGGAAGGTCAAACGCCATCAAACGAAGCTGAGCTGCTTGAATTTTTAGTGCCAGTCACCCAACAGCAACGTGAAAGACTGGTGCCAAGATGCATGAAAGCTGTGATTAAATAATTAGGGTTATTCCACCATCGATTTCAGAACCCTTTCTAACATAAAAAATAACCATTGTGTTAAAATAAATATGAACTTATTTACTCTCCATTATTTGAGGTCATATATGCAAATATGTTTATTAGGAATGACAGTAGTTCATTTGAGTAAAGTTTAAAAAATATTTTTTTAATTAAAAAAGCTAAATAAAAAATGTATCATTTTACAGTGTTATAGAAAATTTTTCTAGTCGTAATTTAATTAATTATCTTAGCCACCAATACATATATTTAAGATTACTGATCAAGAATTATAATTAAACTTCACGCAACCCTACAATCCGTAAATCAAATGAGGTGACAGTCCTATATCCAGTAACTGTGCACATATTGTGGTCATCACAACTGAGAACCCATTTACAAGCATATGTATAGAATGACAATAATATGTATTTTTACCTTGGTTTATCGTATGGCTCCTTTGAGCTGAACCAGCCTCTATGTCTTCCTTCGGTAGCCGACTGAGCCTGGCCAGTTTCCTCTTTTTCCGCCCGTGAATGTGAGAACAGGCCTCGCTTCTTCTTGCCTTCAACTTCTAGCTTACTTACAGACACATCCGTTTCCACTACTGCCTCATCAGCAATCAACCCAGCATGCTCCAGTGCAGCAGATATGGCAGCTTTTTCCTCCTCTCCCGGTTTATCAAAAGACCAACGGCGGCCTTCCACAGGTCCTCCACCCTGCAGCTCCTCTTTAGGGCGAGAGAGGTTCTGCAAGGATAGAGAGAGTGCAGAGCTCTTCTGCAGCAGCCCCACTGCATAGAACTGGGGGTCAGGCTTGGATTTAGACTCCACTTCAGGCTGCTTAGGCTGAAGCGCTGGACCGGGTTGAGGTTTGATTTTTGAGGGTTGGGTTGTTTGGGCCTGAGTAGGTTTGCCTTTTTCTGGTGGGCTTGCACGAGAGGTTTTTGGTGAGTCTTGTTGGAATTCTATCTGTGGTCCTGTTTGTTGTAGTACCAGAGAAGGGGGATGGTGAGTAAGAGGAGACGTCTCTACGGGATTCCCATTAACACAGACAGAGGGCAAGAGAATTGGGGCATCACTGTCAGTATAAAGGGAATGAGGTACTGGGATGCTATCGTCAGACACCTCATCAAACATTTGCCGAACAGGGGAGACTAGTGGTGAGGGGGAAACTGTGTGGTCTAAGAGAACGAGAGAGGGAGAGAAAAATGTGTTATTTTAAATGTATTAACAGTAATTGAATAGATAAAAATTGTCTATATAAATGTTTTTTTATTTATAGGAAAGATTCAAATTTGAGTTCGAATTTGAGAAAGAAAAATCATCAGAATAATGATTCTCTAAAAACCCCTGAATAAAGGATGTGTACCTGGACTGTTGTCTGCAGTCAGGTTGCTGCTGTTACTGGGTGAATTAGAGAGGTCAGAGACCACTACACTGATGCCAGCAGTTGGGCTCAGACTACCCCCTCTGGAAGATGACTCGCTGCTCTCAGAACCCAGAGACGTGCTGGAACGCGTGTCTGAAGACTTCCGTAACCTTCCATGGAGAAAATAACTCCTCATTTTACTCCTTCTCAACTCCCCGCCTTCATCATCCTCGTAGTCTTCCTCTCCACCACCGTCACTTGGCAGACGGCCCCTTGGGCGCGACGATGCCCCATAACCCCCAGGCACGATGGCAGAGGATGACTCTTCTTCTACACCACGCTTCCTCGCACGCATGCGCTCACGCAGCCTGATAAATGCTGACCGAGGTTTGTCCTTCATGGAAAGGTCATACATGCTGGCTGTCAGGTTATGGCGTGTGAACTGTACAGTTAGCTGAAGTTCCCCTCTTTCTTTCTCCTTTTTGCCAGTTTTAGAATGAAGCTTGTACCATCTAGGGATGAAAAGAGGCAGCTTAGTAGGAGAAACTTGAAATAAGTATATTTTAGCTTTAATATGCCTTTCTTTTCGGCCTCCCTTCATCATAAATGCATACACACACACACACGTCTCAAACTCTAAAGGGACATTACAATAAATGTAAAAAGTTTAATGAATAATTATTACCCAATTTTAACATGGACTTTTTGAAACTTACTGGACCTCAGTGCAGAATCTAGTTCATAGTGCCAAAATAAAAGGTTTCAATTAAAACACCATATGGTTTACTAAAAAAACTTGTCTTTTCTAGGGAAAGAGAGAATTTTAGAAAGCATTTTGTTCCATAGTAAGTTGACAATTGTGTAATTATTTAATGTCCCTTAAATGTAACAAAATCACAATGATTCAATAAAACTGTAAATTTCATACAACTCGATAATTTGATTGGAAATGTTTGGTTCCAACATTACGATAGACTGATTGCCAGCATATGTATTTTCATACCTACATCAGAGCATTCCCACCATAAACTTCCTGCGTGTAATTAGGTAATCTCCAGTCTTGTCGTTTGAGCCTCTGCTCTGCCCGAGCGCGTTCATTTGTTTTGGAGGAGGCGTGGCTTTGGAAAGTGATTCTACAGGGATGGATGGTCTTTGGGTTTTAAAGCTAGCTTGCTGTTATTAGCTTCTCCAAAATCTCCTACCCTACCTTTAAATCCCACCCAAATCACTTGGTTGTTTCAGTTATGCAGTATTTGTATGAAGGGCTGAACTGATACAAGGGCCTGGGACACAGAGGCAAATATTTATAGATTATACAACAAAACCGGTGCACAATCCACAAAATAAAACCGCTGAGATATATGATAACTATCTGAAGAAATAAAGACCCATCATGACCTAGCAGAGCTTTCCGTTTCAAGCTGCATCTGCTATATGCAAAACGGTACACGGTACAATATTATAGAATGCTTAAAAATGTACTCCTGAATGAAATAGTCAATTTGCAAAGAAGGGAAGTATAAACAAAGTGTTAATAAAATATCATTTGAATCAACTTTGTCAATTTGATCATTAATCACCGATCCACTTCCTGCATCACTGCCATTTTGTTCAAATAAGAAAATGACTGCCTATATTCGTAATCTATTTTAGTGTTGCACAACAAGTTTTAACAGTTTATTTGAAAGACAAATCCTCTCTCATCAATCTTACAGATCTATCTTTAGCGTAATGGTGTCCTGATCAAATTCTAGATTGAAAAAGTGACAGCCGATCATTTATTAACAAATAAGCAGCAATGCTCTTATCTATAAATAAATAAATATATACACACACACACCTATAATGTGAGGTTTTAAAAGAGGAATCCTATTTGATTAAAAAACTAAAGGTTTACAAATTTCTGAAGAACTCAAATGGGTTTCTTATTTGAATGCTAACTTTGCTGCGCACTTATACGTAGCTAGAACTGCACATATGCAATATGGCTTTCTAGTGTTCTTATCTTGATGAAGGCTTGGTGCAGCTATGAACACATGCAGGTGTCGACATAACCACCAGCAAAAGCTTAGTTTAATGCTTATGAGCAGCACGGATGCACGCAGTCCATGAATATGAAGGCCACGATTTGAGAAATTAAACACATGCATCATTACGGTCACAATCACTCACACCCACACAGCTGAGTTGAGCGCCCACGCCCTAAACCTAAATTAATGGGAGCACTGGGCCCTGAAAAGAAAATGCAAAACAATTCTATTTTGTTAATGTCCAGAAAGCATGCAAGTACAGTCTTTACACCTGCTTCTTGCTTTGCTTAAGTACACACACAACTCAAACACAAGTGAAAATGAGAAACGTGGATACATCCTCGTTGTCTCTGATGCTGGAATCAGAACAAAATAACACCATGTTTAAGAGTGGAAAATATCAATGTTACTTCATGGGCAGGGATATTTTTAGTTTTGTAAATGCTTATTTTTTATATTCGTGTTCAATTTTTCTCTTTATTTTATCTTACTGTCATCTGCATTGGTCATCTGAAAGCAGGTTCATCTTATAAAGCAAGCTTGCATAGCCCAGCTCTCTTAACTTCATCCACATTCTTTCTAGATGGTTTAAGCTTAATGAATTTTACATAAAACGGCACTCATTACCTACAGCTGACTTCCGTTAAAGACCTGTAAAGCATTGTGACTAATTCTGTAGATACACTAGCTTTACTTCCTTTTCAAAACAAGGCAAGTTATTTAGACATGGTGAAAGTTTATTAAGAATAAAAAGTTGGACAACAAATGCCAGCCCAGGAACTTGGGTAAACTGTGGCTTTAACCCTCAAATGAGTGTTGATTAATTAAAAGATCGAAGATTAGAGGATTTTTATTTTTTAATAAATAGTCTGCTATGCATAAAACACTACTATTGCTGACTCACAGTATAAGATGGCATGCTATAAATTCTCCCAAACACAGTTGATCAGCAGCTAACCGACATACGTTACAATCACATTTAGGAAAACACCAACACAACACGAAAATTACCCACATACCAAGAGTATACCCACACAGTCATACAGTTAAGGAGTAACCACATACTGCTGAGAAACAAGCTTGCAAAACTAAAACTTGCACAGGTACTTCTTTTCCTCAGAGAATGTTTTATAAACAGAAATGTCCTATTTTATAGACATGCAAATGCTGAGGAATTGTTCAACAAACACCCACATTCAATTCTATACATGTGTCCAGATGGTGGACACCAAGCACATCACACCAGAGAAACTGCGTATTTTATTCAAAGGAAAGTGTGTCCTTAGTTTCTAGCCAGAAGCTGATCAATCAAGGTTTACCAAATTGTACAAATAAAATCAGTTTAACACAAATACTCCATATCTTAGCTACAAAAAGAAAGAGACATTTACAGGATAATAAATAGAATAAACACAAGGCAGAAATGAGATTCATTTCTGGGTTAGGTGGGTTGTGGCTGGTCACACTAATTGCAAGTCACTCACTGTCCATTTGTTTAGAAACAAGTATACCTGTGCACAATAATGAAGTCATCCTGTGGCGGCAGCACAGGGCATGAAATATTATGAAGAAACAGGTCAAGAAATTCAGGTTATGTTCACAACAATCAGTAAAAGAGCGAAATGAGCTCTGCAAGTTTCACTCTGGCACAGTTCTTTCTTACCACTTGAGTTGAATTAAGTTATTCAAAAACTGACAACCTCCTGTTTTTTTAAGTTGTTGGTTTTTTTATTATTATTTTTTTTTTTAACAAGCAACATTGAATAAATTGTCAAAGAATGGCGCAAAAAACCACCATGTGCTGTAAATCTGCAGGTTAAAACACCTGGTTAATTAGACCAGCAACTACTAGGGATTACTGATACAGAGAAAAGTAAAACGTAAAAGTATATTAGACTATAAGGAGGCCTGCCTCAAAGTAATTAAATATTTAGACATAGGAGGTGGTAAACTCCGATGGCCTACATGTCTAAACAGCTCCTAATCACAATACAATATTGTAACATTAAGGTCAAATATGTTGGCATGGTCTGTAACTGGAATGGAAGAACAAAGGCAAACTCAATGTCCATTTGAAAAATGACTGACAATGGAAAGTTACTGCATGACTAGCATTGTACAACTACAAGCTTGCAATGAATAATTTTATGATGATTAGTTCAGCAGTACCCAACCCAATTCCTGAGCATCCAACACACCCAGTTCTATACAAATGAGCAATTTAATTGCTCATACACAGTGACACAATCATTAGTTATAACCAGAAGGTCAAATTTGTAGCTTTGTGAAATAGAAGACTGCCCTCTACAAAGATCATTTAAAAATTAAAATAAAAAAAGATATTTTAAGGCTACCATACTGCTTCTTCTGGTATAGGTCAACATTGCAAAGTATAGTAGATTAAATACCAATATACTTGAAGCTGGTACTTGAAAAACATACACACCATTTATCCTCAAAGCAAGTAAATTCCAGTGGTGCTCGTTCTAAGCAGTATGTACTCTTCATGATTAAATAAATTCCATTGGCCTGTTTTGACAGAAGTTCAATCAGAAAAACACCACATGACCATGTCATCAGTGGCATTTTCAAGCCCATCCAGACTTATTGCACAGAAATCTACAAGCTGTTAGGTAACTAATTACTGTTTCACATTTCAACCCATACATTACTGATGATGACGACTGCATGTTTAGGTTAAAATTAGATTAAATATATAGAGTGCAAAGCTGGCAGTGTGGAACATGGGTTTCTGAGAACAGGGGGCTCAACACTGACACTCTGCAAGACGTCATTCAACATATGCGGTGACCTTGAGTTAGACACCTTCTCTGGAGCGCACAGGGTGAATAAAGGCACTATAAAGTCTTCACCACACTTATGATCAGATGGGATCAATAACTGTCCCAAGGCCTTCACATAATCTCCCTCGTCGAGCTCTATGAACGAGGGCGTGACTGCGGAATGGATTGCAGCACTCTACTTCTCTCTGCAAAATGCATCGCTCTGAAAACTAAAAACCAGGCAGGAAGCGCACCGGCTATGAATGTACATCACTACAACCAATACCATAAAAGCTTATTGCTATTTTTTGTGTAAGAAAACGGTACTGCTGACGACACTCGAGTAAATAATGAAATAAACCTACTCGTTTCTTATACACACGCGCTCCCGGAACGCCTTGTCCAGCGAAATCACCGTCTGGCCCAGAAACACGTCAAGACCGATAAGCGCCCGGTGCATGACGGTGAGGGTAAGGTCGCAGGTGCCTGCCGGATGCCCGTCGGGGCCCGTGTCGTCCAGCACGCCAGGTTGCAGCTCGAATGAGCACTCCTCGCCCCATTCTGGCTCCGTAGTTTTCTCCATCAAGCGTGTAGAATACTTCTCCTTGCCGAGCTGCATCACGGTATACGCGTCGCTCGTGCCGTGCTTGCCCTTGGCGCGGAGCCCTCGAGCGCGGATCACCAGCACCTGCACGTGCGTCGGCACCCATCGCTGTTCCTCGTCCCTGTTTACCGAGGCCATAGCCGCGCGTGCTTGCGGCTCCGAGACATAGACCGCCGGACTAACACCGTCACGTAAAGCTCGAGCACTGCGCTGCAGCAGAATGGTCGTCAACCTAAGCTGTTTCTCTGCGATCAAGCATGATTTCCATCAGCGTACAGTCCGACACTGCCTGTCTCAAATAAGTGTACGAATCACGTTCTAGCGGTGCATGTGCGTTTCGCGTCGTATCTCTTTCGAGCTCGGCCGTATATTCTTGCCTTTGCGGCGCTGTTGCCACCAAATCAGTCCGCCGACGTCACTGCTTCCCGCCCGCAACACGAGGAAGTAGCCTACCTGAAAGCTTCGCGTGGATCCGCGCTCAACCGCATACTCTATTGCACAGTATATCAAAGTAGTATGCCAACATTACTGGTATTTAACATCGTTTAAACAGTGATTGTTTGGTGTATTCCAGTCTTGTGCGGCATGAAATGGAATATTTTAGATTTTATTCCGAATTGCCTGAAGATGCTCTCAGAGACAGCCGATAGTGAAACAAATTTTTAGTAAAACATTTTTTACAGCGTTAAATAATTAAAAATGGCTACACCGGCTAAGCTCGTGTTTGGGAATTCCATTAGTTTGCCTAATAATGACATGCTGTTCCAGATGGCAGTAATGAGACACGGTTTTCAGTCTGTTTTCGAAGATACATTGACTGAAAACCAGCGCCGGTTTACCTGCCAAACAGCTGAAGACAGGTCCTGGAGGGTGCATAAAGCCAGAGAGCAGTACACTGTTTAAGTTTCAGCAGCTAGTGGCTAGCCTGTATTATAACCTGTGTTCAATTAGGTTGAAACGACCAACAATCCGGGCCTGAACGTGTGCTTGAATATTTCACATTAGACTACTGGCCAGATTAAAATTTTATTTATGCACATATCTCCCTATCACATTTGAAATCAAGAGAGAATAAATTAACTCAATGTGTACATTCTAAGTATATATAATATTAAATGCATATATCCTTTTCCTATTTTTGAAAAGATATGTTATGTAGACCGGGGTCAGTCATAACTGCACTAGTTCTATCTGTAGTGTAAAGTGTTTTTTAGAACTTTATATATATATATTTTTTGTCCTGTATTTATCATTTAATTTCTGCCATAATATGCACAACATATGAATTTGTTTTATCTAAAGATAAAACCCTCACAGAATTGCATGACTATAAAAAAGTAGTAGACCACAGTTTGCTGCTGAGCAATTAGTTTTTCTTAGTTTTTTTAACACAAAATCGTTATTATACTGTATATAATCTCTTTCTTTCCCTCTTTCTTCATCTTTTCCCTTTCAATACAAAAAAAGAGTAAAAATTAACTAAAAATTATCTTAGTAAATAAGAATCTCTAAATTTTACAGTAAAAAAAATTGAAGATCTGAATGATTACTGACATTTTCAGATGTATAAGCAGGAGTGTTTCAAATGCAGACATTTGACAGAACATGTACACAAATGCAACATCCACATTACTAATGCTTATCTCAATAATTCTACTCAGTTCTGTAATGGCCTTAATTAAATTTTTTTTTAAAGTGAGTCCCCAATGATTGGCCTTTATTTAGTCTCAATTAACAGAACCTATTTTAAGATGATATGTCAGTCTGTTCTTATCATCGACTCATTATACGTTATCCATATCATCCACAGCTGTTGTATAATAATCACCAGTTATATCACAGATCATACACTCGCTCCCTCGCATACCTGGCTAATACACATTTTGGTTTCAAAATTTTCATACCTCAATACAGATTACCTTACAGTCAACGTCTAATGCACCAACCCTGTAAGCATTAAAAGAGATACAAAGCATCTCTCAAAGGTTATTATTAGTCACTCAAGAATCAGACTACACATATCTACACCGGACAGAAAAGATTTACGGACAAACATATTTATTCATCCATATATACACCCTAATCCAAACAGGGTTCCATTCCAGCACCAAAGTGCAAATAGAGTACTTACAGTCTAAACTGGGAAATTAGATCCATAATCAGGGATCAGAACCACAGTGCGGCACTACATAATGAAATTCCACACTCTTACAAAAACACACATATGCTCAAACTTACCTAATCAGTTCTTATTCAGTCTTGAGCAGCTGTCACTGATATGCTGCCTGCTATTTAGACACACACAGACATAACATACAGAGGACAGCATAACAAGGTCCAAGAAATATTGTTAAGGCACCTAGATTATAAGGAAGTAGAACACCATAAACCCTTAAACATTCTAATTGAAATACCTTTTATGTTTTTGGACTAAAACCATTTTTATCGGCTTATATTGAGATTGTGGTCCAGTACATCTTTTCAGTTTGCTGTTCCTTAAATGTAAAATATCCAAATGTCATAAATAAATAAATAAAGCAGATGACAATCATATGGCATTGATCTTTTTTAATTGCTTTGATATTAGTGTATGCGATTCACTGGTTCAATTCACATTAAGTTTTTATGTGACACAGTAAGTGCATTTTTCTACCTCCCATCTGCAGAATTCTGGGTTTGATCCTTAGCGGTTTGACGTAGCTGAGCATATGCTGTGCTTCTCTCTGTTTCAGGGATTATCATCGGTGTCATTTTACGAGCTCAGGTCTGTGCACTTCTCTTTGAGCGGTTTAACTTGATTTAAATTTTAATTATCCGCTAAACTGTGCGCGAAAGCCAGTTATGGGAACAAATGGTGGCCCAACAACCTCTCATGTCAATCATCTGAAAAACGACCTTGTCATGACAATCTGCACAGACCCCTTCGAGGTACAATAAGAGATAGTCTAGTATTAGCAGTTTAGTTCTTTGTTTATCAGAAAAAACAATGAGACGTTTAAATAAAATGTTAGAAATCCCTGTTCCCTAAAAAAATTCCCTAAAGATGATTTAATTTCCTATCCTTGACTGTACCATACAAGGCCAGACTATAAAACCAAACATGAATAAATCTCTTAATTTATTCAAAAAGCGGCGAGGATTGGAAACATGTACTTTTCTGTTGTCTATCAAGAAATAGTAAGATCCATCTTTATTAACTACTTTATCCATGTCAAGGTAAATAACTAATCTTAATCAATTAATAGCTTCCTTCCCGTATCTAACAGGACACATGAGGAAAAATTAACAACTGGCATTCACATAATCCAATATCTCTGATCACTCTGTTGAGTTTTAAAAGAAGTGCAATGTGTTTCACAATGCATATGCAACATCCAAACTGCATCAGGACTTCTATTTAATTAAAAATGACAACGACTAAGTTATCATAATGCATAGTATTTACTGGCTTATTTCACTAAAATAAATGTAATACTGCATGTGGCTGGCCACTTTTTTATATATATATCTCGGCACTGCTTCTACATGGTCTAAAAACAGATGTCTCATTAATATAGTTTAAAACTGTTGCACTCACAGTTTACCTCATGAAAAACAGACAAAAAAAACTACAGTTTACATTTTCATTCAGTGTTAATGTTTCATTTTGCCTGCAGAAGGGATTAAACTTGAATGAGACTTCAATATTAGAATGATAATGGGACAATCTGCCAGGGAAGCAAACACTGTTTAACTAACAGCTTAGAAGGAGCAGAGAGGTCTCTAACCTAGATTTTGGAGTCCATTATGATATGAATAAAGCAGACTTATTGGAGAGGTAAGAGGTCAGAGTGCGAAGATCACTGGGTCTGTGGTCATGATCATGGGTGGTCGTTTTGTCTCCTGTAAGCACTAATACTTGTTTTTCCTATATATGCGAGTGTGTGTGCATAAAGGACAATCAAACAGCAAACAAATCACACCTTGTTTACTTACAATCAAGTATTCACACACACATGCACATACATCAGTTCTACATAGAGGTCTATTGTGTCTATTATCATGGTCAAGGGAACTGAAGCCAGACAGAAATAATCAATCCTGGTAAACAACTACAGCTTAAAGTCTGAAATGTATCAGTTTGGTTAACACATTACTAATCGGAAGGTCATTAGTTCAAATCCCAGCATTGTCAAGCTGTCACTGCTGCCCCGTAAGCAATGACCTTCACCCTTGACTGCTGAGTTGTATAAAAAACTGTGCATGTAAAATGTAATCTCCTTCCACTTCTAAGTATCTCTTGTTAAAAGTGTCTGTCAAATTCCATACATAAATGATACAAAGAACATTGCTGGCAATGATGGTTTCATTCCTGTATTAAGCTGTACAAACTGATATTCATTTGATATGGTATTTGTATTTTAATTGGTGTTAATGCACTTGATGTCTGCATTAGCACCATACTGACTGCTCAAATGAGGTCCCAATCAGTGGATTAATTCATTTGAGGTTATGGCAGCCATCTACTTTATGTCGCATGCTGGATCTGGTACAGTGAAAGGAAACAGATAAAAAAGAATCATGGTGAAAACAGACAAGACTGCACAGAATCTTACTCAATAAGACAATATTTTTGCCAATATGTTTGGATCAAGTGCATCGAAGGTGTTAAATTAGGTAAACAAATCCTATATCAGAACAAGTGCCTTTACCTGCCCCGTTTAATAATCTAAACTTTGAACTGCTGGTGACTTTGACCGTGCACCACAACCAAGGAATATGCTCATGTGTCCGGACTAATCGAAGAGCGTCTGCAGGAGCAGGCTATAAGAATTTGTTTAGTATAAATCCCATCTTTGTCTAAAACCAAGCGGGACAGCCAAGGTCAAAGGGGAGTTTGTGTGTGCATTAATCAGCAGGATTGTAAAAGACTGCTTGTGAACACAAGGGCCCAGGATATGTCTGAAAACATAGACAGTTGTTTTCATCTATCTGAATAGTGCGTGCTTGCAATTTTGTCGTCCTTGATTGTGGATTGATTTGTTTTCAAACATGTACATCTCCATGACCTGGAGCACGCTTTGCATTTCAAACATGCAATAAACTGCATTCGACAAATAAATGCAGTTTGTGCATCAAATAAGGGGATGTAGTCCCATATAAAAAACATTTATACAGTACACAACTAAGACTGGATTCCAATCCATATAATGGGAAATCATGTGATACAAGGATCACCTGTTTGAAATGCAATACACACCATCACACTGCCAGTTATAACATCCTAAAGTCTAAGGTAAAATTTGCACGTAGAATATGACCAATAGTCTGATTTTAATTTTGTCTGTATATGACAAAGTAAACCAAATTGCCATATTAAAAATTAAAGAGTCATTTTGTCAATATCTAACTAGCTGTTCTTTGTCCTGAAAGCAAATCTATTTTATGAAAGAGATACTGAACCTTCATATTTGGACCTACCACATGCTCTTTCACTAAATTCTCTGGATCTTTGTTGAGGTACATGGATTCTTCAATTGATAATACATTCTTGAGGATACATTATTGTCCAATATCAACATCATCGTGACCAAGTATGGCAAGCTGAGCAATTTTTCCCTGATCAACTGTATACACCAAAAACTAAATGTCTGACTTAAGACAGTGGTTTCATCAGGGACTGCAATCGTCTTTCTGTCTATCCTCCTTGGTTCCATAACTTTAAGCAGTTTGTCAGACAGTACACCTATCTGCAACAGGAAATTAGACTGTAGGAACATGGTTGTAACGTGTTTAATGTGCTACATTAATCTACAAAACAAGAGTGTTTCAAAAATACTCTCAAAACACTTTGAAAGACACCGAAAGCATTAATAATTACTTACTCTTTATAACCCATTTTCCCCCCCACAAATCATTGTAAATGCAGACATTATGGCTAGATGTACTCCAAACATCTGTGACAATGGGTCTATTTAATGAATTGATTAGCAATAACTAAGAGGTGTGTGCAAATACTTGTGTCCACAAGTATACCACTGATATGGAATATATTTAGGATTTAAACCCATTTTTTAACCTAATGCAAATCTGGCAGGCTTAAAAAAATCAAAGCGTATAAGGTTAAAATATAACTGTGTGGTTTTGTTAAGTGCCTCGGTAGTAGCTCCATTAACTGGCGGTAATTTGCAAGAAGGGAACACAGTGTGCATGAATTATAGAGACTACAGGACCTGGTCCCGGCTACCTTTTTAAGACAAGTTAGATTTCATTTAGAAGTAATTAATAAGGTTGCATTTTTTCTCTCCATGTTGAATAGTCCATAACCTCAGTCAAAGCCATGGTCTTAGTTCAGGATTCCTGCACATTATGTGTTTCCCATGCTACCAGCACAGTTAATTCCGTTATTCAGATAGTTAGCAGCTTGCTAACCTCTAGAGCAGGGGTCACCAACATGGTGCCCGCCAGCACCAGGTAGCCCACAAGGACCACAGGAGTAGTTATCCATATCATCACGGTTTAAAAATAGCCCACCATATCATCACTTACCAGTGAGCTGCATCTATATTTCACTTTGCTATTCATTTTGAAATCAGGCTTGCATTAATGTAAATTTGAAAATATAATTACTTATAGAGAATTATAGAAATAAAGTGTTGCATATTGTTATTTATCTGTTTCCTACCTTGTTCAATCATTGCTGATAATTATTGTGAGAAATCATTAACATGATCGGTGTCTTCACATGTATGAATAACTATAATTTAAGGTAAATTATATAAAAATATTAAAATGTAATTTAAGAAGTGAATACCAAACTGGTAGCTCTTCGCATTAATCGGTACCCAATAAGTGGCTCTCAGTTTCAAAAATGTTGGTACCCCTGCTCTAGAGTCTACGCAGGACTGATGTAAAGTTTGGGGACGTTTCTATTGGCATGTCTGTTGTAGCGAAAACGGCACTTCAAACTTTCCTAATTCACAATTCATTGTTGTAATTTCTTTACAAATGACAATAGAATCATAAACGAATGTGAATATTTCGGCCGTTAAGGTCCGAAGTCAGCGTTTGAAATTACGTATAATTGAGAGCTTCCGGTTAACGCTAAAGGGGCTGAAAACAACAGGAAATAGGATTTGAGTCTACATGGTGGAGCGAAGGAAAATGACATTTAACTTGTTAATATTTTCTATCGTCCGATCAACAATAAGGTGTCCATTATTTTTCTTTTAAAGGAAAAGATAAGAACAGGGTTGGCCCAAGGGCTGCGCTCTCCTCCTATGCAAAGTGACAACCAATTATAAACGCTGAGTGAGGGGTAACGACGCCGTGCCTTTCGGCCCTAGATTACCGTAATGACTTTTCAGTGCATCCGCTGATTGAAATGTAACTGCCTTGTCCCCGGGCATTGCGCAAGAAATGGATATAACAGCCTTAAAGACAATCAGCAGTTATCTCATCCTATCATCTTTATTCTCGCTGTACGTATAGAACCTGTAACCTATGCACACCTTTAAAAAAAGTGCAACGTTATGCGTACACTGATGAAAAAATTTATTAAATCAAGAACCGCTTCAAGCTAACATAAATTTGCATATTCCGGGTAAATATGTAGACCATTTACGATAATAAGGGGTGGATTATTCAATTCAATGAATGTTAAATAGATGGCGAAATTGTGTGTGAGTGTTATCTGCAATGACTTCTATTTATTTTCATCACTCCTAAATTGAACTCTTCATTGTGGCCGTTTCATTTTCTCTCCGCTTTCTGTTGCAGTCTACCTGGGCAGTGCGCCGCACGCGCTCAGGTGCCCGCTGCGCCCTGAGGGATAAACGCTTTTCATTATGCATCACCCGAGATTACTGCCCAGATTAACGCGTCCAATATGCATAACAGCAAAATAAGCGAATACATTTTAGATTAAATAAAGATGGTCTATACGCAGAAAGGTTTTCTTCCTTTCGCCAAATCCGCGCCCCCTTTCTTCATGCAGTCTAATGGGAGACTTTTATTTTAGTTTGATCAGGTTCAAGTTTAAAGACAAAATTGTTTTTTATCAGTTTTGACGAGGTGGCTTTTCATTTTCATTTACATAATATGTATCCGTATTGTATAATAACTACAATTCGTTTTAAAATATATGTAAATTTGATGTAAGTAAGGTCACAGGTTAAACAGTAAATTATAGGGGTCGTTTTTGGCCCGTACAAAGGGCTGTGCTGCCATCTTTTGGATTGTTTATGCACTGCAGCTAACTAATGTCCATTGAAATCATATATGAACAGAATTACTTCTTTTGGTGCACTACATATTATTGCAATAATTTTCCTAAACTTTTCCTGAGTTGAACGACACAATAACTCTCCTATAGCCTGAAAGTGTAGTTAATTTTCAACCCCAACGCTGAGCCCTCATTTATTTTGTGTATTTTTTGTACAAGCAAATCACAGGCTAATTTAGTTTTTACATAATCAGTAAGATGACAAAAACTATCTGTTAAAAATAACATTGTCACAAGAAGGGAGATTGTGTATTGTGCTGTGCACAATTCTGTGCTGATCTGTATGTATAAAATGTTAAGCGGTCAGTTAATCTCTGTTTTAGCTAATAGTGTGAAGACAACGTTCTAAATAACTTTGACAACTAAGAAAATATTGTGGCCAGATTTCTTTCAAACAGTGGCCCATCTGTTAAGTTAAGTTGAGTTTATTGGTCACATGCACATCATACAGTACAACATACAGTGAAATTCTTTGATTCCGCATA
>JAOUQX010000033.1:7989284-8001875 GCA_028566295.1 Liobagrus marginatus
CCTGGTGCGAGGCTTGAACCCCCGACCCTCTGATCACTGACCCAGAGCCTTATACCATTGAGCCACCATCACCCTACAACATCAACCACCTCAAGCTATTACTATGTATATGATATGTTAAAACATGTAGGCAGTCATTAATTTGCTGGCACCTTGAAGCATGGGGATTTTAAGGGGATTTTTGCTGATCAAGCCAGTTATGTCAAGACTTTCACCCATTGTGGGAAGTTTCCTTCATCTAAAGTTTTCTTTTGAAATTTATTTGCACATCAAGTAATTTTTATCACTCAGGACTGCTTAGCTGTTACATTTAATGTTCCTTTCACAGGAAGTCTTAGCAGAATATCTTGGTTTTCCCAAAGACTGTAGCAGCTTTTATTTCACTTTCACTTTCTAATAGATTTTCCTTGTAACTACATAATATCAGCAAACCAGTTTTATTAAATCATTATAGCAGTGTTGCAAAGTGCTGGAGATACATGGACAATATTTCACAAAACCTTCTGTTCTTTTTTCCAGTGCTGTTTTGTATTTTAAACCTAGGTTTGAGGAGAATAAAGTAAAAAAGCTTTTACTTACACTCGACACGACCTGACAAACTGAAGCAGGTATTACATTTATTGAAACATTTTACACAATTGCTTTTTATTAGTATTAGCTTGCAAACTAAATATTTTCTTATTCTGACAGTGTGAAGATGGCATATGCAGCTGACAAGCTGTATAATGATGTTATCAGGAAAAATATGGGTGTTTTGGTATCAAATGTCAAAGCTGTTGATATGGTGGCTTACTTGCCCTGCCTCACGAATTCTGATCGGGTAATATAACCAAAGCATTGTACAGTTACACACATTCACATTTTATGTTTTACATTTTTTTATTTAGTTCTTATAAGATTTTAATAATAAAATTAAACCATTTAAAGTGTTTTAACAATTATTCTGATTTGTACTGCAGGAGGAAATAATGGCTAAAAAAGATTACTCTGGAAACTTCAATGCTATGATGTTGCTGCTTGATTACTTACGCAAACGAGAGAACTGGCCTGATCATTTTATATCAGCATTGCAGCAGTGTGAACAACCATCTCTGGCCAATATGATCAGTGATGCTTACGACAAAATAAGAGGGATACACAGTATGTTCATTTCTGTAAATTATGCCCAACATTCCCCACTCTTTTAACTAACAATCTGTAATTTAAGCAATGATAAATATAGATTTGTTATTTTTATCCATTTGCTACAATTGTTTTTGGTTTACACATATAGACTTTTAGAACATATAGAATTAATATCCCTGCTTTTTATCCCTGTGCTGTTTTGCAGCACCTTCTGTGCCTGCCCCTGATCCTGCTGCTGCTGCTGCTTTTGCTGCACCTATTCCAGCCCCATCTCCAGCAGAACCTTCAGCAACAAGCCACAAGAGCCCATGCTCCACCTCACCCTTTCTGACTCTTTCAGTCAAATCCCCAGCTCAGACCTCCACACCGTCTATGAATTCTTCCCCAAGAACCCACCCTAACATAGCTGCAACAGACTCAGCTGATAGCCATGCTGTAGTTTCCGCCCCAGCTGCTACAGTACACAAGCCTCCTAAATCACCTCAGCCTCATGAAGCACTGCTGCCTGTTATAGCTCCAGATGTAAGGCCCCCTTCTCCAGGCTCTGCTCCTACATTGACTCCCTCTGTTGTACAAAGGGAAGTTCCAGTTAATGCTAGAGAAACATCCACACTGGGTATCTCGGACGGCTTAACAAATGCTGTCCTTTCTGGACCAGCCTCACTTGCACCTTCCCTTCCAACTAAGCTAACATGCCCAGAGATGAACAACCCTGCTGGCACTTCCCAGTCTACTGCTTTACCTCAGCAGGTTCCAGTGGCAGTCTCCACTTCTGTAACACACCCTGTCCAAGACACAAACCCCCCTGGGACAGTGTTAGCCATGGGCCCACAGAACCAGGCAACAATAAATCAGGTATTAAATACAGTATACACCGTTCAGGCATAACATTCTGACCACCTTTCTAAACCCCCCTTGATAATCAAAGTGTTCTTCAATGTTACGCCTGAAGACTCATGATCACGTGACAGCACTCTCTATAACCATGTTATAATGGTTTAAAAGAGCTCCAAGAAAGAATTGTGTGTATTTTTACTACATTCATTTGTTAATTTTGGGGAAAATCTGAACCTCCAGTACATTTTGCTAACAATAAAACAATGAAATTCACAATTCAAATCCTGAAACCAGCATTCTAAATCTTTTAAATATTGAATTATTAGTATAGCTGTAAGCGCTCACTCATGCCGAAGGGCTGTCTTCGGATGGCGAACCGCGACCCGAATAGTACAGGAGACCCAAGCGCAGGCTTACAAAACATAATATTTATTAAAGGTACACAAACTCAGGCTAGGATGAATGTAGCGTAGGAGCATACAGACAAACATTCACAATGAACTGTGCTGATGTTATGTCCGCGCCTTCTATTTAACTGGTAGTCACTAAGTGAACCAAACGCGAACAGGTGAGCGTGATTACTACCGCGCGTGACAGTGCGAGTGCGCGTGTGTGTGCGCGTACGTGTGATTAGGGGTGTGTCTGTGAACAGGAGCACGTGAGGTTATGTGACAAACACAATGAAACATACGCAGTCTTAAAGCGCTCTCAGGCGGACGCCCGGGCCAATACCTTGGTCTGTTACAATAGCATAGGTTATGTATAGACTAATGCCAACAACAAATGATTTCCTGAAACAGTTGGTATTTATTAAATGGCTTTAAACTAATCTAATGCGATGATTTTTTCAGACACTGTTTACAAGGGATGGGAGAAAACATAGATTCTTCGATGCATCACGTTGCAGACGTAGACGATTCTGAATCGATTCACAAATTTGAAAAATCGATTCTCTAAATGTTAATTGATAAACGTTATAGAAGCCAACGTTCTTCCAAACGTTAAGTATTATTGCATGACTTATGTTGTGTTTAAATCTCAGTGCTGTAGAATTGTTAAAGCTGACTGGTCAGAAAGTGTTAAATAATATTTTATAGCCGAATGGTCTGATAGCATTGCAAGATGCAAGGCAAATCAAAGGTAATAGCTCTGGTGCAGCTTACTCTAATTAATGTTCATGAAAAAATGACTTCTGTCAGTATTAGTTCTTTGAGGTAAAGCTGTTTGTTTAACATGTGGACAATTTTTAAGAAAGATGACCCAGTGAGGAGAGAAACGTCTGCAGTACTTTTGCGATTTTAATATCTTCTATATGCCGTTTCAATTATGGGGCTGATACTAGTTTAAATATGCTGGTTCAGATATCAGAGTGGAAAAAATAGAATAAATCTGAACAGACTGTGAAGAAGCTATCCTGAATTATTACAGACATTCCTGTCATTAAATATACATAAGAAACAGGGTATAAAAAACACAGGGTGGAATGATGTGGTCTGGGATCCTGTGCTTCTCCAGAGCTGATCATTTTCCACCAACATCCTGAAGTGCTTTATTCCATACAGAAATTTACCCAGGATTACAATTGTTTAATTATTAAGCAGACGTTTCTCCACTTTCTGTTTCTTGACCTTATCACATGTCATCTTTCCTAAAACTTTTACACACGTTAAACAAAAGAAGTATTGATAATCTTAAATAATCGCATCACAGCCCTCTGAATTGGAATTTAATCCAATCGTAAGGTGCTTAGAGATTCCCACCCCAACTGTTTACTATTGAGTGACGTTCCTATGTATTACAGTAGAAGATGGGTTTAATCAAAATATTTTAGCAAAGCCGTCCAGTGTTCAAAATATTATGAAGTAATTATCAAGTAATAATGAAAAAAATCTATACTATGGAAGATGCCTAAGCATCTTCCTGTCCTCTTTTTTCCTGCTCCTACATTTGATGTCACTCAGTGCTACATCGAATGTTCCACTCTGGTGCCTTTAGATGTGATGTAAGATATCCATTACATATACGTATACATCTATGGTTATTACTTTAGATGTTTGTGTCCTGCATTCTACATGATATTGCATTTAAAAAAATGTACTTCTTTTGCAGGTTGGAGAAAGGGTGGGCTCTTCATTTTCACCAAACTGCCAGACTCAGGAAACATCCCAGAGAACAGCAGTGGCCCCATCTTTATCAACTTCAGATGCGGTTGCTGGCTGCTTGCCCAACTTTGCTGCTGAAAATGAAGAAATTTTCAGCAAACCTGGTATACTTCGAGAAGGGGAAGTCTCAATCAGTTCAGATATCAGTCTGCAGATCAGTGAAATAACCACAGAAAGTTGCCCAGCTAGGTCTCAAACTGTGTCCAACAGTGTTGAAGAACCTGTTTCTGTCACTGATAATGTGACGATCAGCTCTTCCACCACTGTTCCATCACAGTGGGTTTCTGATCGCTCAGTAGTTGTTCAAAACTCTACTCCTAGGGTATTTGATAATGGCTTTTCAGAAGGAAATAATGGTTCCTATTTACATCAGCCAGTGGAGGACCACTATGAGTCTTTGCAGACAAGAGGGCACATTGTTGAGTTTTCTGAGGATCCATCAGTCCAAAATCTTAGTGGTCAGCCTTCAAGCATGGTTGGTCAAACAACGATGGACTTGGGTCTTAAAAGTGGAGCTGAGAGTCTTGTGCAATCTGGCCAGCAAATCTCAATGTGCATACAGAGAAATGTTGCCAGTGAGGAGGCTAGTCGGGCTGCAAATATCACAACCTATTCTGAGCCAACCCAAGCTACTTTTCACGAGTCAGAATCAAATGTTACAAATCAGCTTAACAGCCCTCGATCAGACTCGAGAGAAGAGTGCCAGGGAGTGCTGCACCAATTTCAGTCTAATTACCATTTTATTGCAGCTGCAGCTTTTGGCATGGCTGCTGTTTGTTTGGCATTAAGACTGAAGCACTAATATGAAGCACCAATTTTTACTGAAAAAGTGAATAACCAGCCTTGTGATAATCACATAGAGATTAAAGCAGTAAACCTGATATTTACAATTTTGCTTTACAACTTAAATAATGTTAGTTAACTCAGCTGCATGTGCATCATATAATCAAGTGAATGTAGTATTTCTGTGATATATACAATTATGCGATTATTTTTTTAAGCATCATACAGTATATATATATATCTATATAGTATAAATTGCTAAATGTGTTGTTATTGCACCAATGTTTGGCCACTTTACAAGAACAGCAGCCATGCCAAGTGGAATCTTATTCTATCATTACTGAAGGCAGAGTGACAAGTCATTTTTGGAAATAATCCAATATTATTGATTATATATAATCTATATGGGCATTAGCTCTAACACTTAAGATTAAAGACTGAGTACAGTCTGACTGTAAATGCTGGACGTCTTTAAAATGCCTATGGCTAGTCAAGTGGTTAATGAATTTATTCAACCACTGGTATTTTAACAGTGTCATGTCATATATGAGGTGCCCAAATTTGTATAGCTATATCAGCTTTGCTGTATTTGTTTTTCAGTTTATCAGGTGTGATTTCAGGTCTGGTACGTGTAGTTGCAATTGTAAATTGTGCATAGAGCCATGTTTTATTAGAAAAGGTCAATAGGAAAGTGCAGTGTATTAATGCTTTTACCTGTTTTTATAAATGGACAGTAAATGACAAACGGCCTAGCAACAGGTAGCTACACTCAGCCAGATAGAAATAAGAATGTTCATGAAATATTTCTAAAAGAAAATGTGATAAATAAAAATGGTATTGGGAAAATATCATTGTGACTACTCAGTTAACAATACGCTATAAGAGATCTAAAGGGGGATGTGGCTATACATGAGTCAAGTCATGCCAAGTTGCTTTTATTGTCATTTCTACCATATAAAGTACAGTACACAGTGAAACAGTTGACAGTGAAACACTGTTCCCCACATCCAAGGTGCTGCACAGAATATAAAACATAAGTACATAGACTACATAAAGTAGAAATCGAGGACAAGGTTTATTGCAAAGATACACTTTTCGTTAAGGTGTGGAAAGTATATTAAAACTCACAAGTTGCATGCATAGTAGCCCAACAACACATTCTGAAAATCAGAAAGCCAATATGAAGTGTTGATGTAGTACTTCCAAAATGTAAAAGTACATAGACTGGTGGCTGAATGTGACCGCTCTGGGTCAGTAATCAGAGGGCCGTGGTTCAAGCCTTGCACCAGGCAAACTACCATCGTTGGGTCCTTGAGCAAGGTCCTTAAACTCAGTTGCTGCCAGGGGCACAGCATGCTCTGGCTGACTCGGGGCTCTGACCCCAGCTTTCAAATTTGTAAGATGGAATATGCGGAATAAAAACATTTCACTGCGTGTATTTGATCAATTGAATTTGAATAAATTATAAAAGAATATATGGGGCAAAGTAACATGTACCCACGCAAATGTATGAATCTACTTTGATCAAAACGTACTTATTCATATAAAAGGTTGTGTTAGTTCTGAATGTATGCTTGTGAACTGGGGGTTAACGTTTTTAAGTGAGGAAGGTAAAATGCAATATGGGACAGAATTTTTTTGTTTTTTTAGAACAGTTTTGTGTTTTTATTAACTACTTCCCCTGTCTAGTAGAATATTCTCTCACGGGGCACCACGGAGGGAGGTTTCTTCGCTGGCAACTTGCTAACATGTTTTAAACCAGGAGTCACGTGGCTTTGGAACTGACGCCTCGAACGTCAGAGGTCACGTTGTTGTGGCAAAACAAATCGAGCAGATCTCCGGACGGAACAGAGCTTCATTGTGACATGTTTTCGATACAAACTTGATTTCTTCGGTGTCGACCGTCTAGAATTCAGCTGCAGACGCACTACGCAAATAATATTAGACAATGCTGAGATACCGTATTCTAAGCACTGCCCAGGATGCCTGATGAAGTGTGCAAAGATATAGTCTGGTTGTAATTTTAACAGCTTTCAAAAAGCGGGGTCACATCTTTCATGGAGCTGAACGGTTACGTCTCGGATAGCGAGGTCAAAGATGAAGACACAACGGAGACACAACAGCCCCGCAACAGGGCCGAAGTGCCCGATACTACAGCGGACCAGGAGTGCAGTCCTGCCGGGGGCAACGCGCAGCGACAGCGGCGAGTGTCGAACGCGAGCTCGGGGATAAAGAGGGTCGACTCGCTGAAGAAGAACAGGCCGCGTATGTTCCTGTTTTGCCGCTATTATTAGCAAGCTAGCTACACAAATCAAGGGTTTTCTCACAATAAACACAAAACCGCTAGAACAGAAATGTTATATGATTGCGAGAGGTTAATAAAATAATAATAAATAGCTTTTATTATATTTCGTGCAATTCTTATAAAATCTATTTTTCTAATATGAAACAACCTTTATGTCGTATAGTGCATAGGTTAGGACACGCCCACCAGATACGCAAAACAGCTTTTGCTGTTGTATAGGAATACAAGTGTAAAGCCAGTTTCATCAAATTGTATATCACTATCAAAATATTTTGGTAGGTTATATTCTCTCTAAACCTACAGAGCACGTGAATCATGAGATTTTTTTTGTGGTTTTGTCCACCAGTTGTGTACTAATTTGCTTATCGGGTTCACAGCGTTTCCATGGTTTGGCATGGATATAGGTGGTACTTTGGTAAAGCTGGTTTACTTTGAGCCCAAAGACATAACAGCAGAAGAAGAGCAGGAAGAGGTGGAAAGTCTGAAAAGTATCCGCCATTACCTCACCTCACAAACAGCTTA
Organism: Liobagrus marginatus; assembly: GCA_028566295.1. Classification (NCBI taxonomy): domain Eukaryota; kingdom Metazoa; phylum Chordata; class Actinopteri; order Siluriformes; family Amblycipitidae; genus Liobagrus; species Liobagrus marginatus. The sequence continues at coordinate 7,997,019 of JAOUQX010000033.1, forward strand.
TGGTAAAACGGGCATCCGAGATGTGCACCTGGAACTGCCAGACCTGAACCTTTGGGGCCGCAGGGGCAGCCTACACTTTATACGGTTCCCCACACAAGACCTTCCAGTTTTCCTGCAAATGGCCCGGGACAAGCATTTCTCCAGCCTGCACACCACTCTCTGTGCCACTGGTGGTGGTGCATACAAGTTTGAGACTGATTTCTGCACAGTGTGTACCTGCCTAATTATTTTAACACGCATACCTATAACCATAGATTGTAGAGTTTAGATTTTTTTGCTGATATGTTTTAAATGGGCAACTGCCTTGGTTCTTCTTTCTAAGATAGCAGACCTGCAGCTTCTGAAGATGGACGAGTTGGACTGTCTGATTAAGGGTGTCCTTTACATTAACTCAATAGCCTCTAGTGGGCCTGCTGAATGTTACTACTATGAAAACCCTACAGACCCAGAGCTCTGCGAACAGAAACCCTACAATCTGGAGAACCCTTACCCTCTGCTCCTGGTTAATATTGGCTCTGGTGTCAGCATACTGGCTGTCCATTCCAAAGATGACTACAGAAGAGTCACTGGTACCAGGTCAGTCAAAGATCAGAAAATGGATACGGTTTATTAACTTGAGTGGTGGGTTTTTCATTTTGGCTGTTATCTGGGAATAACATACCACTGGATGGTGCGATTGACCAATCAGAATCAAGTATGCCACAGCTGTGTAATAAAGGTATTATAAGACATTGTTATTTACCACAGCGAGTATGGACTATGTCATATAGTCAGTTGATGTGATCAGTAGAAAGAGTTTGTAAGATAACTGGACAACTAAGGAGTTAATTTTTCAAATTTTTTTTCATAGTTTGGGTGGTGGTACTTTCCTTGGGCTATGTTGCTTGCTCACTGATTGCTCCACTTTTGAAGAGGCACTGGAAATGGCGTCAAGAGGGGAAAGCACTTGTGTAGATAAACTGGTCAGAGATATATACGGTGGTGACTATGAAAAATTTGGCTTGCCAGGATGGGCTGTTGCATCTAGGTATGTACAAAACTCAGCTTGTCACAAACTAAATTTTTTCATAAAAATTAATCAAAATATGACTTTTGTGTTAGTCATGATATGGTAAACATGCAACATATAGTAGAGACTCTTTTATTTGCATATTTACAGTTTTGGCAGCATGACGTGCAAAGAAAAGCGAAATTCTGTGTCAAAAGAGGATTTGGCTAGAGCCACACTTGTCACCATCACAAACAACATTGGTTCAATCACGCGCATGTGTGCACAAAATGAGGTATGACTTACACACTTACCTCATTTCTGTAAAACATTTCTGCTTTGTGTTTTTGGTCCAGTTTGTTCGTGCCCTTGTCACTCAGCCTCTTTACGGTGCTGCCTTGTGGAATCTGGATCAAGCAGCATTGTACAGGGCTATGAGTGACTAGAGTCCATGCAACACATGGGGTGGACCATGTGTTTTTATTTTTTTCATCAACCAGTTCTGTTCAGAGTGTGTGTTTTATAAATGTCTTTTTTTTTAGGGCATTGACCGAGTGGTATTTGTGGGGAACTTCTTGCGGGTGAACATACTGTCCATGAAGCTGCTGGCATATGCTTTGAACTACTGGAGTAAAGGACAGCTAAAAGCTCTGTTCCTCAGACATGAGGTGTGTGCAAGTGTAAGAGTGCGGGTGCGAGTGTAAGAGTGCGTGTGTGTGAGATGTAGGTCAAATCATAATAGAAACACTAAAAGAAGACAGGATTGCTTCTCAGGATGATAGACAATTCTTTTTGTGTTATTTCCAAAGGGCTACTTTGGTGCTGTTGGGGCGCTGTTGGAACTGCCAAATTCACCTTGATTGCAACAATCATCACCTCCAAGATTACCACCAAAGTTCTAATTAATTCTAGAGGTGCACCACAGATGCCTTTACTTTCTGGCAATTTTCCCACAAGTAGAAGTACAGCTACATGTAATTTCAGTGGCCATTAGTAGTTTTGTTTTGTATCATGCCATCGATTACTGTTGCTCTGGTCTCTGGGTATTGACTCAGGTAATACTTTTAGCATTTGGCTACTTTTGAATCTGTCCAGCCATCTGTACCCATAAGTCATGTTATATTAGGGTGCGCACTATTAAACATGGTCATGTAACATTTAATATATATAAGTCTAAGGCATTTCAGTGATATGTGCTAAATTGAAATGCAATTCTTGTATGTAAAGTCAGAATCAAGTCAGTCTGTACCTTTTTGTAGTAGAAATGAGACGTTTTCCATAGGTTCTGAAGTCACCCATTAAATGTTACATCCTTGTATCACTTTATATGTACAATGACGTGTACCATTCAGTAAATTGTTTTAATATATTGTTTGTACTTTGCAAACAAATGTTTATTTGCTCTAGATTTAAATAGCATATATACAGAATGCCAGTTTGAATTGAATGACTTGTTTGCTACACTGTAAAAATGTTCTGGGGGAAACATGGTCTATCGGCTTTTACTTTAACGCATAAATGTAGGCAAATGTTTGTTTCCTCTTGGGTAGGGCATATTCATGCATTTCTTATAGTACAGTACTTATATAAATTAATTTCATAATAGTTCCGAAGAAATCTGGACCTTCTAGCATCTAGGACTAACCATGACTGTTACAGAGACTGGGCTAACAAGTTCTGCTTTTACCTTACAGTAAAACTCATTTTTATCCCAAATATTTTTTGGTACATTTTAGTAATACGTTATTTATATATTAAGGAGTTACATACTTTAAAATGTATGACGTTAAAAGTGCCCAAATAAAAAGACAATCACGTGACAAATCTGCTTTAAATGAAGTTAATTACCATAATGAGAATGAAAAATGGCTTAAAGGGAATGTTTTGAGACTAATGTATTGAGATCCACCTTTTTTTTTATCATGTATTCTGTCCTTTTATAATAAATTATTTAATTATGTACACGACTGGATATTTACTCAGTACATACCATGGACACGCATGACTAGCTGAAAAATCTCAGAAATGATGCTAGTGCTTGGTCACGCAAGCGGAAAAACACTCATTAACGTTGAAAGGGCCAGTGTGTGTTTTCTGTATAAAAGCTTGCTAGCTGTCTCAACTCCTCCTCTCTCTCCATCTTTTCTTCTTCCAGTTCACACGTATAAACGTCGCGCTTTACAACAGCTATGTCGAATATTCAGCGAGCTGAGCCATTTTTCTAACTTTGCTATTCTGCTAATCTAAAAAAGCCTCCAGGGCACCGAACGAAACTAAAAAGGATTGATAAGCTTTTAAAGGTAGGGGCCACTTTAATATTGCTCTTTATTTAGTTTACTCGTTAATTTGCTTCCTTTTGCGTCTGTTTTTACAAATAGAATATGATGTTGAATAACGGTTTGTTTAAGGCTGTGATAAACAGTCGGGGCTGGTCGACACGTAGACCTGTAACTTTACATGAATTCCGCATCTATTCAGCGTCTTCATTCGTTCCTCAACGGACGTTGAGTTAATTCACCCTTCCAAGATGAAGCCAGCTAAACTAAGTTGTAAAATGAATGCGCCTGCTTAACTTTAATACGTCTGGGGCGATTAAATAAATGTTCAGTTATAATTGTTCAGTGGTAAGTTTTATATCATTAACTATTGACTTCGACGTCTCAAATCATGCTAACTTATCTGGATAAGTGCCCTTTGATTTCTCCTCAGACATGTACTATAACTTTCTAGCAATACTGGTTGTTTGTCATATCGGCAGTTATAATGTGCAAACAGAAAGAAGAACCTTCCATTTCATTAAATATACGCAAACACGAATAGATCTAGTACTATGCCCATAATTAGCCTTATCACATGTTATTGTTGTCTGCTACAGTGACATACATTAATTATAGTGTTTTTTCTTCGCCAAACCTGCCCCATGAAGAACAACCTATAGTTGTCTGGAGTTTACAGGAGTTTAAATTCATTTATTAATATAAATAAATAATTAAAAATTGTGACAAAGTTCAACCTAGCCCAATGATTTACAGGTCTTTACTTGTGTTTGCACCACTAGGGCCATGGTGCCCTGCCAGTCAATCCCATAATCCACTGCTCTTCAGAAACAAATCACTGTGGCAAACCACTTTTCTGTCATGGATTCTACTGGAAGCACACCTCTGTGCCTGCTGCTTTGAGATATAGCAACTTTGATTATAAGATTTTGTATGATCGCGATAAAAGGACTGAGTCTTTCAATCACTACTACTCTATGTAATATTGTCTGTTAAAGTTACCATGTGCATTTTCTGTGCATTCAGATGTATGCAGAATTTGTAGTAAAATGTTTGGCAATGTTAGAAGGATCAGTGTCAAACAGTGTTAGTTATTTGAATTGAGACCTTTATTTGAATTGAGACCTTTTTTTGTAAACACAATCCACCATGTGCACCAGCAGTTCTGTGGAAGCAACTGTGCTTATGTGCAAAACTCAGAGAATACATGCAGTTTATATTTAATAATAGTGGAGGCATGTTACAAGAATTATAACCTGACAACTAAAGGACAAGGACAAGAAAGAAGACAACAAATATGCAGATCAAGTGGGAACTAATTAGAGTTGGAGGTGACAATGACAAATGTTATGCCATGTCATAATGCTCATTGGTCACAGACTTTGGAGCTTATTTTTATCACTTACCATTATGTATTTGTTTATCCCTATTAGTGGTGTCTTATGTATATTGACTTCGTCACTCTGTATAGTAACAATATTCTCAAAGTGAACACTGTGCTTTGACTATCATTAAGATCAAAGTTCAAAGTTTATTGGTCACATGTACATTATACGTGGTACAACATACAGTGAAATGCTTTGGCGACTAACC
>JAOUQX010000033.1:8003483-8020265 GCA_028566295.1 Liobagrus marginatus
GTGTTGATGAAAGTTCGGTACAGCGCGTTTGAGGTTGGCGCTGTTAAAATCCCCCGCCACAATAATTATTTGTGAATAACAAAAACATTAGTACATTTCTGGTTATTTACAGACTGCTACTTTATCTTTACACTATAGCAGCATCTACAACTACTGTATAAAATATAAGTATATAAGTATTATAGTCATTCAATTATTATTTAAGTGGTCATTGAACTGTATGGGATTAATGCAAAGTTTAGCATATTTAATATGAATATTTACTAAATAAAATCATTTTCACTGTAAAACTTTGGCCGAACCCAGGTTTGAACCCCAAAAATGTTTGAGAAGTCATTGTTGTTTCAAGCTCAGACTAGTGAAAACTATGCGTTCCAAATTTGAACTATGCCTCAAGCATCCTGGGTCAGTCAGGTGAAAGATTAAAGGTTAAAGATTTTTCCAAATGGCTTTGGAAATTGAGGCCCTACTGAGATGCTGAATCTGACTTAAACAAATAGTTATAAAAACACATACATTATACACTAGTTACACAGTGCCAGTGGCTAACCCCTTTTGGCCACCCTGTTTGCTTTACTCTAGACAGCTGGTTCACATCAGGTCTTCATGCAGACACAGGCATGATCAGTATCCATGCTTCTGTTCCGCATTACATCGGTTATTCTCTTTCAACCTTTCTTCATTGCAGAGCTAGATATGGAGCAGTCTCAGTGGTGGAGACACATAATCTTCTTCTTTCTTGGACTTTGGGTTCCATCATGCTTTTCTCAGACAGCATCCACTGTGCGCCCAAGTCCCACAACAGTCAAGTCACCTGAGCGCCTGAAGTTTCGCCTTGCTGGTCATCCACGAAAGCACAATGAAGGGCGAATAGAGGTGTTCCATAAGGGCGAATGGGGAACTATTTGTGATGATGACTTCTCACTAGCCAATGCTAATGTGCTCTGTCGCCAGCTCGGGTTTGTCTCTGCTACAGGCTGGGCCCATAGTGCCAAATACGGCAAAGGCACAGGTAACAATAATAGCAAACGGCAAGGAAATGCTACCAATTTGACCAAATGCCTTGCTGAATACATTCTGGATGAGTCGTGTGTGTGTGTGTATTTCAGGTAAGATTTGGTTAGATAACGTGCAGTGCAGTGGCAGTGAGAGGAGTATATCAGTGTGTAAGTCACGTGGATGGGGCAACAGTGACTGCACTCATGATGAAGATGCTGGGGTCATCTGTAAGGATGAGAGGCTGCCAGGATTCATTGACTCCAACATCATAGAGGTATAGTCTGTATCAAAGTGTCTTTATATTATTAGCATATTTGAAAATGCATATTCATACTTGTACATATCTTTGAACGTATTTACTTTTCTGTGGCTATCGTATCGAAAGTATTTTTTAACCGACTTCTACAGCATGTTTTTGTGATTAGCTGATGTCTGCTACTGACCTTGTCCATTCACCCCTCACTGACAGCCAGCTGTAAAAATGGAGCTTAATTTGACCTTACCCTGAGTTACTCCACAGCTCGCTGTGTTTTGTCCTTTCACATTACTGTCCCTTCTCTCATTCCAAGATTTTCTCTTAATAGCTTTCCTTCATGTTTGGCTGTTATGCGTCTGTCTTTCAGGTGCAGGTGGATGAAAGGAATGTGGAGGAGGTGCGTCTCCGGCCAGTGGTGTCAAGCAAGCGGCTGCCAGTGATTGAGGGGGTGGTGGAGGTGAGGTATAAAGACAGCTGGGCCCAAATCTGTGACAACGGCTGGACACCTAAGAACTCAAGAGTTGTCTGTGGAATGATGGGGTTTCCCCATGAGAGGAAGGTCAATAAGAACTTCTACAAGTGAGTGCCCATGGAAAGAAATAGTTTTACGTAATCACTTTAGAGGCAAGACATTGTTTTTTAGGTTACTTGTATCTTTCAAATCACAGTCTGCCCAAACATATGCATGCTGAGTAATGGAAATAGTGAATCACACCTTCCTGCGTGTTAGCTGGCCAAGACCGTTCTATGTCTGATAGAATGTGCAATCTTGCTTCAGTTTTCATTCACTTATAGAACTAACACATACACACAAAATACACACAGATAAGTAAACATTATGTACAGATGGCATATATAGATAAATACATTGCATTACCTCAGCGTTCCCAGACAATAGTGGCACTCACAGTCCTTCAGTTTTGCTTGAGGTCGTGCCCTAAAACACATGGAAGGAACACATAAATGACTGCTGTATCAATAGTTCACTATGTTGTCTGTGGGGGAAAAAGCTCTGGCTAAGAGTCTACATTAACACAACCTGCCAAAATTCATCATGCAAGCGTGTGAGCGTTTTTTGAGATTTTTCTTTTGTGATCGATCAATAGATAGAGGATGAAATGTAAAAATTCCTGTGCGAATCGATATTAAGAGGATGCTTCCTGGAAGTAATCATTCAAAAGAATTATTATACCTACAAATTATTTTTTTTTAAATTAAGTAAAAAAACTCTAAAATTAACTTAAAAATATACTTGCATTTATTTTAAGATACAGTATATAGAAAATAATGATTGTGCTTGTGTTAGCAAAGAGAAAACAAGCTGTTTACAAAATGGAAATGCCTCCTTGAAACAGAATGTTAGAGGAATGTCACACTTTTTGGGATCAAAGTTTCACCAAAGTTCATGCTGTCAACCTTTGAATTCCCCCCCTGTCCCACACACACTCGCAAACAAATACATAAACCACACAAATCTGAGACTATCAATACTTACACTAAATGCACTAAAGAATACTGTAGAAAACTCACAGAGTGAGAGAGAAAGAGACATAATGATAGCGAGAGAAGGGGATGGGGACCTTTATGAGAGGCAACAATTCCAAGTTGAATTGCATGAGGAATTTAATTAGGGGAGTATAACAAAGCAAAATTCAGCTTTACACTAATCAACCACTGTCTTAAAATGACATATGCCAAAACATTGCCCTATTTGGTACGATAATGTTTTTTTTAAATCATGTGGCTTTGGTGGTAAACTTAATGCTTCACTGAGAATGAGCAAATTCTAGAAATTCCAGATATGTTTCTGTTTAAGCCCTGCAATTAACTGGCGATCGTACAGGGTGAACCCCGCCTCACGCCCTAAGTTAGCTGAGATAGGCTCCAGAGCCACCGCGACAGGATAAGCGCTAGACAATGAATAAATGAATGTTTAAGTTCAGCAATATGTTTATAAACCCTTAATTAGTCACCCATAATTTACTGCATACCTTTGGTGTGTGAATATCCCATATACTGTACTGTATATGTAAGAGGTAGACATTTTCCATACCTTTTTTTTTAAACCATCCTTACCAAAGGAACCTCAAGATCTGGAGGTGATGGTATGTGGAAAATGCAGCATTAAAGGCGGTAATGTTTTATTGGAATACTGACGTTCTCTTGAGGTAAAAATAAGCTCACAGGTTTTCCTTGATGAACTGCATCCTGTAAAACATAGCTGAGATCTTAAACATGTTTTCATAGGTTTTCTCACCAAGGATGCTTATAATTATGGAGCGTCCTATACACCAAACCCTCCAGTGTAATGTATTATAGGATTTCCACTTCCCCACAGAAGCTCTAACAGTTTTTGGAATATATTTGGAAGCTGTAAATGGAACCCTGTTAGAACTGTGGAGGGTCTGATGTTGGAGAAATTTCCAAAGCACCCTTTTTTGGTACATAACACGCACAGCCTTACTCGCTGCAATAAAAGCCAAATATGCCAGTTTTCCTTCAGGCAGACACAGTAATGTGCCACTGCAAAATGAGAATGAGGGTAATTAATTTTTATTATTAAGCAATAACAAAAATATGATAGTAAATCCTATCATTAATACTGTAAACACAGCATTTTAAGAAGAAGACCTTTATTTGTCACATAAACATTACAGCACAATGAAATTTGTCACATATGCCATCTTAGGAATCTGAGGTCAGAGCCATATTCAGCCATAACACCATGCAGCTGGAACAAGTGTGGTTAAGGGCCTTGCTCATGGGCCCAATGATGTTATTGTTATAACTTGTATTCATTATATCCGATTAAAAGGGAGTACAGAGATTATTCGTATTTCACACAAATGCATAGGTACGAATGTTGACATTTGTTTGATGCACATCAGCCAAAACAAGATTACACACCTATCTCCTGTACACATTTGGTGTCACTGCATCTTTTTTTTTTTTTTAAGTCTTTCTGTGTGTCTCTGTGTGCCACTTCCTTGTGTAGAAGATATCCTTATCTCCATTGTCTGTTTTCTTATCTCCTGCAGACCTCTCAGAAAGAGATCGGCTGTGCAAAAAGGCAAAATTAGAGTAAAAGCAGACAGGTACCATCTAAGGGGAGAAACCAGCCGTGCTCTCCTCCTAGGGGTCTATTTAGAGACTCAGCTGTGTAGTTGTGGTAGTCACTTTCTAACTAACAATTAACTTTGCTTCAGGGGCCACCTTTCAGTGAATTGCTTAATTATCCGATGGATAATTGAGGCTAATTCAGGTACTTTTTTCTTAGACCATTGCTAAGCGTTCCAGGTCCCATTTTACAGCCTCTTCTTATTCTTCGTCAAATTAGTGGCGAACGTGAGGAATTACAACTAAAAGGATTTACAATTACCTTGCTGATTGCTGTGTCTTGTAAGTGTTTGAGGTGAATTTAGGAGATGTTATTTGATTATTCGCAAGTCAGATTTAATTTTGCTGACATTTTTATCCGAAGCGATAAAAGACAGAACCTTGTGATTTTGCTATCATATAAATTAACCCGCAAATCAAACAAACTCCATGATATATGGTAGAGTTTGCACATTTTCAGACTGCAAAATATGAATGCTGGTTTATGAACAATCCAAGAAATTTACACGGAATTAATAAATATTCATGACTTGAAGGACTAAAAATGTGCACTTTTTCTGAAAGGAAAACAAAGAGAATGTTGCTTCCGTTTGATGATTATAGTGAGCGAGAATAAATATAGAGGAGAATTACAGAGTATGGAGAGAATGACACAATGGAACTCTTTCCCATGTGTTTGTTCTGTTACAACCATTCAAAGAAATATGCCTGTGTCCGAGTGAAAACATATGGAAAGTGAGAGCTAAAAAAAACTCAGGGTATTCTGAGTCATGACAGCGAATTCAGCAAATCAGTTTTTTTATTACTCCTTTCTAATATTTCTAATAACACTTTCTACTAATGATGCTAATTATACTGCTATTCATCAATCTATGACCCTGAAGTGCTTTGAACCATGTTTTTTTTTTTCCACAAATGAGCGAATGGGAAAAGTGGGGAAATTTGTAAAAGCAAAAATATGACTATTTATCTATAAACTACTATGTGTATCTTTAATTGTAAAATTATAGGAAATACCATGATGGTACAGTTAACTGATACCAGTTTCCTGTCATTTTATTGCCTTTTTTTCTGCATATCATGGTTACAGCTTGACAAACTATATAACTCAAACTATTTGGACTCCAGGGCCCATATTCACAAACATCTTAAGGCTAAAAGTAGCTCATAACTTGCTGATTTAGGAGAGGAGTCAGTTCTAAATTTAGTACTCTTAAAATGTTTGTGCTAAGAGTATTTCACAAAGCATTTTAGTGCTAAAGCTAGCTCCTAAATCAGTGAAACGGTAAGAGTAGTGAAGAGTCACTAAGAAAAACACGAACTATAATAAACTGGCTGTTGCCAGTAGTCACATCAGCGTAAACATTTTAGGAACATTTGACGATGATGAGCTTGGTAGAAGGCATAGCTTTAATCGTGAGGGGATTGTGACTGTTGTCAAGGACACAGTCACTTCACAAACAAATAGATAACCCGATAATGCCACTGATCAAGGTTTTGACAACTGTACAATACCTGACAACCGGGAAAATGCAGCTGTGCAGCGCAGACGAACTCGGGATATCTCAGCTGTCTGTCAGCGGAATATTACATCAAACAATAAATGCCATCTTAGTCTCACATCATCCGGCACTTTATTCGCTTTTCTCTTAGTATTCGTCAATTACAAAGAAACAAAGCCAACTTCACTTTCACTTTATTTCAAATTCAAATTCAGATCTTATTTATCACATACACATACTGTACATGTAGTGAAATGTTTTTATTCCACATATCCCAGCTTATGAATTTGAAGGCTGGGGTCAGCGCAGGGTTAGCCAGAATGTGCGCCGCCCCTGGAGCTACTGAGGTTAAGGGCCTCGCTCAAGGACCCAATGATGGTAGCTTGCTTGGTGCAAGGCTAATTTGAATATGGACAAATAATATCACGCTCTTCATTTCGCGAACATTTCTATGAATTAATCTCTGACAGAGACCCCGTCCCCACGACTATCAGTCGATCACTGTGCACATAGCTAGTAATCATGCTGACATCATCCATAGCAGCGAGTTCCCCCTGCCCTTACTCTTACTTCTCTCTATTTCTTAGTAAAAGTTTGTCTCATCAGCTTTGTGATTCGGTTTTAAGACAAAACACAGCTAAAAACTTTTACTGCTATTTAGGAGAATTATTAGTGCTAAGATCAAATGTTTTGTAAATATCGGCCCTGACTATCACATCCCAAATGTGATGATTAAGAAACCCAAACATGTTTTTGAATGACTGTACAGATCGCAAAGAGAGCTCCATGCAGGCATAGTATGCAATGGTTGAAGAGGAAGAACACAAATGGCCTGGTTGGAGCTCTGATCAACCCTGATCTACCCCATTGATCACTTTTAAGATGTGACATGACCCAACTGTTAGGCCTCACAAATGCTCTTGTGGATGAATGGGCAATTTTCCATATTGGCACTCCAAAATCTAGTAGAAACCCTTATAGAAGGGTTAGGCGAGGTCTTTAAAAGTGTAACAGATGTAAAAGTGAAGACTAAATCCAGATATGAACATTTAAGAAGCACAAATGAGTATATGATTTGTCAGGTGTTCACACATTTTTGTCATAGATGCTGAACATTTCCTTTTTTGAGCTACTTTACTTATGTATCTGTAATATGTATATTTGCATATACATGTTACATTTTTAGTGGAAGTGTGAAGGTTTTTCAGACTTAATGGATGTTTGCATTGCAGGGAAGAAGCCAAAGCTAAAGCTATAACTAAAGCTAGCGTTAAGTCTAAACCTAACAACTCGGCCGCATCCAAAAGGTAATGTTGGTAAAAGTTTGGGAAATTGGCCATGATCAGTTTCCCCAACTTTTGTGTAGGAAAAAAGTTTGTGTACACATGTTGAAATTTTGGTTGGGACCAAATGTCTTATAGTCTTAAAATGGAGTGTCAAACTCAGTTCCTGGATGGCCACAGCCGTGCAGAGTTTAGTTCCAACTCTGTTTCAATGCAGTTTTCATATACGCCTGACGGACTTGATTATCTGCATCAGGTGCATTTATTTAGGGTTGAAGCTAAACTCTGCAAGGCTGTGGCCCTCCAGGACACCTCTATGTTTCACCCCACACCTATGTTTCAAAGAGAATAATGATAAAGAACGAAAAGAGGAAATAATCTATTCAGATGTACAGGATTCTGTATTTTGCACTCACATCCTTTCCTTCCTTATCCATCTGTGTCTTAGACTGTATGCGGAGCGGCAGAAGAATTACTTCTTGGTCCACTCTGTGGCATGTTTAGGCACAGAGCTTCATCTAGCTGCCTGCCCTCTAGAGTTCAGCTCTGCCAATGCCACTGACACGTGCCCAGGGGGTATGCCTGCTGTTGTCAGCTGTGTGCCTGGACCAGAATATGCCCAAAACCGTGCCATGAAGACAAAACTCAAATCCTCGGTAATATGCTGTGTGTATAACTCATGTAGTTTATCCTCCAGGACTATTCTTGTTCATTTTTGTCTCTTATGCAGAGCACAGTGCGTCTAAAAGGTGGAGCAAAGCCAGGAGAGGGTCGTGTGGAGGTGCTAAAGGGCAATGAATGGGGAACAGTGTGTGATGATCGCTGGAACATGCAGAGCGCCAGCGTGGTGTGCAGAGAACTAGGCTATGGATCTGCTAAGGAGGCCCTTACTGGGGCTCGCATGGGACAAGGTGTGATATAGGAACGGGAACAGGGACAGACACCAAGCCAGATCATGGAAATGTAATCTAACACTTTTGTGTATATACAATGTGTGTGTGTGTGTGTGTGTGTGTGTGTGTGTGTGTGTGTGTGTGTGTGTGTGTGTGTGTGTGCTGCAGGCATAGGTCCGATCTACATGAACGAGGTCCAGTGCACCGGTCAGGAGCGTTCTCTGTGGAACTGCCACTATAAGAACATCACCGCTGAAGACTGCAAGCACACAGAGGATGCTGCAGTCCGATGTAGCGTGCCATACATGGGCTTTGAGAAAACGGTCAGAAGAAGCAACCCTTCTTTTATACACATTAACACTAGACGTGTATTGAATATTGTAATTTATACATTACATTACAATTATACATTACAACACTATTGTTTTTTGGGATGTCATTGATCGATACATAAAATGAATTCGGTGTTTTTGGTTGCTATGCAGTGATAGTGTAATACAATCATATATGACATTCTAGGTTAGGAACTACTTCTTCAATAAGCTCCGGCTGTATCATTTTAATTGGGCGCTTTCTACTGCCTAATTAATATTTTGATACACTATTTTTAATTTATTTTGCTAATTGACATTTAAATCATTTTAATTTAAATGATTATATTATTTATTTTTAATCATTGCCAAAGGCAGTGTATTAAAAGCAAACTGGATTTGCATAATTATCCAGATGTCTGTCTTGCTGCATTAAACACTGATTTAATGATCTTAAGAGATCTGATAAGCTACAGTATGCTCTTGTGATTAATGTACTGCTAAAGTGCCTTACTTGTTCAATGTGGTACTCAGCATTGACCAAGCCAAGCTTTTTTTTGTAGCAAGGGCTAACAAACTACAGAAATTTTAATTTAGGCATCTATCGATGCAATACGTAGCACACTATAATTAGTGCATATACGTCCAATTTCAAACTTTGTGGCAAGTAAACAGAACTAAAATATCCTGTCCTGTCATGTTCAAGCAGGACATAAATGCAGATAAGTTTACATTCAGTCTTCTAGCATACATTACCCATAGTGCATCTGATTTTCCAAAGTCTCTCCTAACCCTCCTTCCTGTGTGGCAGGGGTGGGCAACTCTGGTCCTCGAGGGCCACTGTCCTGCAGAGTTTAGCTCAAAATCTAATCAAGCACACCTCTGCCTTTAGCTTTCTAGTGATATTGAAGACATTACCTAACTAGTTTAAGTTGGTTTCATTACGGTTGGAGCTAAACTCTGCAGGACAGCGGCCCTCGAGAGCCGGAGTTGCCCAGGTCTGCTGTATGGCATGCTGCTGTAGAGGAAGTTGACCCCTTCCTGGTTTTTTTTCTTCTTGGGCTGCTTCCTGATCAGGTGCGTATCACAGGTGGTCGTACACGCTACGAGGGCCGTGTGGAAGTGTTGCAGAACGGTGCTAACCGAACGCAACACTGGGGTCTGATCTGTGGTGAAGGCTGGGGTACCAAAGAGGCTATGGTGGTGTGCAGACAGCTGGGCCTTGGATACTCCAACCACGGCATGCAAGTAGGACACTACCAATAACAGCAGCACCAGTTGCCTACTGTCTGCTTTGCTGAAAGCATCTTTGCTGTAAATTAACATATTACATATCACTGCATTACACTGCAGTTATACTAACAGTAACACATAGAGAGCAGAAGGGCAGTTTGGTAGGTAGTGCAGGAGGAGACAGAAAGTTTGTGTGACAATAAGTGTCTGAGTCGGTGTAATGACGTGCTGTAGGCTGTGTGTACAGGTACGGCTGGTGGGTGGGCGGTCCGAGTATGAAGGCAGAGTGGAGGTTTGGGTAGGTCAGCGCTGGGGCAGTGTGTGCAGTGAGGGCTGGACAACCAAAGAGGTCATGGTGGCTTGCAGACAGCTAGGGCTGGGTTTCAGCATGCATGCTATAACTGTGAGTACACACATACACACACAAAGTAACTCGTACTTTTAAAATGCAGTGATCCACTTAGTACAACAGTGGCAGTACCCTAGTAGGTTATAATGGTTCCAGTATACATTTTAATTTCATACACCAGTTGTTTTTTTTTGCAACAAACCCTAAGTACTGAAAAGATCCATCATACTGCTGAAATCAGCAGAAATAAGTAGTATAAGACAATAAGTGCGCATACTATCCGCCTAAATCTAAATCAACCCATTAGGTATTTGTGCCCTCTTACTTTCAAACACATCACAATATGTTTTTTAAGTCATGATAAGAAATCAGCAGTACAGTGTATGTGTTTGTGTGGTGGCTGTTAAGGAAACATGGTACTGGGATGGCAGCAATGTGACAAACATGGTGATGAGTGGTGTGAAGTGTACGGGAGATGAACTCGCTCTGATCCAGTGCCAGCATCACAAAACCCTCACGTGCCAGAAAACAGCCGCACGTTTTGCCGCAGGGGTTATATGCTCAGAGAGTGAGTGACCATCAAATCACATGCAGACACCACAGGGGGGTTTGCATGACATTTCATTGGTGTAATGATTTATTTGTTAAATTTAAAGTTGATGCCAACTCTTGTTGCAATAGAAGGGTTGGCAGATTCTGGCTCTACAGATTAAGAATAAAACTACGAGGATATCTGCAGGCTGTTGACTGAAAAACTAATTCACTATGATAGTAAACCAAATGACTGGATGAAATAAATCATACACAATACATCGATCAAGCATAACATATTCTGAGGATATATTACCCTTAGAAGGTGGGATATATTACTGTTAGTGGGTGGGATATGTTACTTTTAGTAGGTGGGATATATTGCTGTTAGTGGGTGGGATATATTACTTTTAGCAGGTGTGATATATTACTACACCATACCACCACAATATTAGGAACAGAAAATTAGGGGTCATAATGTTATGCCTGATCAATGTAAATACAGTGGAACCTCGGTATACGAACGCCCCGGAATACGGAAAATTCAGTTTACGAATCGCAGCTTATCAAAAAATTTGCCCCTGTTTACGAAAGAAATTTTGGTATACAAACATAACAGCGGCCTAAACCCCGCCTCCTCTGAGATCCGTTGCCAGAGTTCTAGACTGTTCACTTCCGGTTTGCGCTGCGAGCGCTGTGCCTCACTTCCGGGTCTAAGCCGAACACTTCTGTTTACCCGTTGCGAAGTATTGCTCATTCACAGATCATACCAAGCTCCGTTCACAGACCATACCAAGCTCCGTTCACAGATCATACTAAGCTCCGTTCACCTTTCTGCTAAACCTCTTAACGCCAGCTTATTGGTTATATTACCGACCTAACCAGCCGCTATTTGTTACTTAAATCGCCCCCATTAGTAATAACGACTTACACACCGCGCGATCGTCCCAGTAGCGCCTTTTCCTGATTTTCTCACGGACTAAAACCCTCTCCGCGCTTGATCCAGCAACGCAGCTCGTCTCATACAATTGTGTATACACTGTAACAGCGAGTAGCGAATCTTCTCAAAGGTAAAGTACCCAGTAAAGATTGTTTTCCTCTGTTATATATCTTTATATGGTATGATTTGAATATAACATGTTAAAAGTAAATAATATTAGTGAATATTGGCTTTATTTTTATTTTTAAAGTCATATTTTTGGTTGTCCGGAACGAATTACCGAAGTTTCTGTTCATTCTTATGGGAAAACCTGTATCAGTATACGAACTTTTCAGTGTACGAGTAACGTTCCGGGAACGGATTAAATGCGTAAACTGAGGTTCCAGTTTACACTACATACACATCCCAACTAGTACTAGTCTCTTTTTGTCAGTCACACCAAGAATTTGTGCTTATTTTACTTTGTCAGTCAGATTATTTATAGTGTGTATTTGTGTTTCCTCAGCTGCATCTGATCTGGTTCTGAACGCACCTCTGGTACAGCAGACCGCTTATATCGAGGACCGTCCTCTTCACATGCTGTACTGTGCTGCAGAGGAGGACTGTCTCTCTAAAAGTGCTGCAAAAGTTAACTGGCCGTATGGCCACCGCCGCCTACTTCGCTTCTCCTCACAGATCCATAACATTGGTCGTGCTGACTTCAGACCTAAAGCTGGACGTCATTCCTGGGTCTGGCATGCATGTCATGGGTAACTATAACTGTGAGATGCTTTGCCATGATGGAACTAGAAGGGAGTCATCATTTGAAAGCACAGTGTAATAACAAATGTATTTAATATTCTCATGCATCTGTGCATAGAAAAGGCATAATGTGCATGTCTATGTGGCTCTGTAGGCATTACCACAGTATGGATATCTTTACACACTATGACCTGTTGAGTGTCAATGGCACCAAAGTGGCAGAGGGACACAAAGCTAGCTTCTGTCTAGAAGACAGCGACTGTCAAGAGGGTAAGACAAGCAGACACACACACACATACACATAAATGCAACCCTTATTTCAGGAAAACTCGGGAGCCTTTCTAAAAAGAAAAAAGCATGACCAAAATGACCAAGAGTTGAGCAGTTCAATTATTTTAGCCAGCAAAACATAGCAAAGTTTCACTTGCAAAACTGCAATTCTATTAATTAGTAAACTATTAAAAACTGTATTTAAAAGAAAGGTGATGTGGCCCAGTGTTAAACATGCCACTGTTCCAATGTTTATTGTGTGTGTTGCAGGTATCAATTTCCAAATGTGTTTTTATTTCTTTGTTAAATCAAACCAGCTTATATTGCATTTTTAGAAAGTGGCGAAACCTTTCTGAAAGGGGGCTTTTTTTTAATTTCAAATGGCATATGGGTTTGTGTTGATATTGTAGGTGTTTCCAAGCGTTATGAATGCGCTAATTTTGGAGAGCAAGGCATTACTGTAGGATGCTGGGATCTGTACCGACATGATATAGACTGCCAGTGGATCGACATCACTGACGTCAAACCAGGAAATTACATCATGCAGGTCAAACATTATGCTTCGTAAAACTGCATAGGGATGAACAACAATAATAATAATAATAATAATAACAATCATTATCATCATCATGTAAATCAGAAAGACTTTCTGTGACGGTTCTTGTTCACATACAAATAGAATCATGAGACACATGATACAATAAAAAAATACTACTGCTAATAATAATAATCGTTGCTATTGAAAATAACAAAATATACCATTGTTTTTGTGTACCTCGTTACAAGTAAAGAAATATAAAAAGAAATGTAGACTTTTTTGTATAGATTTCTATATGTACTTTTTGGGGTTTGAAAAGCTTATGTATCTTACCTAAAGATTATTTAGGTATTTAGATTAGATTACCTTAGATGATGATTAGAATTTTACATTATAAAAATGTCAAAAGAAAGTTCACCAATCCCATATCACTATATCATAATTGGATCTGTAAGATTTTTTATAGAAGCAGAAATTATACTTATTATATTTTCATGTGTGGTTTTATATGTTGCAATATTGTTTTTCAGCAAACTATTATAGACATAGAAAATAGTTTCCATTTACAAGCAGTTAAATTTTTGTGGGTCAAAAATCTTTTTCAGTGAGAAACATTGAATGTTTTTGTACTAAAATGTCTAATCTGAATTTGTCATGTTTGGGTCCTGTATTGTTGGTGTTTCAGGTTGTGATAAATCCTAATTTTGAGGTGTCTGAGAGTGACTACACCAATAATGCCATGAAATGCAACTGCAAATATGATGGCAACAGGATCTGGTTTCAAAACTGTCATCCGGGTGAGAATTGTTTCCGAAGAGCTTTATACAGAGATGCACAGGGTTTCACAGATTAATTAATGTGCTTTGTGCTCTAATGGCAGCATTATACACAGTATAATTTAACCCTTATTTAAAACCAGATATTCATTTTCATCATTCATTCATTATGTATCGTTTATCCTGTTCAGGCTCACGGGGGCGCTGAAGTCTATCCCAGCTAAATAAGGGTGTGAGGTGGTGTACACCCTTAGAATCACCAGTTAATCACAGGGCTAACACTTAGACAGATCACCGATCACATTCACTACTATGGGCAATTTAGAGTAGCTAATTCACCTATACCCTATCGCATGTGTTTGGAGGTGGGAGGAAACCGTAATACACGGGTAAAACCTGCGAAAGCATGGGGGAAACATGCAAACTCCACACAGGCGGGAATCAAACCCATGGCCTTCTTGCTGTGATGCAGGAAGCCTCACCACTCTGCCATTGTGCCGCCCTAATTTGCAGAATCACAATCTGAATTCACATACATCGTTCCGCATTTTCCACAACCACTTTCACATGTACTATGGCTAACACCATGTATGGTTAGCCAACATCTTTTTTGTGTTCGTATGGCTTCTTGCTTTTTTTAATGTCTCTGGCTGTACATAGAGGGAGCTAAATAGAAACACTTATGATTTCCTCATAGGAGAACATTTTTTATTCTTGTCAGTAATTACAAAGTCCATGTGAGCAGTTGACATTGTGAACACCCAAATCTATCATATTTGTAGTGTGTGCATGAAAACAATGTAGACGGTTGACTCACGCAGTGATTATGTCTTTGTGTGCTGTCAGGTGATGCATTCAGTGAGGAGGCAGAAAGGAGATTTGAGAAATACCCAGGACAGATCAATAACGAGATCTCCTAATCCATATCAGCAGGATCATTTCAAACATTTATATTTTAGTTTTGGAATGGACCATATACCATATATTAATCAGGTTACAGAGTAAAGTTTTCTTTTACTCGTCTCATGTTTGCACCCAAGGAATAGGCAAGGGCTGTCTGAGGAAATGCCAAAGTTAGTCCCTACTATTACAACTGTAGTGTTAGCACTAGAACCTGAATCCTGAGCTTGTTAAATAATTTTATCATGAAAAACATAACACAGTTTTCATGCATGTGCCTTATTGTAGGTAACAATATGGGCATTATTCTTTAAGATATAATAATCATGAGAAGAGTGTGTACAGTGCAGTTCTTCACTCCACAGGCATAGTATGTTTTTGGTGCTACATGTTGGCTATCAGAGTTCCACAAAAAATGTGCAACTGTAAGTTTTCTTCTACTTGAATAATGCTTTTATTTACATCGGGGTAATTCAGCTAAGCAGCTTTATTTCATAAGAAATCATCAGAACATTCTATATGGGCAGTATTACAAAAAAATATATATCGTATATATTTCCTCATAATGCCATTCTTACTGAAGAGCCCCCTGGGAAAGCCCTTATCAAAAATAATGAATGTTCTTTGACCAGGTTTTATTCATGTTTAATGTTTAAAAGCATTATGTACATTTCTTTGGGTACTGTGTTACGTTTTTGTTTTTTACAAAAAAATTATTTACTTATTTTAACTAAAGGGACCACACAAAAAAAGTGAACAAACAACTGTTTTTACACTTTTAATTAGACAAAATACGGTAGTAAAATGCTTTTTAATTAATTAAAGATGTTGCTGACCGCCGCCGCCTGACATTACACATTACTTGCTTTGTGAGCCAAAGTGTGCACTAGAATTGGACGTGCAGGTGCATTTGGTGCATCCATGATCTAAAAACTTGGAAACAATTTCTCTAACACTGTTGCAAACATAGCCATTAAGTGCTACTTCAAAAAGTGGGGAAAGGTCAGAGACGGGCCAGAATAACTGAGAATAACCTAGGAAAATCTTCCTAGCTACAAGATCTAGAAAAAAAAATCGCTTATGAGTACTTGTGCCATCTTTGTCTTTATCCTGAAATGTAATTTGGTTGTTTTTTCAATATATTTTTAACAGCTGCAAGATTAACAGCAATAGACCACAAAAACGTGTACAGTAGATTGATGTGTTTGTGGGGGTTTTTTCCATCCAAGTGTAAAACCTACATTTTTTCCCCAGTTCTTAAAGCGGTGGTGAGTCAAATGTGCTCATGATATTAGCTCATTGGCATTTACACATGGATGCAATTTCAAAAAGAATATTAGATTTGCAACTTACTAGCCTTTGTTCACAGTGTGTTTAATGTCTTACATGCTGAAGTTCCAATATATTGTCTAAAACTGTGTGCGTACATCTGGCTAATCGCATCATTGTTTCAACAAGCCACATTCACTGAAGAAAAATTTATACCAAAACCCAGACAGGCTCCAGCAAATTAAAAATAAATGAAAATTACATTCATAAACATACACCCCCAATCCTAGCTATGACCTTGCTTTCAAATCTTCTGTATGCCAATCATTTTCCTCCATAAGGAAAAACACAGAGTGGCTCATATTATTCTGTGAACTCAGGGGAAATGTGCAGCATTAGGAGGTCTTGACCTCTGCGTACCACCATATTTATGCTGTCACTTGTCCGTACTGCATTGTAGATTTCCTCTGATGTGTTCACCTTTGTACCATCGACCTCCACCACAATGTCACCTGCTTTCATACCCGCTCTGACACCCACAAAACAAAGTGAGGACACAAGAAAACAGTTTATAAACCAGAACACACAAGCTGGCTGAAGGCACATTTTAACAACCACAGCATTCATTTTATTAGGAACACAAGTACACATTAATGTTCATACAATTATCTAATTAACCAACCATGTGGCAGAAGCACAATGCATTCAAGAGCTTCAACATCCTTACTTCAAAGATCACACTTAATTAATTAATCTGTATCTTTGACCATCGCATGGTTGTTGGTGCAAGAAGGGTTGATTTGAATTGATTTTATTTCTGAGTAGTGTGAAGTCAAACCGTACTCAAAAACATAAGGACTGGTCAATAAAAAAA
>JAOUQX010000033.1:8020893-8037265 GCA_028566295.1 Liobagrus marginatus
ATCGGCCGAGAGACGACTCGTATCTCAAAAAACTCGTCAGTTGGGTCACTCGTAAGTCGAGGCCTCACTGTAGTAATGAATTTAACACTGTGTGATAACTTTGTAAATAGTACATAATCACCAATTGAATCTACTAACCTGTTGGCTGGAGAGCCAGTGATGACACGATGGATGAGGATTCCGTGCGTTACGTCAGGAAACGATGGATCACGCATCTTCAACTCGGTGATTATACTAATGAAGCATAACAGCTAGTATGGCTGCATCTGTGTATTATTTAGTTAGCATGTTTGTGTTTTGGGTGAGCACTGATAGGTCAGTTTACCTGGGTGTTAGTGTTAACATCATTACTCCTATATAGCGCCGTTTGCTTTCAGAGCCACTGAACCAGGAACCTGAAAACAACAGGAGACTGATGAGAAATTAAGAAGCGGCATCAGGAACAACAACGGAAAAGAATAAGGACGATGACTCTTCTTACTCTTTTTAACAGCAGCATGCTCAAGGAAAAGACGAAGTCTGTCAGAGGGAATGGCAAATGAAATCCCAGCAGTCACCTTCATGGTATTAATGCCAATGACTTCACCATCCTAGAAGAGAAAAAACAAAAACAAACTTAAGTATTGTGATAGTGCTTTAATTTCTGTTACAAATTTCCAGATTGTGTTTATATTAGTGTAAATGTTAGTTTTTATAATAGAAACTTACCAAATTAATAAGTGGACCGCCTGAATTTCCGAACTACAGGCACAAAACACAAGGCAATTCAGATGCTTTTACCATTATTTTTGATACATGATTAAAGTTTGCTAGAAAGGTAATCGAAAAGGGCCAATTTGCTCACATCTATGGCAGCATCGGTCTGTATGTAGTCCATGTTTCCATTAGACAGGCCCAGTTCTTTGCTGCCTCTTTGAGCTGAACTAACTATTCCAGATGTGATGGTGTTCCGCAGAGCGAAGGGGCTGCCCATGGCAACCACAAATTCCCCTTGACGTACGTCGACCGACTGTCCAAGAGGCAAGGTCGGCAAGGGATTCTAAAAAAAAACAGGAAAATAATGAGGATAATAAATGTACAAAAGCAAGAGTTGTACCAATGACATTTCTATTCCTTCTATCATTCGAATCACCCCCAGTATAATCAATGTTACCTTGGCATTGATTTTAATTGTTGCAATGTCTGCAGCCTGATCCACAGCTTGTACAGTGGCATTGTACATCTCTCCGTTGGCCAGTTTCACACGAACTCCACGCTTGTTGGCTACGACATGGGCATTGGTCACTATAAGGCCATCAGCATTGATGATGAAACCAGAACCATTAGAGATTGGGATCTCCCGGCCAGAGAATGGATGGCTGTTAAGAAATGATCCTTATATAATGTATAACATACAATTTATTAGACCATCTCCTAGAGAGCAGTCAAATTTTAATTACACCTCGAACAGATTCATCGTATCTCCATTTACAACTTTACCTTAAACACTAACTACGATCTCCTCTGATATTTAGCACACGTAGTCGTTAAATACACACTATAATATAATGATGATAATGTGACGTTAGTGTTAAGTAGTAAATGTAAATGGTACAAAGACATTCTGTACCATTGTGTGTTTATTGTATAAACAGTATAATACGAGCAGGGTAGGATAGGCAGCTGATATGAAACTTATGGCCGTATATTGTAGATAAGCAAACGATTAGTACACACAAAGCAATGAAACAGCTAGCTGTGGAGTATTGTACTTGCAGACAAATGTTGGCTTCATTAATGCAGCGTTGAGTGAGACTCACCGTCCTAATATCTCAATATAAACTACAGCAGGCGCTGATTTCTCCACTACATTAGCAATAAAGTTGTATTTATAACGCGGACTGTCGCCTTTGTATGGCGAAGCGCAATAAGCTGTAGGTATGAGGTAGTGGAATAGAGTGCGTCTAAGAAGAGGCTGTGTTCTCGAGGAGACATCTTTATCCCGTTCGTCTAGAACACTGCATAAAGCCGCTCCGCTTAGCCCCAGTCCTAACGCCGCGGCTCCGAGGAGACATGTCCGGGCAAAACCACCACCACCGCTGCCTGCACTTCCTCTTCCCGCCAATGGTGCTTTAAATATGGCCGCGTTTTCTGCACGTTGATTCTCTGAACATGTACTGGATGAATATCGTATAAAGAATCGTAGAGGCGAAAACTTTACACAACGTCCCCTCTCTTGGAGGCACGTGCCTATCCGTAAGAGTGGACGATGAGTTGTTGTCATATTGCATCAGATATTAAATGACAATATAAAAACAAAAAGTTTTCATGTAATCCTTATGAAACGTTCCCGTGGGAATGTAACCACCAAACCACGACAAATTAAACTCAAGACTGAAGCCTGTGTGTAATTCGTTACTAGCTCGTCGTGCGCCGGAAGTCACCAAACTGCGCATGCGTGCACAGGTCCGCTCATAAACAAGTATTTTTTAATGCATTAAACTGAAATAAAATAGGCTCAACAATCCAAATTTCCATATAGAACTGTCGTGGTGTATTATTAATATTATAGGTTGTCATGTTGCTAAATATAATAAGGTATAAAATTGATAAACGCTAAAGATAAGATTTTAAAACATTACTTGCTGAACCTAGCTACGTCTGAGGAAGATTAGTAAACTGCTATTTCTGCAGACATAAAAAAAATCATTACGTCAACAGGCATGTCATTTCTATTAGAAGTGGAGTCAGTTAAAATAAGTTCAACCCGTAATTAAAAGATATAACAGCTTGTTGGATTCTGTGGATACGTTATTTGAAATGTAATGTGTGATTACTTTATTGATTGGTATTCCTAAATTGGCCTATAGGAAAAAAAAGGAATAGAAACAGCAACGTCACTTTTTCTTTTCAAATTCTTAGTGTAACTATTCTAATACTTCTCCTTTCTCCTTAGAATATTTAAATTTTTTTATATTCCTAATAACACGTTACTATGATACCGTACCGCGTGCGGCTAATGACCGGCACCTAGCGGTCATCTTGACGGAGACCGATATGAAAATGTCTACTTTAATAAGTATTGATTAGTGTGTATAAAATACTTCCAGCTCTATGTAATTCCCAATCACTGTATGAGTCTTGATTTTGAATAACATCCTGGATTGTTTTCTGGTTTTACTGCAGTGTAATAGACATGGATGGCTTATATTGTTATTATATTGCATAAGATGGCTTATATTGTTTCTGATCATTTGTATAATTAATAATGGCACTACAATGTTAGAATCCTTTTGACACTGGGACGCTCACGAAATAGCAACAAAACCTTTAGAAATGACAGAACTAGTTAGTCTAACCAGAACACAAACATTTCTTTCAAAGGTTACCACAAACCCCATGTTTTATTAATTCTTTCAACTGAACCATGTATTCAAGCTCCAGACTCGAATCGTGAAGCAGTTACAATAAATTCAATTTGGCAGAATTGGTTAAAGACCATTACAAAAAGGACAACCCTCAGAAACAGGACCACATGCCACAGCAGTTTTTCCAACCGCATTTGGGTCATTTCACTGCATGGCATCTTAACGACAATAATGTTCTCATAAAACACCATGTTTACATAAAAAAATAAGTAACATCCACAGTGTGGGCACAAAGTCAAAAGGCTTGATATAGAAGGTTAATAGACATTAAGCTCATTTTAGTCTCTTTAATCATGATAAATAGTTCATAGTTTCTTATTGCAACATAGTTCGTTTGACCACTTGTCCATCTTTATTTACAGCAAAGTTATAGTTTTTAGGGTTGTCCAACGCCTCCTCAATCCGCTGATCCAAATTTTCCAGTGTGATAAAGTTCTTTGCCTCTTCCTGAAAGAGAGATAATGTACAGATGAGGGTTATCTCACAATTTCACATATGTAAATCCTGTCTGTGTATTATTCTCACCTGTAGCTGAAAGATTTCTTTCTCTTTTTCTGTTATGTAATCCTTAAGATTTTGTTCACGCAGAATCGCTGCTTCTAGTTTCTTCTGTTCAGCAGCTGCAGCCTCTGTCTGCACTCGCAGCTCACTAGTGGGCCAAATAACATGCATGTTTAATATGTGCTGAAATAAAAGTCAGTGAATGTTGTGATTGCATTTTATTATTTAATGTGTCTCACCGGATTTTCCGCAATCTGAGGTTTTCTGCATCATTCAAAGCCATTAATGATCGGTGTTCCTCAGCCTCCTGTTTGGCTCTCTCCTCTGCTAAAGAGCCAGTCTCTTCCTCATAGCGCTTTCTCAGCATCTCCTCTTTAAACTGTAACCTACACACACACACACGCATGTGAACTAACCCAGCTGTTGTTTTGGCCTTGTACTCAAGGGCAAGCAAATCAAATCAATTGATATAAAGTGAAGAATTTAATTTTTAACCACAACCTATCTACATCTTTGAAGAAAATCATATACATGGTTATGATATACAGTATTGAGTCAAATATAGTGAATTAACATATTAAATGGTGTAATACATTGACAGCATTTTGCCACTGTCTTCATTCAAAGCCAGAGCCATGCCCAAAAGTGCTTTCACCCAATGAACACACTGTGGGCAGTGAAAGTTACATTATGCCTAGTTTTGTAGTTTTGCAGAACAATATGCAAGGAATCACTCCTTTGTCTTTCTTATTGCACATGATAAAAAAAAGCGGTTACAAAAGGTATTCCAACAGACTGAAAACACCTTTAATTCGATTACGAATTCGTATTTCTCAAAAAATAACTAGATAAAATAAGACAATTAAGCAACCTGTCATAATTCGACAGCTAGTAGCGCGTATTAGTGTTGCGCTGTGAATGATGCTGATTGTGTTGAGCACGTGACTGTCTTTACCTAAGAGCCCGCATGATGAGGTTGTACTCAGTAAAGCGCTCCTTCAGCACCACCATCTCCACAGGGTTCACCGGGGGCGGGGTCTTGAGTCGGCCCGCTTTGGACTTGGCTTTCGGGTCAGTTCGAGATTTCCTGCCCCGCACAGTCTCAATCACAACACCAAACCGAGGGGAAAGCATGAGAGACACCGGAGTCCGGCTCCGAACTACAGCTAAAAGCATCTTAAACTGTGTTAGATTTAAACCCGTTAATGCGGCAAGAAGCACAGCGGAATATAAATAGAGCTACTACTGCTAACAGTGCGGCTCCGTAACATTCATCCTATGACAAGAAGCCGCCATGTTCAAGACCTTTCAAAGAGGAAGTGCTCTTCCTCTTCGGCCTGTGCATATGCGAAAGGACACTAGTGTAATATAGTGTCGCCTAGTGGTTCAATATAGAACTGCAAGAGTCACTGATGCATCCATGTGGCTGATGTCGGTCAGATCGACAGAAGCGCTTGCGTTACTGAAATTACCATTTTTTTCATTTATGAATAGAATTACAGTGACCGGGAGGGGACATGTTCGGTATGATATAAGTGAAAGACACCTGAAGCGCATTATTTAGTGTAATGGGCTTTGCCGTCGGAATTTTGCTGGATTGAATGAAATACTCAGATTCACAATTGACCAGTTTAACGGTCCGGGATGCCATCTCCGACTGCTGCATATGGTTACAGTGACGAATGTGTTTCCTCAATTATAATTAGAGGCTAAGGCAAATAGATGTCGTTCCATCAACATAATGAAGTCGTGATCCCGAGAAAAATATATCGTTCCCTTGACATATTGTCACAACCACCACTTCCAACCACCAGGGGTCTCCCTCTCCCGAATACTGACTTTCTCTCCCACTCGTCACTCAGCTGATCACGCACAGCGGTTCCTCATTACAACAGGCTAACCTCCTCAAACCTCTCGCACACTGCGAAGTATTGTCCAGTCTACATGCTAGATTTTGTTTACAGGACTACTCTATCTTCCCACTCTTACTGAGTACACTGTGTATTGTGTATTGGATTTGTCTTCTAATTACCAGGAAATACTGCGAATGTATTCTACCTGTCCCAACTCCGCGTCATTACACATATGATCTTGTCCCCACGACCTCATATCAACAACATAAGGATGTCGTTACCTCTACAAAATGATCTCGCGGTCACGACAAAACGAAGTTAACTGAATATGTCCCCTCTAGGTCACCTTATAAAATAACCATAAGATGTTTCTAAAACTCTACTGTAAACAGTATACTACAGTACAGGCTGTTGCTTATATTTTGTGGTGAAGATAATTCTAATAGAATTAATGTAAATTTTTAATTTTTAAATAAAAAAAATGTACAAACGTCCAAATAAACAGCAAGTGTTCTTTACTTGTTCTTTACACTTTACTTAAAATTTCTGTAAAGGTGATTGTATGGTGTATTTAATATTACTTTCCTCTACATCAACATTATTCTATAACTACAGACATTTTACTGTGAAAATCTGACAAATCCTATTCCTTCCTTAAGTATAGCCATAGAGACAGGGACATGGTGAGAGCCATCAGAGCTAGAGAGCCGTGTCCTGTGTGATAGTTTATGAACAGATATTCAACACGTAGCGAGTATTCCATTTCTTTTATTCAGTAGGTATCGTTTTAGGAGCAGAGGTACAGACTACATCATATGGCAATACTGATGTCAGTTACTTTTCTGCTAGTTTTTTTTACCCACTAGCTATTAACTTAGTTTCACATCGATGTCGGATGTAAACAAAGCAGATGAGAGCACACTTAAGCACTACTTTTATAAGTAGTGTTTTAGAAGAATAAACACATTTATTTCTAGTTAAGACATTTCTGCTTAAAAAAGCATTGCAGTTACCAAAAATAACCAATGAACAATAAGCAAATGATGTGCCATGGCTCTGAATGGCCTGACAAGCCATACAGTTGTTTTACTTTACTACACTTACAGGTCTGGTTTGCAGAGTTGCATCCTGTTGGTGGATTTTGTTTCAAGACTAAATCACTATCTCAATTCATTTCTAGTGTATAATGCAAGACTGGGTTGAAAAGAATCAATCTTCACAAACAACTGGTCGATAGTCTGAAAAGAAGAGACTTGATCACCAGTCACGATTGACACTGGGAGAAGAACAGAGGAGTGAATTCACCAACAGGAGAATATTAAATTGGGCAAGTGCTAAACTTTGTGTTCTCTCCATGGTGGCCTTGTTTCATTTAGAGTGTGAAGAAGAAGGGGGAAGATCCTGGTTTACCTCTTGTGTAACACAAGGGCTTGTTTCTCTTTAAATCAGTGATGATGATGTTAATGTGAATATATGGTTACTTGTCAGAATGGGGATTTGGGCCGTAGGGTTAAGGGCAATAGAGTTTAAAGGTCGGGGTATCAGGATTGGAAAGAAATCTGAAGTGGCTGCAGACTTTCATTCCAACCAAACAGGGGTCACACAATCAATCATATATAGCTCCGGTTTGGTTGATATGAAACCCTTACAGCCACACCGGCTTTTATATCTTATTTGTTTACACATTATGTTAGACTGGAACATTGTGTCAAAAGTCACGGGTTGCATGGTTTGGTGAGAATAAAGGATCAGCATCAGAGGGTTCAGGTTGAAGGAAATTGGTAGGTTAGGGTTTATGCCAAAACAGGTACGGAGCAGAACATCAGCCGAATCTCCTCCCCCTCAAGCAGCTGCCTGTAAAAACAAATATGAACAAAAGTACAGACAAAAATCAGAGAAAGCACAGCATGGAGGACTAAAAAACTGTTCTGTATTTTTTTTTATACAGGATCTACATTATTACTCAAACATAGACTAATGAGAGTAAGCATAAAGCACTCCAATAAAATTATATGCTGTAACTGATTTATTAGTGAGATTAATATGGGAGTCTGTTGGAGCATTGAATTACTTGTAGGCTGCAATTTCAATGTCCAGGGCCATCTTAACGTTCAACAGATCTTGATATTCCTTTAAGTAGCGTGACATCTCTTCTTTAGCCTCAGCAATATCCATCTCCAGATGACTTATCCTCTCCTAAAGAGGAAAACAATATACAATCATTAATTACCATTGATTAGACCTGTATCGTAGATACAAATAATCATAAATGGAGGAAATTAAAACTAAATGTTTATTTTCTGCTGATTTGAATGTATTAAAGGTCTGTGATAGTTTGTGTTTCCTTAAGATTCTGTCTTTCTCTTTCACTCTCTCTCGCATAGATAGATAGATAGATAGATAGATAGATAGATAGATAGATAGATAGATAGATAGATAGATAGATAGATAGATAGATTGGATGGATGGATGGGCGGACAGATGGACGGATGGACAGATAGATGGATAGACGAATGGACGGATGGACAGACGGACGGATGGATGGATGGGTTAAAGTAACTTACTCATCCATTAGCAGTTAGTTAGAATGCGTTAGCAGTCTGCCTCATGAGCTGCACATATACTTTACATACTTTATATATTTCTATGATTTATTTCATGTCCCATTTAACCACATCTTTCTGACTAGCCAGGGTATATAATAGCTGTATTTGCAATACAGAAGAACTGCAGTCACAGTATAAACCCGTCCCTTTTGAATGGCCTCAGGCAGTGATTTGTATAATACCTGATACTTGGCCACCTCCTCACTCTGTGTGTCCTCTAGTTCTCTGAGCTGTGCATTCAGTGAGTTGATGACACTCTTCAGAGAATCGACCTCAGTGGAGCAGACAAGCAGCATCTGTCGGTGCTTGGCCGTTTCCTCGCGCACTAAGCGCACAGCTTCCTGCTGCTTATCGGCTACTTGTGCCACGCTGGTCACCTTTCCCTGGTACCACGTTTCGGCTGTTTGCATGTTGCGCTTGGCCAGGCACTCATACTGCACACGGATCTCCCGTAGGGCAACGGAGAGGTCTGGTCTGCTCACATCTGGCTCCGTGCTGAGACTGGACACCTGCAGCTGCATCTTTAGCCCCTCCCGCTCCTCTGCAAATACCTGCTTCAGAAAGGTGAACTCCTGCGCCAAAGAAACCAGTCTCACTTCAGCATCACAGCTCAACATTGCGGTTCTGTCTGCCTCGTCCCTTGCACGCTGCAGCTCGTCCTCAGCTTGCTCGCGCTTCTGCGCCTCCTCCTGCCAGCGCTTCGCTAGCTGCTCCTGTTCCAGCCGCAGCTTGTCTCTGCGCACCTCCATGTGCTCCTTGGCCTGAGTCTCATGGTGCAGCTGTTGGCGAAGCTCCTGTCCCTCTTGCCTGTACAGCTGCTGCAGCCGAGATGGCCGCGTGTGCATTGCCTGCAGGGCTTCCAGCTGCACCATGAGCATCCGATTCTGCTGCTCTAAACGACGCACCTTTTCGACGTAGGAGGCAAAGCGGTCGTTCAGCCCCACTAACTCTTCTCTCTCCTGAGCTCGCAGTCCCACCAGCTCTGCACACACCACACTCAAATCATTTAGCTCCCAGCAGCGCAACGGCTCGGACTTCAGCAGCCGCCGTGACGGAGTGAACGACATCTGGGACAGGCGGTAGGGGCTGGGATGGTTGTCCCAGTGCCGTAGCCGTGAGGATGAAGAAAATAAACTCATGATGACGAATGTTACTTTTTATAATATTAACTTGGAGATTTTATGACTAAGTGTTTCTTCTAGGTCCCCCTTGTTCTGCACACCATCGGTGGAGATGAACCGGCACTGCACCAGTTCAGAAATACTGCTGTGCAGCAGCCTTTATACGGGACACGCGCGCGCACGCACACACGCACGCACGCACACACAGGTATGGTTTTTCTATCTTAGTGAGGACATTCCATATATGTAGTTTTTTTTATAGTGTACAAGCTGTACATTCTATCCCCATACCCTACCCCTACTCCTAAACTACACATCACACTAAACATTCTGTATATTTACATTTTTAATAAAACATTGTTTGTTTTTAAATCTGTTTTACTTACGGGGACATGACGTGTTCACCATAAAACATGCTTATGTCGTAATATAAGTGTAATACCCATGTCATACAAACGTGTCCACGTGTTCATAAAGGCATGAATACAAGAACACACATGCGCGCGCGCGCGCACACACAGAGGCTCAGCCAATAGTGCTCAGCAGTGGTGAAGGTTGGTCATATGTTTCACGCAGACAAGCATTAGGACAGAGGGCAGGGTTTTCTTTTTTTATCACAACAAAGTAAAAAACACAGAAATGGAAAGCATTGTGTAACACACATCTTGCACGACAGACACGGACCCCAAAATGACAAACCTATATATAGAATTAAATGTGAGGCATGCAAATATTCTATCCAAATTCATTTGATGTAAATTGCCTCAACGTCAATACTACGAATGCCTTAGCTATATTAAATGGACTTTTGTCCAGAAAAGTAGTTATTCAGTATAAATTTAATTCTGGAATTCTAAACGGATTACCATGGCCCATGTTACTATTATGAAAAACGTACAGGTTTAATAATTATGGGCCAACTTTAACCTAAACCCATTAAATACAACTGTAAATTAATTATACATTTAAGTGAGTAGTGTATAAATATCAGATACATTTAAGTTTTTGTTGATTAGCCAGTGTGTATAACTGCTCTTATTTATTTCAGCGTTGGACAGACATGTAGTGTTACTAGCACTTTCCAGTACCTTGAGTACTTACTGCTCACTTTATTAGACATCCATCATGGTCCATACATGGTATTATGCCTAGTGTGATGTATGGATTAGCTTTTAATAATGTCATGTTTACAGCCAAAACAGTTTAGGGTTAAGCAAATATATTTATAGTATATTTATTGAATTCTTATTAAAGTCACTACCAACAAAAACATAAGAACATTAGTCTGTCTGTAAATAGACAGGGGAAATCAGGGAAATGGACCAAAATAGCCGTTCCAGACTTTTACAGAAATCAAGCTTCAAAAGCTTAAAACCATCTTTCATGCAGGTTCTGCACTACACCAGGATTTAAGTTACAATTCGTCCTGTACTTTAAAATGATCAGTGTTGGACTGTATGATCGGCTTAAGGGTTTCCAGCAAAAAAATAAAAAATAAATAAAAAAATAAATCATTTACACTTAATACTTTTTGCCAACCGATGACAAGTTGTCCACAGAAGTAAGATGCTCTTCTTTCTAGCAGCAAAAGTGCTGATGTTAGAAAACTTCTGTTACCTGCACAGCTTATATATAAGCACCCATGACAAACTCACATTGCATTTACATGGCATTTCTGTGAACAGTGCTAAATTCAGTCTTACATTTCAGACATCTGGATTAGAAAGCAGGGTACAATGACTTACTGGTAGTTTTAGTATGCTGCCAATGCTTTTCCCAAGTTTCATTAATTTGAATTGATAATTCCCTTTCCCAAGTTTCCCTGGTACCAATTGTGCAACATAAAATGTGATAAAGGAGACTGACACTTTGGCACGCCTGAAAAAACATATAGCAAACAATTTTCTAATATTTATTACACATGATAAAAATAGCTAGTGTCTAGAGGAATAGTAATAAGCCTCCTGAAAGTTTTATTAATCTTTCTACTATAGTAAGTAGAAGTAAAGGGAAACCAGATAAGACTTTAAGGCTTTCTACTTAAGA
The DNA here is from genome assembly GCA_028566295.1 of Liobagrus marginatus. NCBI lineage: Eukaryota > Metazoa > Chordata > Actinopteri > Siluriformes > Amblycipitidae > Liobagrus > Liobagrus marginatus. Next base: position 8,032,428 of record JAOUQX010000033.1, read on the forward strand.
CAGACCAAGTCCCAACACTTAGTGGTTTTAAACATGAAAGTAACATTTTTAAAACTAAAGATTTAAACAGAAAATATAAACAATCTTTATATTGAAGTTAATGAGTAACTAATCTTAATTCTCTTACATTTAACATATACTGCTATGAAGATTGGTGATTTGAGAAACAGATTAATATCAACCCTCTGCTGGCAATTATAGGTAGGTCTTCCTATTGCTTATGTTTTGGCCGTTCAATGCCTTTATGCTCTGGTACATGTCTGTAGGAGCACCGATTATTCTTGATACAGCCTGTTGTCCTCCAAAAATAACACTCATCAGGAAACTTGCTGCACAAATGAGAAAGAAAACATTAGAAAACCAAATATTTTAAACAAAACAAACAGACTACATGAGTCAATGCCTCCTGTAACCCAAAAGGTGAGAAATGATATAATCTGTACCTTAATTACAAATAGGCTCTGACATAAATCATTGTCTTTCATTCATTCATTCATTATCTAGCTAGCACTTATCCTGTTCAGGGTCACAGAGTCGACGGAGTCTATCCCAGGTAACTTAGGGAGTAACGTGGGGGACATCCTGGACAAATCGCCAGTTAATCACAGGGCTAACACTTAGAGACAGACAACCATTCACACACACATTCACGCCCGTGGACAATTTAGAATAGCCAATTCACCCATGCCCAATCGCATGTGTTTGGAGTACGGAGGAAACCGGAGTTCCCAGGGAAAATCCACGCAAGGGTGGTGAGAATATGGCAACTCCACACAAACACCCTGAGCAACAATTGAAGCCATGGCCTTCTTGCTGTGAGGCAGGAGTGCTAACCACTCTGCCACGGTACCACCATAAATGAAAATGAAAATATTTGTGTTCACATACTTCACCGCTGCTGTATCTGTTTCTGCAGCTTTGGATACACCAAGATGTGTGTGGATTCTGTCAGGGTAACGAACTGCAAGACAAGTTCCTGCTATACGAAAGCCCTAAAAGACAGACATACAATCAAACACAAAAATGGGTGGAACACAAAAGTGGGACACAGAAATGTTCTCCCATTTTTCTTGAATTACAAGCACACTTATTACATTGTAGAATTAGCACACTGTAATAAGCGCTGCAGTACTTTTGAACAATGTAACCTCATGGGCTGTTCTGTAAACGCAACTTCCTGTACCCGAGTTGAGACGTTAGATGGTAGACATAATCAGCCTAATGCACTTACATTCATTTTTTTGATGGCATTCTCACAGTCCTCTTTGTTGGTGTAGTTGATAAAAGCACAGCGTTTTATTGACAATAATCTTACACTATGGATTGGGCCAAAACTGTTCAAAAACAATAAACAAGAAAACCAAACCATCAGAAAATTGTTTCCAATAATGTTGAATTTATACGAATTATATATTATAAATTATATTAAGGCACAATGTTACCATTTACAAATGGTTTCATCCTTTTTTAAAAGACAAACCAAACAAAAACAATTATATTCTGCTTTGGTAGAATAACAGAGCAGAAATGAATATTTCTGGCAGTCACAGAATCTTCCCATCCTAGTATCAAATATAAACTAGAAAATATAATAACAAAACCTACCTGCTGAAGAGCTCTCGGAGTTTAAATTCCGATATAACCGGCGCGATTTCCCCAACCCAGACTGGAAACAGCTCTCTACCAGTCAAAGCACACGCAGACACAAACACACAGTTTTGTACACTTACTGATTAAGCCAACATGGATTACTAAGAAGAATGATTATAAAAGAGTAGACTCATACGGTGTAGGCGGTACAGCTGCCCTGATATTGGGTGGGTCCTGGGAGACTGTCCGGTGTAGAACTTTTGCAGGATGAAGTCTCTTTGAAAAAGCCCCCACTTCTACAAAAGGTCCTTGAGCAGCGCCGACATTACCTTTGGCAATAGAAAACAACAGTACAAATTTTAGTTTTCACCAAATAAAAACCAACATTGAAAAGAACAGTGACTTTAAACAGACGGGGCATTACCGTGTAAACCGGAGAGTGCTTCTAAAGCTTTTTCTACTGTTCCATGTATAATCAGAGCATTCGAACTTTGCTCTCTAGTGTATCCCATATCCTGTAGACAAGATCAAACAAGACATGTTACATTCACAAAACAGGTGTATACATTTGTCACAATTTTATCTATTTTAATAACCAGTAACTCATTTTGTACCAAAACTGCTAAACATACTGATCTCTTAGCTGATAAGAATTCACTAAGCCTTCCAACAACCATGTTTTCAATCATTTGTAAATTAAACGATTCAGCAAAAAGAACAACCGACAGTGACACAACCAAAAACTAAAGACCAGCTCAGCTCACTGTATTACTTACCATTAATTGCATGATCTGTACCCTCATGAGCTCTTGAGCAGCATCAGTACAAGAGCTGTCCAGCTTTAAAACTTCCTTATAGGTTAAACAAGCATCATAGTATCTCTAAAAAAAAAGGAAACAGATTAAGGAAAAAAAAGCAACATAATGACAATGGGGCGCAACATTTTTTAAGTATGTTTCTATGGCAAACACCTTAGTACAAGATGTAGTTTACCTTAAGTCCAACTAATGCTTTCCCTTTTCTGTAGAGTCCTTTAATCCATGTGGGGTTCATTGTAAGAGAAATATCTGCATCTATTAAAGCCTTCTCATATTGTTGCATTTTCTCATAACAGAAGGAGCGGTTTCCAAACAACCTGTTAAACAGATACTGGTTTTAGGGTGATGAGTAATTTTTTTCCTCATCTGGTTGCTGAAAATGACAACATTTGGGCCTATATGTAATGTTAATAGTTACATTTAAAAAAGCTACTTACCTAAATTCTTGGGGGTTGTGCTTTATTGCTTCAGTAAAATAATGTACCGCCTTATCCAAATTTCCTGTTTGAGCGTATTTATTACCAATCACTGAAAATAAAAAAGAAAAAAGTAAAATTAGGTCATTGAGCGTATTAAAAAATCCAACTGGACAGCTAAACCAAAATATGTTCAAGAAGATGAACACACCTGCTAGCTCCATGCTCTTTGTAACATTGTCTTTTATTGGTTCTTCCGATGCCTCCTTTTCACTAACATTCTGTGGATAGGCGTGATACGCAAACATTACTGCTTTTGCTTAAAAGCCTCATAATTTCCTAAGTTGTCTATTGTATATTTTAAAATTATAAATAATTCCATTAAAAAGTTGAAAAAAAAAAAAGTGGAATTTTCACAAACCTTAATCTGAGGCTTGCTTGTATTTTGGGGGGCTGTTCCATGCTTCATATTGTTCTCAGCTTTTTTGTCTTTCCTGTCAGATTTAGGTTTCAGCTCAAGTTTTCGCTTTGCGATGGCAGCAGCATTGGTCACAAAGCAGCTGCTCATATCAAGCTATTGAAACATACATTGCAGGTGTTGGATATATTTGCACATGCTTAATAGACTTTTATTGAAAAGGAGTTTTACAGGAAAACAAAACAAAAACAAAAAACCTCCAGCTCATCAACTATGCTATCTTTGTCATAATTATCGTCGTCGTCGCCATCATCATCATCATCATCATCATCATCATCAAAACTGTCACTGCTTTCTGTGGCTACGGAGTTGCTTTGTGGGCCAGGATCAGGAGGCACAAATTTATTTGTTTTTTTCTTCTTTTCACATTCACTTTCTGCTGCCTTAGATTTAACTTGAGCAGCAGTATCCTATAAGGGGAAGGAAAGTAATACATTTGAAAATTTCATTTTCTGTCATTCTGTAACAGTGTAGTACTACTAAAACTTTTTTAAAAATCTGGCTATATTAAAGTAATAAAGCATTTATAAACACTTACCTGTTTGGCACAAGCTTTATTCCCGTTTTCCTTTTCTGATTTTTCCAAGCGCCGTCTCTCTCGCTGTCTCTAATAAATTAGACCAGCAATAATAACTTGTCATTCGAGTAAACATTGAAATCATGGCATTATAAGTGAGCAAGGTTTATATTACCATTTTCTTCTGTTTTTTCTTTTCTGCTTTTTTCTTAAGTTTTTCCTCTTCAGCTAAAAGTTCAATAGCATTTTTCGCAGCCTCCTAAAAAGGCAGAATACATCAAATTAAAGTAAATACAAAGTAAAGACCTGGTAAATCTTCAGGTGAAATAAATATTTAGAAAAACAATTGGTTAAGGGGGTAAAAAATTACACTTCATTGAAAAAGCACCTAACCCAAAAGGGTCTGTCGATCAGCTAAATCAAAACACTTCTAAGCCAGACACATAACAGGTTGGGCCTTGCTGATTAAAACTGCTTTTTAGGCAACATAATATGCACATTAATTGTACTCAATTCAGACACTTTGCATGTTATCTGTGTATATCTATCAGATTATCTTTAGTTATTGTATCAGGATAGGTATTGTATATACACATCATGCAAGATGATAATTGAAAAGGCACCTAACCAGCACTTACCTCGGGTGTGACACTTTTAGCAGTTTTATAACGTGTTAATGTAGGCAGCTGTTTGGGCGCCCCTTTATCTAGAAAATGTTGAGGAAAGCCACAATATCTATTGTTCCGTCTGTCATATTCATTGTCATCATCATCATCATCCGTCAAATCATCATAAAAGTACTCTTCTGGGAATCCAGGCTCTGAAAGACAAAGAGGATGAAAAAACACAGGCAAATGTCAAATAAATTATTTTATTGTCCTAAAGCCAACTCCATATCTTGATTGAGCAGACCATGTCATGAGGTTACAGATATGAGGGGAAAACAATATACAGTGGTACCTCGGTTTACGCATTTAATCCGTTCCGGGACTTTACTCTTACACTGAAACATTCGTATA
>JAOUQX010000033.1:8039769-8061919 GCA_028566295.1 Liobagrus marginatus
AAGCAAATTTTTTGACGAGCTGAAATTTGTAAACTGAATTTTACGTATTCCGGGGCGTTCTTATACCGAGGTACCACAGTATTTTTTAGATATTATGAAAATCGGCTTCATTTATTTTATTTATAGAGCTGATTTAAAAACACATAAGGCTAGGCTTTGTGACCCTCAGCCAGGATACAGAGTTGCATTAACAGGATCATAATTGTGAACTCAAAAACTACACTTTTTTAGGGCCCGAGCACAGTGGTGCAAGGACCCTATTGGAATTGAGCTGTTTATCATTACTGTATTATTGTCTAATCAATGCATTATTGATAGCCTTTGCACATTCCCCAGATGTGGTGACTCATGTAACACACCAATACCTACAAAAAAGTATGCATGTACAAAATCCCCAAAACTAAACAGGAAGTCAGTTATTTTGAATTTTCTCTGCAAATGTTTCCATTTTCAGGCATTGTACTTTAATGAACTGGTCCTAGATTTAAAAAGAGCAACACCAAAATTGGTCAACGTAATCTAAAGCCCTTTGTGATGTTAAAGGGGTAAAGGATGATGTTTATGTTACTGTAACCTTCCATATGTGGTATTTCCAGTGGAGTTATGATACATCACAATTGTTGGGCTAAACCCATGAGGTCATAAGCGGACTTGAACCAATTCTTCAAATTAAAGGTACAGATGCACTAATTTGCTCTAATTAATTAATGGTTTATTATTTAGTATGTTATGATCCTGTACTGTGGAGATTGTTGGGCTGTCAGAAAATGACAATAAAGAACACAAAAACGATTCAAGCTTACCGAATCCAAGGGCGCGGGGATTAAATAAAATATCGTTTTCTGCTACTCTTCCACTGATTACGTCGGCCACAGCTTCCTGTTAAATTGATCAGAAATAAATCAAATAAAGAAACAAAACACCAACAACGCCTGACTACCAAGTAAAACACTATAAGAGAACGATTTTGTGTGGAAAGACATCGTTAAAGCGAGCAACAAATTGGTTGAGACAGATGTAAGAAGTACTTACCTGGGCTTGTATCAGTCGTATGTTATTAAGCATACGGATATATCCTAAGAAAACACATGAGTGGGAATTAGCACTAACAAAAATAGGCACTAACCTAGATGTGTTTCTTCACAGCACGTCTAGCGTTAAATACTAAGGCTTTCTGTTTTAGCCAATAAGCTAATCTTCACAAAATTGTTAGATATAAAAATAAAACTAGACATCTTAAAAGTTCATAATTACAAAGGGAAAACTAATAAAATAATACGGCAAATTTACTACAATGTTCATTTTATAGTCTTTCAGACGCTATGCAGTCCGGCTTGATGCTATCTCATATTGCCGACGCATTCGGCTCGCTAGCTAGCTAAAGTTTTGGAAAAACTGTTTCATGTGTCGACGGCAAAATAAATTATACTTACCAGGTTGGTGGCCAATGCGTTTAGACATTCTATACTGTATATATGTAGCGGTTTCTAATACATTTGTGTGTTTATTTAAGTGTTTTTAAATCACGTGTTTATCTTGCTAACATTTTAAACACTTCCTACTGCCAGCTCACCCCCTTAAACTGAAACACCCTGCACATGCGCTCTATCGCTCAATGGCTTTTCTTCTACGCATGCGTTATATAAATTTGCAAGTAAAGAAAATGGCAAAGCGTGTATTTAAATCATTTACAATTATTTATGCATTTACAATTTGATCTCCTAAATAGAGCAAACATACATACAAATAATGATGCTGATTATTAATTTTAATAACCCTAACCCTAACCTTATTTTTAATTATTTTTATTATTGCATGGATTCTAGAAGATGTTATAAACACTCCTTTACAATTCTGGTCCATGTGTACGCGATCAAATCACACAGTTCCTGCAAATTTTCCAGGTGACGATCTTTCATGCTGCAAAACAAATCTGGCCAATAGACTCATTGCCATGTTCATGAAAATAGTTTGAGATGACTTTTACTGTGCAACATGGCGTATTATCGTACAGGAAGTTGCCATGGGAAGATGAATAAATTAAGGAATGCACGTGAGCAAAATAAATAATACTGAAAAATTGATTAACTAGCCAGCTGTTTAAGAGTATGTGTAGCATTCCTCAGGACATCACTTAAATTGCCAGCCTGAACATTGAAACAGGCTGAAACATTGAAACCTATTGAAACAGGCTAGACGGAATCATGCTATTGGCACCAAATCTTAGCCCCAACATTGAGAGCAGGTAAAATCTTTGCGCGGCAGGGGGTTGTACACCGCATCACACCTTAAGACAGCTTGAATGACTCCGACGCACCCGCGACCCTGAACACAATCTAGAATCGAGAAACATTTTAATGCTTAATCGAGACTAACATACTAACATAAATGTTATCATTTAACTACAGGCATTTCCATACATATTAGACTCAATTTTTGTTTAAAATAACAATATATAAACTGTGTCCGACTCACGGTTAAAATTTGTATCGAAAATGTTTCTGCTCAGACTAGTGTATGCGGGTGCTCGCACGAGAGAGAGTGCTGTCCCTTCATGTGCGCAGGCGCGAAGCATGTCAGTTATTCGCATAGAAACAACGTAGCTTCTCAAACAACAATGGAGACGTTAGGAGAAGGCGAAAATGAAGCAAGTGTTAACAGAGTAAGTTGTCTACTTTCCGTCGCCTTGACTGAAGAAAAGCGTATTGTGTATATATACATTATCACTTAATATATTCTAGTACTTGTCTGTGAGTGAGAAATTGTTTCCCGCCAGCTGTATAACTGAAACTCGTCCAAAACGTTAGTTAGCTAGCTTAGCAATGTCAGTTGGCTTCACGTAGGATGATTTCGATAGCTTTATAATTGATATAGTTTTGGTTTGTGGAATAGTGTCCATTGTTTATAAACCAATTAGCATCAGCAGGGATACCCACGTTATCTCTCAGATAAACATACTCCGTTTGAGCATACAGCTAGTTGACTGTATGCTTTGAGGGTTTCTTAAGTACGTGGACCTGGAGATCAAACTCCTGGTAATGGGCGCAAAAACATTTTGTTGAGTCGAAAATGTGTGCTTCGTTTATGCGTGTCTCGTCTGACCAATATAATATTTAGCTATGGTCTAATAATAATTGCATTACTGTCTTTATTTTTAAAACGGCACAGAAACGAGTCAGGGCATCTGGCATGGCCCAAATTTGTGAACATCTGGCATTTACATCCACATGTGAATTTAACACTCAAAATAGAACACTAGATTGAACCTTATTCCAAATTTGCTGATGTAATAACATTCTGTTCGAGGAAGGCTTTCTCTAGATTTTGCTTTGGAGTTTTGGCCATTCAGCTTTAAGTGTGTTATTAAAATCAGGCGTGTTGTCAGAAAAAGCCTGATGTACATTTTGGATTTCAAAGCACCAGAGATGGGAAAGAACAAAGTACTAATACTTCATTACTGTACTTAAGTTGATTTTTCTGGTACAACTACTTTACTTCACTATTTATTATTCTGACAAGTCAAAAAGACTTTTACTCTTTACATTTTTACACAAATATCTGTACTTAATACAAGTGTTGTCACAATACTGGAATTTCTAAGTTCAAGTTCAAAGTTTATTTGTCACGTACATTATACGTGGTACAACATACAGTGAAATGCTTTGACGACTAACTGAACGTTTGCTATAAGTGAACTTCCTGGCCTGCACTCCATATATAACAAACGCTGTTTAACCAGGGCCAGGGAGATTGGGCAAGACCTCAACCACCCCAACAACGGACTGTTCTCTCTGTTACGGTCAGGGAAGCGTTTACGCTCCTTAAACGCGAACACAGAGAGAATGAGGAGGAGTTTCTTTTCCCAAGATATCCGGGCCCTCAACCAGAACTCTATCACATAGTACACACATACAACAACAGGACTCTCTTTTTGCTATTTTGCACAAACATTTGCACAGGATTCTCTCTTGGACTTTCTTTTGCACATACAGATGCACAAATTGCACAGAATATATGTACACTGTATACATTATATTATTGAACATATATATTGTATATAGATGTACATTTGTTTGTAATTACTGTACTTATTGTAAATGCACGGAATGTCTACAATGTATACTCTCCTTTATTTAAATCCTTTCTTAATATATATAGCAGATATGTAGCAAACTTAGCACCTCCTCTCCCCCCTCCCCCTCTTCAGCAAACGAACAGTCACTAAAGAATTTCACTATATGTTTTACTGTACAATGTATTTGTGACCAATGAACTTGAACTTGAAATACTATTTATATGTTACCAACTCCCCTGTAGACTTTCACTCTCCCTCTCCCTCACCCATATTTACAGCAAACCTTCGGTCAGTTGTCAAAGCATTTCACTGTATGTTGTACTATGTATGATGTACATGTGGCAAATACACTTTGAACTTGAACTAAAGGATGTGTGTGTACTTTTGCCATCTCTGCACAGCATCCAAAGGTGCTCAATGGGGTTGAGGTCAGGACTCTCTGCAGTACAATCAAATCTGCACACTCAAATTTTGCTAAATAATGATTTCATGAAACTCACTTTGTGCACAAGCGCCATGTTTTAATGGAATAGGTTTGGGCCTCTTGGTTCCAGTAAAGCAATTTTTCAATGCTGCAGGATACAGCAATCTCGTTGTGTGGTCACACTATTGTGGCTGAATCTTGGGGAAGAAACACATATGGATTTAATGGTCAAGTATCCACATAAATTTAACGTGAAATATCTGAACTGGAATTCTAGGAAAATCTCTATTAATTAAAACCAATATTGACTTATTGTTAAGTTACACAAATGTATGATGAGAATACTGGCCATTTCTCAAAATGCGTTATTGTCTGTACTTGTGTTCTTATGGACTGGTGAAACGTCATCAGTCAATGCCCAAGTACTGTTCCAATTCAAAGTTCGCATCTAGCCAAGTACGGTTCAAATCCCCGGATGTGTACTTGACCCACCCCTTTTATTGAGGATGCATCAAAAACTGACTTGGGTGGACTTGTCAGTCAGGTATCCCAGACTGCATTTCTCACCAACTTGCATCACAGTCCTTAATGGCGGAGGAGAAAAACCACGAAATAATTTTTTAAATACTATTGTTGTCACGAAAAAAGTGGTTATAAGAGTCTTTTCGGATTTCTGTGTTGTGAGATTCAGGTGATTGCGATTAGCTCCGTGCTCATGAACCCCGACAAATTATGGGGAACACGTGATTCATTCAATTAAGCTGCTGTTCAATTTCGGAAAAAACGAAAGAACTTTGCATACTTGGTAGTACGACCACCGTGTACATCTTTAAATATCAAATAAAACAAATTGTCTTCTTTGATAAAATTAATTGGAATAAAAAAATTTTTAGTTATGGGACCAGCTTCCTGTTGAAGAGGATCCTAGTCAGTTTTTGGGACAAACATCAGGCATGCTGGAAGCTGATAATCTACAAGGGATCACACTTAACTCTGAAGGACAAATGACGGTCATGGGAGACTCGAGCTTGCAGCCAGCTTCCAACAGATTAGAATCTTTACAGCTAGGTAAGCAGAACAAGTATATTAAACGGCAACAGTAACATGAAGTAATTTCATAAAATATGAAAACTTTTTTATATTGTTTTAAGTAGCATGCACAACTGCTGAAATTGTTTTTCAAATGATCAGAACTGCAAGATAGCTGTTTATCGCCTGCACTGAGTCTAATTCCTCAAGGGAAGGCCTTTCTACCTTCAGAGTTCACTCTCCTACATCAGACAGATTTAGAGTTTTTCCCTTTAAGGTATGGTGTTCAGAAGATAAACTAATATAAATGTTTGGTTTTTTGTTTTATTTTGAAACCATGTTAAACATTTTGTGTTTTGTGTTAAGTGGGTCACCTGATCTTTCCAATGCTTCTGAGAGGTGCCCTCCGATGTCACGTCTAGATGTGGATGGCAAGCCTTCACACAGATCCCATGAAGAGGCATCATTATCACAGCATCATTTGGGGACAATGTCTGCAATTTTAGAGGATGCTAGTAGCTGCTGCTCACTGTCACAGCACAGTCTGTCACCTAACAGCAATTACCAGGCAACCCAGAATCATGAAAACGGTAGTAGTCTTGACAACAATGATGAACGTCAGAAGGAGGGAAAGTTAGAAGTTAATGCTGATTTGGATGGAAAAGGGAGTTTGAGCAGTGACATTTCTGTTTGCTCCTTTCAGAAGCTTCTGGAAAAGGATCTTGTTGTAGCCAGTAGCAAAGCACCATCTTCCTCTAAGGCTGTTCTTAGTCAAACAGAGACTGTCCTAAGGTTAATCAACACCTGTCGGAGCCAGGTCAAAGACTCTGCTCCTTCTAAGAATCATGATCCTGCATGTAAATCTACACAGGACCCTCAGTTGAGACCATCTGAGGGTAGAGAGCAGCCACAAGGTAGCTCTTCGTCTTTGTTGTCACAAAGAACAACTATGGGGATAGGAAATGCATCACTTTCTACTCGTTTATCTGCAGTTTCAAATATTACAGTTCGCTCCACAAACAAGCAAACACATGGCACCGTTGACCTTCCAGTCAGGCAGTTTCAGCTCCACAGTGAGTCCGCTTTAGCTGCATTAGGAAGTACAAGTCAAACTGAGAACAATAACACTCCAGTTGGACAGAATATCCCTTCAACCAGTGGTGTACATACAACGGGGCTACAGAGAGCCCTCCGGAGCTCAGGTAGCAATCAAGCAGCAGATGGATCATTTTTGCCCTCCCAGCCTGTATTTCAGTCCACACCTGCGGTGCTCCTTGGTAGAGGAGCACCAGCTGCAGCTATTCGCTTTCCTGTATATTCCCATCAAGAAATGATGCTCACGTCAACCCAAAACAACAGTCCTAAACCAGATGACTTTCCAGCATTAACCCTAAATACCACAAGCCATCAAAGTAATTTTGAGGTTACAATTGCCACGTCTTTGGAACCAGGTGAATCTCGTAAAGAGTCGCACCTTCAACACAAGATACTGCATGGCCACGGAGCCCCGTCTCCAGTCTTGGATGTGCCTGTTATTGATGAAGACGCATCACTTGCTCAACCTACCTTAGCCACACTCCCACACACATCCGACCAACAGCTCAAAGATCCAGAGCCTAGGCTATCTAAAGGAACAGTGCATTCCTTACCCACCCTCAGTTATGTGCAGAAGGTTGATGCTTGGAAAGCAAATCAGAGTTCCAGCAGTTCATTTTATGGCAATATGTCTTTTCAAGGTGAGCATGGTGTACACCCAAAAAGCAAAGTACACGACTCCGTGCCTGAGTCATTAAAACAACAACATATCACAAAGACATCTTCAATATCTAGTGCCAATAGTAACACTCCACCCACTCAAACCGGTGGTGGTGTGCTGTCAAGTATGGATGTGGAAGTGGCAGGAGGAGCTGAAGGATCCACATCACCATCACTGTTCACTCAGTCCAATTCCCATTCCTCTCATGGAACAGTCATCACCCCCATCCAGCCAGATGGACTGCAGCAAAATCAAACCACACTCGCACACACCGATGATGCCTGCTCTCCCGGCTCCACTGAAGCTAAATCCTCACCATCCTTAAATGTAATGAATAACCAGAGTTCAACTAATGATTCAGGAACCAGATCTTTAAATCGCCCTGGTTTGCCAAGTGCTGATCAGTACAGTGGCATAAACGTAAATAACATGTGCAACATAGTTTCAAGTTTTCAGGCATCAGTAGATGCAGCCTCCTCTGTTGTAAGTCTTGAATTAGACAACTATGCACCTTATTGGACTTCTAGACCTGAATCCCCCCAACGTTCCTCAGAGTTTAATATTGAAGACCGAATCCCTGTAAGTAAAAACTAACTTGGATCAAGAGATTTCATAAAGAGATTTTAGTTGAGATTTTATTCATTATTTATATTTGAGGGAAAGACGATTGTAAGTGTATTTAACAGAACAACTTTCTGCAGCTCTACCTCCACAATTTAGGGATTGATCAGTCACCTTCAGCAATCTTAAATCCCTTTACACACCGTGGACCCATCAGAGAGCCTGAATTTTCTCCTACTGATTTGTGTACCATTAAAGGATCAGCTGGAACACCCACTAAGAGCATGCAGCCATCCGATGGTAAACATTTCATTTTATTTTTTTAGGAATCTACTTTGTATACCCATTTCTTATTAGTGTACTGCAATAAAGATTATGCTTGTTTGGCCCCTTTGCCTTAGTAACCAGCAATAATTATTTTATTTTATATATATCTATATATATACTGTATAACCTACACCTTGAGTGACGTACTATTACTAATACTACTTTTAATTGTTACTGATTACTGAGTACATAGAAAATCCCAGTACTACTGCCATTTTCCATTGCTATGTGTTTTTTTGTTGCTGTTGTATACAGGTGACAGTCTTCAGAAGGAGTCATTGTCAAGAGTGCTTTCTGAAGATTCCAGTCCATCTTTAACACAATCATTTATTCAGCAACCAGCTAGTTCAGGCAGTAGAAGAATGGCAGACTTCCAGACACGCACTCCTCCTGAGCCCCACAGTTTATCAGACAGTGTTCCTCAAAGGGCTGATACCTCACTTCGAGAAGGCAGTTACGGCCTGTCGACTGACGTGAGCCTGAAGTCTGTCCCTAAAACCTGGGAGAGTGTTAAAGCTGGGGATTCATCTTTGGTGGGTTCTGGTACCCTGCAGGAGATCAGGCAATTGCTTGGCCATGCAGAGAACCTTTCGTCTACTCATTTCTCTGTGGCCTCCTTTCCAGAGTCACACAGTCACCCAGAGAGTGAGGCTTCTTTTTTGTCACTTAGCCAGCGCAAACAAACATATCATGATGACTCATTTTTGTCAGTTGATGGAAAGATTTCTTTGGTACTAGCTCACTCATCCTCAGACTCTGCTCTGAAAGAGAGCTCCTCATCTTCATCTGGACTTCTGGAGTTGTCTATTTCTGATCACATGAACAAAGGGCCTTTAGCACCCTCTCTGGGCAGGGAGGAAAATCCAAAGTCACGTGACTTTTGTGTGGCTCCAAGAAGAGCTGAGCCTGAGGGATGTAGTGCAGCTGACCCAGACAAGATAGGCCCTGCGCGAAATCCCCCCTTAACATCAGATGGCCAGCAGCAAAGCCAAACCCATACAAAGAATGCTGGGGTTAGTTCATCGAATATAAGTCCCACCCACAGTCAAACAGAGGCAGAAATGTGTGTTTTGAGTGATGCTAGCAGTGAGCATTCACTTGCTTCTAGGGTTGCAAAGCTTCTTCACAGTGAGTCGTCAGCCTCTGTGGTTACCAGCCAGTCAAGCACTGCTGAGCCCGATGACAGCCGAGCTAGAGGTAAACATTTATTCACTTTTATTAATCAGGGTCCGTTCAAAATATTCAGGTAATATGCCAAAATTAAAACTTTTTGGATATGTGACAATTCTCACTTTGAAGACTGGATCATGATGAAGGTCTCTGGTGCCAAGTGTGAAGCCTTAGAGCTTGATGCAGAGGACAGGAGGAGAATTGAGGAGATCAAACACGAGCTCCTGCTACATACTAAATACACCAAGGTAAGACACAACACACTGTATGGGGAGAGAACATCATAAACCTGCGGTGTTTGAACATCCTTCTGTCTCTACTAGCCTTTACCATTTTTCCTGTTCTGATATCTGTATCTTTGTCTTCCACATGTCTTAGTCAAGCTCAGAATCAGAAAGTGGTAGGCAGTCCACTGTTGGCACTGTCCCCCAGCCTGCTGTAGGCTTTGCAGCGTTGCATAGTGCAGAAGACCGCCTTTCTGAGCAGCTGCAGCGAGTCAGTCAGATTCCATTTGATTCCAGCCTTCCATTGCACACACCACAGGAGGGCAGCATTAGACAGACTGGTATCAAGGAGACACGTAACTCTCTGACAGTGAGTCATTGTCTGCATACACACAACAGCCATCTCTCACACAGTGGCATTGTGTTAGAGAGCAACTCGTATACATCCCTGAGCTCATCTGAGGAGTGGAAACCACAAACTCAACTGACAAAAAGCGTAACGAATAATGAAGTGGGAAAAGGAAGAGTTGGAAAGAAAAAAGAAATGAGAGCTGAAGATGCACAGACACTGAGAGAAATGTCCCATTGTGTGGATAGCGAGAGAAAAGTCTCATTCCCTCCAGGCTTGGACTCCGGTTCAGCCCTTGGTCAGAAACCTTGCTTCTCCAGTAGCCACTTCACACCTACAATGAAATTACAGCAAAGCACAGACCAGAGACCTCATACTCCTGCCAGTGATTTCTGCAGTTACCCAGAACTACTGACTGGATCTCACACACATCTCTCAGACAGTCTGAACACCTCAATAGAAGTCCCACTCACAGTCTCCAGCACAAAGGAAGAACGGCAAGTGCCTGTAACCAGTGGGACCAGCTTATGTAAAGACGGAAATGCAGACCAGATTCAAAACTCTGGAATAGTTAATGGACATTCACAAACTACCTCCCGATACCCGCAAGTAGTTACCGCTACCAAAAGACTGCCTGGTCCAAGTACACTTTTATTGGTTAATACAACTGGTAAGTTGCAATAAATAACTATTATTTTATTGTTCCATTTGTATTTGAGCTACTAAGACACATGTTTATAGCATAACTCCTCTTTTTGTGCCTCCTGTAGCTATTCCAACTTTATTGCCATATAAACCTCATGGCAGTTCTGAACTGTTCTATATGCCACAGACTGTCCCTGAGCTTTCCCCTAATTGCTCTGATACCACAGTGGAGAGTTCTCATCCAGGTACAGGAAAGAGTTACACCTGCGTAACACAGATGCACATTATTCTACATGACTCAACTGTTTAGATATTACAATTTGTCCTTCTAGTCCACTTTGAGTTGAAGAGTTTTTAAAGTACTTTAATTACAGCTGTGCGATGTAAGAGGGGGAGATTTTATCTGTTAAGATTATGTAGCGCAATAAAAAATAACATTGACTATATACATATAGACAATACTTGTCTGTGTGTAAAGATGCAGGTTACTTTATTAGAGCAGGGCAATTTGCTGTTAAAAAATAAACAGAACTGGTGCTATCATGAATGAGATGGTCTTTGTGATGGTCTGTAATTTGTGATTTAAGATTAAAATGCTTTAGATAAAGCTGTTAGAAAGCTACTTAAAAAAGGCAACCACATAATATAACAATATACTGTAATACATTAACAACCAACTGCTTTACAATTAACCTTCCAGCACTAAATCGATCTCACACAGCATTTACTACTATGAGGACGACGTGCCAAGGGTTATTTGTTAATGTTTTGATCTGTTGTTCCCATCAAGTCTCAAATGCTCATGGTTACAGTCTTAAGCGCCTCCCCGTTGCACGGCTGAATAATTCATAGTGTCCTTTGTTTGAGAGAAAGATGAACCCAGTAATGCTGCGCTTCATCACGTGCCAAAGTAAAGCTTTTTGTGGGCCGGATCTAACTAATTCATCTAACTATACTAATTTATCTGTCTCACACTTCTTTTTATAATCAATAGGATCTGATGATGCTGTGCCTCCTCACTTTACCCCTGAGGTTTTGGGATCCCGAGAGCTCATGGACAACAACATTACACCAAAACATAAGGAGGGCATTTACAGCAAGAGGGAAAAAATTAAAAGAGGTGAGTTGTGGCATACGTAGAAGGTAAATGAAGACACTGCAATTAAAGAATCTTTCATATACATATTCTTTCTTGTACAGAATCCACCATCACTGGAAAAGGCTTTCATGATCAAAGAGACAATATTGGTCTTCCCAATCAGCATCGTAAGTCCGTTGAGCAGGTAGCTGAGCCAACTAAAGGAGAAGCTTTTATCCCCTTACCCATAGAAGCTGACAATAGCACAAGTGAACTCCCTCTTAACCATAGAGTGCAAAACCAAAACATGGAAACAGAAACTCTGCCTTCACATCCTACGGTCACAAGGGAGAAAGGCATGAATGTGCAAAACATAGGTGCAGAGATTGGCAGCTCTCTGGACCAATTGTGGCATCGGTTCAACGAGCAATACAGCCTTCAGGAATCTTCAACCACTAATGACCTAGAAATATCACTGCTGGAGAGACTTGAACGCCTGTCCCGCCTTCTACAGAGCACCTCACCGGCACCCAGTAGAGTGGAGAAAGGCAAAAGTAGGAGGAGAGAACATGAACTGAGGAAAACACAGGAAACCGACACAATCAAAAAGGGAACAGAGAAAGCAAGAAGTGAATTGAACGGCATTCCAAAACCCAAAACAGCATGGGAAAAGGAATCTTCAAGTACCAAAGAGACATTAGTGGAGAGGGAGCAGCGAGAAAAAGACTATCGCTATCCTGCAGAGAGAGACGAGTCTGCCAGTGTTTCTTTGGAGACTAGTAGCAGTCAGTCTACCATTGACACCCAGCGATTGATCAGAGCGTTCGGACCACATAGAGTTAGCAGTGGCAGAGAAGGGGTGGCTGGAGGCCAGATGATAAAGCTCAGTGATGATCTACTTAAACGTCATAACACCTTTACAAAGCAGAAAAGAGGACAAGGCAAAGAGATCTCTGAAAATCGCCTTGTTTCTGTTTCCACAGAAACCAGCAATACAGATGACTCCATGGTAAGATTTATTAGTAAGAATGCTAGTTTAAAGTGTTCTTGAATAATGTATTCTTCTTTATCTTTTCTTTATCGTTTTTCTTTTAGGAAACAGTTAATTTTATTAAGCCCAACTGCATTGCCTTAATATGCTGGGTTCTGACATTGCCACCAGTTTAATAAATAGGCAATAAATAAATAAAGGCAATTTAATAAATTTACAGTGTGTGTGTGTGTGCTGCATTTCCTTTAGGCCTCAGACACATTTTCTTCCTCAAGCTCTTATGCACAACCCTCCCAAAGATGCACTAGTGGTAAGAGGGCAAAACTCAAACTAGTCAGCAGAAGCATACAAGCAGGTAGGTCCTATACAGGGAAATCTGGAAACATTTCTTGTACTGCAGTGTTGTATTAGTCAAGTGCGCACAGTCTGTATAAATTGGTAGTGACCTCATTTGTTCCAGAAACTCCTTACCATTTCTTACAGTGTCACTAAGTTTTTACGTATTACTCAATTTTACCTTTTGAGCGGTAGCAGAAATGTTTTAAAAGTGGATGAGTTTAAAGTAAAGAATGCATGTTAACATGTGAAGAATGCACCGGTTCATTAATTATACAGTATCTCACAAAAGTTTTTTTGTTTCTTTTGCTGTCCTCAACACACAGCCATTAATGTCTAAACCACTGTCAACAAAAGTGAGTACACTCCTAAGTGAAAATGTCCAAATTGGGCCCAAAGTGTCAATATTTTGTCTGGCCACCATTATTTTGCAGCACTGCATTAACCTTCTTGGCCATGGCATTCACCAGAGCTTCACAGGTGGCCACTGGAATCCTCCTCCATGACGACATCACAGAGCTGGTGGATGTTATAGAGCTTATTCGCCCCCACCTTCAGTTTTAGGATGCCCTACATATGCTCAATAGGGTTTGTGTCTGGAGACATGCCAGTAAAATCACCTGTACGCTCAGCTTCTTTAGCAAGGCAGTGGTCTTCTTGGAGGTGTGTTTGGCCCAGTCTCTGAAGGGAGGGCTCATGCTCTGCTTCAGTATGTCACAGTGCATGTTGGCAATCATGGTTCCCTCAATGAACTGTAGCTCCACGTTGCCGGCAGCATTCATGCAGCCCCAGACCATGACACCCCACCACCATGCTTGACTGTATGCACGACAGCTGTCTTTGTACACCTCACCTGGTTGCCGCCACACACACTTGAGACCAAGATGAACTTATTTGGTTCAGATGGTGCCATCAAACCACAGGACATGGTTCCAGTAATCCATCCTAATGTCCTTAGTCTGCTTTTCTTCATTGAACATGTTTGCAATGAACATGTCTTGTGCATCATCTTTAGAAGTGGCTTCCTTCTGTGACGACAGCCATGCAGACCAATTTGATGCAGTGTGCGGTGTATGGTCTGAGCACTGACAGGCCGACCACCCCCATTCAACCTCTGCAGCAATGCTGGCAGCATTCATACGGGTATGAGCGGTGTCCTGCTGAAAGATCCACTCATTTCCACACAGATGAGGGCCCTCAGTCAAGAGGGATGCCCATTGCAACATGTCCACATAGCCAGCTGCCATTTGAAACCTGTTGCTCCATTTTGCCATTGAAGGAAAAAGCACCCCATATAATGATGGAGCCTCCTCCACTGTGCCATGTACAAACCATCTCCAGGGGATCTCTTTGTCGTGCCAGTAACGTTGGAAGCCATCAGGATTGTCCACGTTAAATCCTGGGTTTTCCTTGCAACTTTCAAGTTGAAATGTGAGCGGAGACATGGCAAGACGTTTTATGTTCTTGAAGCCCATCTCTCGCAGATGCTGTCTTCTGGTTATTAGGCTGCAGTCAGCATCAGTAAGGGCCTTAATTTGAGTCGAGGACCGACCTATGACTTCACGGACAGCCCGTCAGATCCTCCAGCTCAGTGAAGGTGAAATGTCTTTGGGCCCATAACCCTAAGGATCTTTTAAGAAATATAAAAACTGTCTAACTGTGTCCAACCTGGGCAGCCATGGCGCGTTGTGAGAGCCCTTGCTTGTACAGCTCAACAATCCTGCCATGTTCAAAGACAGAAAGCCTTTTTGCTTTTGCCATCAGGAGATCATCAGGAGGCTGCCTGATGGACACTGACATGAAAGCCTTATTTTTGCGCAGATTTTAACTTTTAAAGGCTATTGTCTTAAACTTTTGATCAGCTGATAAACAGCCTGTTTTAGTTAAATGCAGCTTTAAATAAATTGCCTACTCTCTCTTTCTTGTCTCTTGCTCCTGTTTCTTCTTTTGGCATTTTGAAGCAGTACTTGCAACCTGGTTATGATCCACCTGCTCAAAATGTGTATACTTATTGTTTCCGCCGGTCTTAAGATTTTGTTCACGAGTTGTTTTTGCAACCCATAGCACGACTTTTGTATGTAAAATCTTGGCATACAACAGTTTAGCGCAGCTGAAAAGGAATCTTTTTAATTTAATTTACAAATTAAAAGTATTAGTCCTACAATGCTTCAGGTTACAGAGCAAATCTTTTAGTTTCACTTAACTGATTATCTTTATTGCTGTTTGTGCAGCTGCAGTCATGTGTGTTTAGCTTAATTTTAGTTTGCTTATGTCTGAATGTACGCTACAATATCTGTAAGTACATGGAAGGTTGCAGAAACTGTTTACAGTGCAATCCCATGACCATCCTACTGTGAGGCAGGAGTGCTAACCACTTTGCCACCGTGCCACATGCCACCAACAGTTAAGATTGTTAAACAAATGATTGCTTATCTTCATTCTCAGGCGATTTGGAAATTGTTGTAAATGGCACCCGCAAAGACACACGAGATGTCGGCACAACCTTTCCTTCTCCAAGTAGCGCTAGGGCTCTCAGGGCTGGCAGTGCTGCTCCTGTTCAGTCCCAACCAGTGCTAAGGAAACAGGCACCCACTAAACCCACCTACTACCCAAACGGTAAGCTTGTTAATAAAAATAGTTAAAACTTTAATAAAAGCTTTTACAGTATAAAAGCTCGTGTGTGAGCAAATATACCATGTGGGCAAAAGTATTGGGACACCTAACGATCACTTTCGTGTGTTTTTGAACATTCTTTACAGATTTAGTGTCACTATTACTCCTGTAATAACTTCCACACTTCTGGAAAGGCTTTGCGCTGCATTTTGAACTGTGGCTTTGTGGATTTTCCTATTCGGCCACATTAATATTATTGAATTCAGGCACAATTGTAGGGTGAGGAGGTCTGGTGTCCCATCAGTGTTCCTACTAAAGGTGTTTAGTGTATTTAAGGTCAGGGATCTGTGCAAAACACTCTAGTTCTTAGAAACCAACTGTAATACGCCATGCCTTTATGGAGCTCACTGTGTGCACAGTTTCTTCGTTCCTGAAGGAATAATGTAATGCTACAACAAACAATGCCAATCTAGGCAACTGTTTCCTTCCAAATTTGAGGCAAGACATATTTAAGTAGCTGAGTTTTTGGCCATATAGTGTATTTGCTTTCACATGAATGTTTACGGTTTCTTTTCCTCTTGTGTAAGGTTTGTTGTGGTTTGTTTCTGCTGATGAACTGAAATGGGATGCACGGAAAGAGAATAACCCCCAAAGAGATGCAGGTCAGTCTGAGGGACAAGCCTGGTTCGAGCCCAACACCAGGACGCAGCCATGGAGAGAGCCGCTTAGAGAACGACAAGTTGAAATAGTGACGCCTCCGGTGCAAAATCCCCACTCGGCGAATGACAGTGGCAGCAAACCCTCTGCCTTGGTCCGTCTCTCCCTGCAGGTGTGCATTTATTTTGTAATATTGTTTTTTAAATGTAATTTCCTTTTGTATTCCCACTGTACTGTTAAAAGTAGTGTTTGTGTGAATGCTAATGCAGGAGGCGTTGGAGTTGCATCGACCAGCGTTTGTGTCCCGATCTCGAGAACGGATGAAAAGACTGTGCCTGCTGGTGGAGGAGAGAAAGATGCAAGCTGTCTTCAACAAAGAAAGAGAGGAGCTTTTTAACCGTCCTACAGCAGTGCAGCAGCCTAAAGCAGGTTCATTTCATTTCCTGTTTCAAAAAGCAAAACCTTAAACGAAGCTGTTTTATCCTGATTTGCTTCTAAATATTTGATCCTAATAACTTTTTGCCAGCACCAGCGCCTCCCTCAAAGAGAATTATTCCCGTAAACGAGATGATTCAAAGATCCAAGCGGTAAGCTCTTACTAACATTCAACGACTTGTCTGAAGTAGTGATTTGTGCTTGGTGCCTCTGCTGTGTTCTTTATGCTGTCGGTGGATTACACACTTGAAGAATGAGCAGGATAAAACAGGCAAGAATGTGTAGGAGTGAAAAAGCCCAACAGACAAATAATGAGCATGTTTTATGGTTTGCTAAATTGACTTAATCCTGAGGTCAAATTGAGTGTCATAGATAAACTATGTTACAGTTAAATATAAGAGAAGATTTCAATAAACCTGTTGTGTGTTTTAACCCGTTAGTATCTATGCTAAACTCCCAGAGGTTCAAAAGAGGAAGGAGGAAGATAGAAGGAAAGCACAGTACACTACTTACCGCCTAAATGCCCAGCTGTTTAACAAGGTGAACAGATGTGTTCCATTTAAATAGACTCAAAGCCTTTACAGGTTTAGAGCTGTGTACAGTGTTTTTTGTTAAAGCTAACACAAGTCATCTCTTACAGAAAATCAAGAACCGTCTGCTGGGTAGAAGAGCACCTTGGCAGTAGATTGTAGAACTATAACCCAAGACATTTTACTCCAGAGATGCTTTAGAGTTTTTCCCGTTTTGTGACCGTGTTCTGTAGAAGTGTAGAAGACATGTGGTGGTGGTAGTGTTGAATGTGGGATCAAATGAATGGCATAACTTCTTTGAAATATGATGTAAGCACATTTTTTATCTTCATATTTATGTGTTAATAATTTAATAATGTTTTTATAGAACTATTAATGGTGCTAGATGCTGTATTTTTAAAAATGGTTTTATCAGTGTTTTTTATTAAAATAAAAATGACTCACATATATGGTGTAAGATTTTACCTTGAAGACTGTCTTTCCATTTGTTAGATTTTTTTTCATTCACAAAATAGTGTTGTATCTATTCCCTAATACATGTATCTATTCCTTGAGTTGCTATTAAGCAAGTTGAACATTCATTGCCCAAAAACTCTGATTGCTCACAGCTTTTGTGTAGAAAGACAAAACATATATCTGATTTTATTATAGAAAAATTAGGGAGGCCCAATACCGAGCTCATGTACAGCCTAAAAATACTCCAATACCAAAAACTGATACCTCACAGGATGTAATTTGCAGTACTACTGACAAAACACAGTGTCAGGCTCAACAGTGTGGAAATATTTCAGAAATAATTGACTGTTTTTCTTTTTAATTATGCCGTTTGGAGATTACTGCTGTCATATTAATTAGTCTCAATGTGTTGTGCTTGGAAAATTCCCACATCAGCAAAGAAAACAGGTACAGGTATCATTATTGGTATCTAATTTCTGCACTTATTTAAACAGCATGCCAGTTATAGTGCATATACATTTGTTATACAGCAAGTAATTTTTACTTGAACTCATACTTGGCCCTTAAAAACTGGTATTGGTACACCGGTTATAAAAATGTTTGAATTCAAATTGCTAATATAATGTATATACACTATAACTGGCACGCTGTTTCCTTAAGTGCAGAAATGAGGCCTTTTCAATGAGAGATGGTAAGTGTAGTATAATTAGTGTTGAGGTGCAAAATATTCACGTATAATATACCTCCTAGGGTATGAAATTCCAACCAATTAACCTTATAATATGACTGGAATAATAACTAACCCTAACTGAGAAGGCACAAAATACTTTGTTGCTTTTTTTAAAGTTAGGGTTAGTAAAATATGGTTATCGAAGGTTGAAATTGGCGAATTTGATAGGCCTGCACAAGACCTTGCTGTTAATCCCACTGAACAGTGGACGTGACTAGACCCGACAGTGCACCAGCCCTTCTCAACCAACGTTGCTGATGCTCTTGTGGGCAGAATCACCAGTAATCCCTACAGCTACGTTCCTAAAGTTTAAGGTAAACCCTTCCTAGATGAGTGAAGGAGGTTATAAAAGCAGAGACTGTGCAAAGCTTTGGATATACGTACTGTATTCTAAAACAAGCACAGAATTTACGATGTGTCCAAGTATTTGTGGTTATATACTCTATGTAGATAGTAATTAATTTAATTTCCACATCTTTCTAAACAGACACTTTTGTTTTTAGATTATGGTTTACGTCTCAATCCACACTAGCTCTTTTATACAGGACATGCAAGTCACAGTGTATTTTTGTGGTATTTAAATTGTATTTAAAAAATTTCAGCACTTATGCCAGGATGGATGCTTTAAGTGAATGTTCACAAATATACTCCTTTAGTTCTCATCATTTCCTGGAGCACATAAGCAGCAAAAGAGAGTCAACTAAACGCTTTAGCCTTTAAGCTATGACACAATGAGGAGTAGTGCAAATCACCAAGATACCATTAAAAGATCAAAAATATATATATACTGGTATATAAAAAATAAATTTTCTCTAATATCATTTCGTCTTTTTACCTATAGTCATTTTGGAGCTATATACCTGGAAGCTTTCAAATCTAACTGGAGCTACAGCTAACCTGTTTTCAAAGCTGTTGCCAGCATCATCGTAATCTCTAATTTTCATTAGTCTTCCTCTTACCTCATACCTTATTGCAGACAGTTTTCAGCTAAACTGCTATGGAGCTCCTTGGTCCTTCATTATCCTCCATTTGGCTTTCTATTGTTAGCATTTTCTATATATTGTAAATGATCCATACAGAGTAATAATGGGTAGGAACTATAAATGTTGTTAGTGATCTGTCATTACTAAAGAGTCACCTAAAAGAAAATAATTTTGAATAAGAATTAATATTTCTTACCCCTAGTGTATTTTAGAACATTGTAGTGTAGTATACAGTGGCTTCATCTTTCCAGTTCTGCTTATACAAGGCACTATACAGTATATCGTCTTTGGATTGCTGGTGTTAGAGCAGTTTGTGTCCTCTGTGCAAATATAGTTGTCTATAAATAACTCCTCAATGCATATTACACACTCCTAACAGCTGCTCAGACAGCAGGCAGACCCTGGCCGCGATACCATGCTCAGGACAGGCCTGTTCTACTGGAAGTTTTAAAGGTATACAAATCAGATGTAAACAGAGGTTTTTATATATGCTGTAAGTTTATAGTCACGCGTTCGAGTTGGTGGTACTTTTGTGCTATAGTCTTCAGATTGTCACCACCGTCTTCTGTTGTGTTGTATTGCTGTATAGGATGGAAGAGTCCAGACAGTTTGATCCAGACTTCTACCAGTCTGAATATTACATAGATGATCAGGCCCAAGAGGCATACGGTTATGACGCAGCCTACGCCAGTCCACATTACCGAGACATGTAAGCAAATCCATGATATATGATGATCTATCTATGCTATAACATAAATGACTCTGAGCCCTGTATTCTTCACTTGTAAAAAATATCATCTTTTTCTTATAGTGTGTAATTCACTATAGAAGTATAATATATAAAAGTATTGGGGCACCTGACCATCGCATCCATATATGTTCTTTAAACATCCTATTCCAGATTTTGTTTCACTCCTTGTGGAAATGAATATGATGAATACTATGAATATTTAAACACCTATAGTCCCAAGTAAGAGGAGGAATGAAAAAAGATTAAACTGCCATGCAACAGGACACAATGGTCTCGATTAAAGTTCTTTCATACAGATAGATGCACAGGAATCAAAAATGATTGAAAAACCCAAGATAAAGCATACAAGGGCATTTATTGTCTGCATGCTCCTGTCTTGCTCAACTAATTATTCTCCCTGTGTTCTTCCTTTATTCCTGCACACGCTGTACACTCAACACTCGACTTGCTCACTTCATCTGTACAATATTTACATTCATCGCTTACATCCTATAATAACCTCCAAACTGTAAAGCTTTTTACAACATTGGGGATCAGTCACTAATATCAAATGATAAGGTTTGGGTCGGTAGAGTCTGTGTTGCAGATCAGCCCAAAGGTGTGCAGTGGGGTTTGGATCAGCCTTCTAACTTTGTGCCAATAGCCTTGGGAAAACACATTTACATGGGTGCGCTGGTAAGGCGCCCACAAACGGCTACCCATGTAGTTCTAAATAGTTGTTTACCCTGTCATTGGCAGAGATTGTACATCTCCTTCAGATGCCTGTGCCCCATTAACAGATCCACCTTACACAGGGCAGATGTTTCAGCCTGCAGCTTCTACTGGGGCTGCTGAGTACACAGACTCGTTTGAGGAAGAACTTCCACTTTTAGAGGGTAATGCACTCAGATGTCTA
This sequence comes from Liobagrus marginatus, assembly GCA_028566295.1. Taxonomy (NCBI): domain Eukaryota; kingdom Metazoa; phylum Chordata; class Actinopteri; order Siluriformes; family Amblycipitidae; genus Liobagrus; species Liobagrus marginatus. The sequence goes on from JAOUQX010000033.1 coordinate 8,060,785, forward strand.
GGAATTTTATTGTTAGCTATAAAGGAGGCTAAAAAAAATCACTGTGCTGTTTCTTTATTCGTTTTCTACTTCTTCCTCTACTTTAATGGGAAATTACTGTGTATGTGTCTCATCAGAATTGGGCATTAACTTTGATCACATCTGGCAGAAGACTCTGACTGTGCTGAACCCAATGAAGCATGCTGATGGTAGCATCATGAATGAGACAGATTTAACAGGTCCTGTTATTTTCTGCATCGCCTTGGGAGCCACACTTTTAATGGTATAAATGATTAGTAGTAGAAGTAAATCACTACTAGAACTGAATCACTGTAAGTTAAATTTTCCAATACATTAATTGATATATCAATTTGTGGTTTTGTATGCATTTTCTTTTTTGCAGGCAGGAAAGGTACACTTTGGCTACGTGTATGGCCTCAGCGCCATGGGCTGTTTGGGAATATACATTTTACTGAATTTAATGAGTGTCTACACAATATCCTATGGATTCGTAGCTAGTGTATTAGGATACTGCCTGCTGCCCATGGTGGCTCTTTCTGCTTTGGCTGTTTTTTATTCTCTACAGTAAGTGTCTAGAACCACATGATCAAGACTTTTTACATATTTATGTTAATAAATGAAACTGTATGCACTGTGGGTAATTGTGGCTCACAAACTATTATTTGCTACATTTTGAAAGAAAGGTAGACGTTTTTGATATAATAAATTAAACTATTAAAAATCTAGATTCATATTTAACAATGGTGCATTGATTGTTTATTCAGGGGTGTTCTGGGAACACTGCTTGCCTTGCTTGTGATAGGCTGGTGCAGTCTATCAGCGTCTAAGATCTTCACTTCTACACTGGATATGGGTGGACAGCAGCTGCTGGTGGCGTACCCCTGCACTCTGCTCTATGGTGTTTTTGCCCTGATCACCATCTTTTGATTAACGAAATAAAAGGCTTTGACTTTACCCAAACCCAGTGTAACATGGATAAAGAGTTATACACAGTCTGAAACATTGCAGGTGTTTATCCCACTCCGCTCTTGAATACATGCAATACTATTCTGAAATTCAGTTCAAATGAAAGATGATCATGTCATATGTCCTAATTCAACCAGCATCCTGTGGCTTTGGCAACATACATGAATAT
>JAOUQX010000033.1:8063148-8081902 GCA_028566295.1 Liobagrus marginatus
TCTTTTGTCTTATAAACACAAGTCAGAGTGGATGTCTGTTGGACCTTTTCAATTATACTTAAAAAAATAGCTATAGTTATTAAAACTAGAATTCTGTTACATAACATAATTTCCATAAAGATTCCCCCCCTTCTCTCTCTCTCTCTCTCTCTCTCTCTCCCTCTCTCTCTCTCTCACACACACACACTTACGCGCTCTCTCTGATAAATAATTTAGAGGCAAATGAGATGAATGACCTTCTGATCATGTGCATAATTGAGCATGTACATGTGGTGAAGGTGCAGAAGGTGTGCAACCTTGCATAGTTTCTCAAGGATGTAAACATTAACTTTTGTACTCACAAAGTAAAATAAGTATGTTCAAGAAAAATGCTACCAGCGTCCTGTTTGGTTCATGAAGCTTTAATGTAATTTTCAGTCTATTGTGCCACCAGTTGTTCTACTGATTCTATTCATGTATTTTAACACATATGGAAAGTAAATTAAATCATGATGTTTATAGATACATTCGATTTTTGAATTCATTCACATACAAAATTAAAAATGAAAGGCACTGCCATTACTACCACTACTGTTATTAATAAATAAAAGTTTTTTTTAAATTCCCACATGGTTATTATTAATATAAAGGGCATATTTGCATCGCTGTTATTATTTAAACTAATATTGCGTATTTAAAATTAGGATCGATGCTTACCCCTTGCATCTTTAGCTGAAAGAGGTTTATTTTAGATAAGAAACGCCCCCAACAGCAGTTTAAACACAAATTCAAGAAACTTAAATCCTCTGCATGTAAAAGAAAATACACCCTGGATTTACTGCACATGAGTTTTCCTACTGCTTAAGTCAACACCATAAAATGTGACTATTCTGTACATCAGAAAATGTTCAATGCTTTGCTGTCTGGATATTCCAGTAGAAGCATAACCAACGATCCAGTTAGTCCAGAAAATAGCATCCAAAGCCTTACTGGAATCACAATATGATGAGAGTGAGCATATACCCCGCCTCAGAATTTTCTCACTAAACTTATCTAGGTTATGACCATGAAGTGAACTCTTTTGTAAACTTCTTCTGCATCTATTTCCCTTTTCTTCAAGAAATAAAAAGTGCAGACCTCTACCTAGAAGTTATAGCTTCTAAAACGGTTCCTAAACTTTCTTCTGTTCATAGAAGATAATTCAAGCAGTCCGTGGTCAGTGATTACTGAGGCTCCTCATGTTAACCACTAATTGCAAGGCTGTGTTTTGCTCTGTACCACGTTACACACCTGCAGGCAGCTTCTTCACAGACATGGTCTCTTTGGACTGTTAAAGAGAAGAGAGACAATATAGGAATTATAAAGACAAAATGCAGAATGCACCTGAATAAAGCTATCCTGCTAGTGGATTATTGACTGGCTTATACTTTACAGGGCATTGACTAGAATTGGGATATAGAAAAGTTAATTCATATTTTGTGTGGGAAAAAATAAATAGTATCCCCTATAGGAAAATGTTAGCTACCCAACCATGCCCTTACTGAAATACGGTATAAACATTATCTTATTAGAAATAGAAATGGATAAACAGGTGATTAATTACTAAATGATGGAATGAATAGATTTTTGCATTTGTATGAATGTATTTTCATTAAATCTCACCCCCCCCCCCCGTCAATTATTTTTCTTCACAAGCACGTCATTAAAGTACATACGTGTGTTTTTAGAAAGTTCAACACTTCCTCTAAACAAACATACGTATATGTTTAAGCTAAATTCTGAATGAACATTACGCGTTTGGTTACGTTAATCATCTGCGCTTTAACGCATTAATGCTATCTGTTTCCTTTGTCTCTTTGCCTTATTTTAAGGCGAGCAGCTTTTGGTGGATTTATATAACACTCGTGGAGCGCGCTCGCAGTCTGAAAGTAATAAGTTCCATATGACGCAGTATAAGTATCGTAGTTAAAAGTGCGCCATGTGCGTAATTACGCGCTGCTACAGTTATAAACACCGACCCACTCGTCGGTACTCACCCCGTAGAGTTTAGAGAGATTGTTAAAGAGCACTTGGCCAGCGCTCACTTTGTCCCTCACGCCACGGACCGTGCCATTCTTGCTAAAGATGTTCACACGCTTGCGACTGAAATGCTGCTCGTGCGCTGCGCTCGCGTACACCAGCAGGTCGTCCGGATCGCTGCCGCTGTCCTCCTTCTGCTCCACCGCCAGGCCGATCAGATGCCCGTTCGCCTCGCTGATGGTAGGAGAGATGGCGAGTTCAGCTTCCGAGCAGGTGGCTGTGTCTGAATCCCCCGAGTCTTCAGCCCCTTCCCTGTCTTCCCTAAACACTTCCCGCAGCACCTTTCCGCTGCGCGCCGACGCCACCCGAAACCGCACGCGCCGCTCCGTTCTGCTGTCCTCCTCGCGCCTCAGCGTGTCCATCTCCAAAATCTACCCTACATAATCCGCGCTTATTCGCTATCTAAATATGAAACACTTTCTTATTAATAGCCAGTGCTGCCACGTTGAAGGTCCTGCCCTGATGTAATAATAAATAAGCGTCAGCCAGTGTGTCAAATCGACCCCGAATGAGTTAATATTAAATGAAGCTGATCCATGGGGACGTGGAAAACACGGCACAGGCACCGCTCAGCGGAGGAAATTAATAAAAAAATATCTAAATAGAAGAAAAAAGAAATAGCACTGCATATAAGGTTATAACCAATTGTGTAACAATGTGATATATTTATTTAACGTCTTATTTCACATCAAATGTACAAAAAAAGGATGCCATAGTACCCAAACCTATTAATCTATTATGAGGAACAAAAAGGTATAAAGTTGCACGACACCATAATAATAAAACCGACTCAATCTATACGAGCGATACAGATAAGCGCAGCTAGGGGGCAGTACTTACTTCGCATAAGTTTAAATCTGCATCATAGTCTCGTAGAATAAGACAAACTAAAAACACACGAGAGTAGCAAGAAGAGAGGTTGGAATGAATGTGATTTAGCAAGTGTGGGTATGCGTGAAAATGTAACACGCTATTATTGTGAGATGCAGTCGGTGATTTTATGTAAAGTGTATGCTTATTATTAAAACGACAGTTAAACAAGTATCTTGCAAGTTCTCGTAGTTCAGGCTTAATCTGTTGAATGTCTTCTTAACCACGACCAAAACCAAATTCTTTTTGCTTTAAAATTGCTGTTATGTACACGAGTGTAATTATATGGTTTTGAAGTCGTTAAACGGCCAAAATGTAGGTAGTATTTCACGTTGGTCGACATTTAAGTCATTGACCACATGCGCGAAATCACAATGGACATGAACATTCAGACCTTAAATTTGTGCATGGAATTTCTGTAAAATGCTAACATTTAGCATTTTTGGTTAACCAGGTTGATTTGGTCTAATCAATTTATTTTAGTCATTGTGTGGATGTTGTTAACCCTGGTACACAGAAAGATGGTTGAACATTTCCTTTTCCCCGACACACAGATTAAGATGACGCCATGGCTCAGAGGGTTGGAAGTGTTCAGAAGTGTGGGGTGCCTGCAGTCATTCTATGTCTGGTAGCGCTATTGTGTGGCAACCTTCTTCTTTATGTCTACTTGGAGGCTTTATACGAGGGCACTGCTGCACCTTGGACTGCACACATGGACTGCTTACCGGGTTATTTTAAGGTGGGAACTATGAAAAATTGCACCCCGTGGCTGCAATGTCCTGAAATTAGTGCTTCTGTACGACGTCTCCGACTGATTGGACAGGGAGCAGTGAAACAGGTGTGTGTTCACCTATTCAAGCTATATGCTTTGAAGTTCTGGATATATTTAGGTGATGTCCTACCGCTACTTGTAAGAATTTACAAGTTGTTTTACATGGTGTGTTTCAGGTATACCTGTCAGAATGGCAGGGGCAAAAAGTAGCCCTGTGTGTCCTGTCATCAGAGCAGTATAAAGCTGATTTCCTTCATGGGCTGTTGATGCTACGTTCCTTGCAGAGTGTGCGTGTGGTATCACTAGTGGGTGTGTGTGAAGAAGAAAAGGTATTTATTACTGAGTACCACCCTTTGGGGTCAGCACTGACTCTCGATTCCACTCTTGCTCAGGAACGTTACCGCAGTAAAGACTCATGGCATGTGCGGCTGCGTCTGGCACTTGACTACGTTGTCTTTTTGGTGTTTTTACACAACAGCCCAGTGGGAACCCGTGTCATGTGTGACTCTAACGACCTGTACAAAACTCTCAGTCAATTCTTGCTGACCTCTGACCTACGGCTTTTGGCAAACGATCTGGATGCTCTTCCGTTGGTAGAGCATGGGGGCCAGGGCATTAAGTGTGGTCATCGTCAGCTGAAAGGTGAGTTTGTTTCTCCAGAGCAGCAGTGGCCTTTTGGGGAGGATGTGCCTTTCTCAGATGACCTCATGCCAGGCTACGATGAAAAGTCAGACATCTGGAAGATTCCAGATGTGACCCGATTTTTGCTGGGTTATGTGTCAGGGAGCGAGGTCATCCACTTGCACCTTTTTCAGATCCATGCAGCATGTAAGAGCCCGAATCCTAAGCTGCGGCCATCAGCGAATGAGGTCCTAAGTATTTATCGCTTTGTTTTTGACAGCATGATGGAAAGTGACACCGAAAGCATTAGAGACATGCTGTGAATTTCAAGTCAGGATAATTTGGTTTGACCGAGTTAAACAGTCCAGATCCAGTTTACAATTGCACATTTAATAAAGACAATTGTGCAGTTTCATAGAAACCACTCCCTTTGCATTTTTCAAATTATTAAAGACATTTTTAGTAAAAGAAATATCCAAACCTATATTTAATTGCAGAAAAGTTTTTATACAAATGATCTAATTAAAAGAAAAAAAAGATTCAATCTATGCTTTTTACCAGGACATGTAAAACTTTAATCGGGTGGATATATGCTGCTTCCATATGATCAAATGAAATGTAAAATGATTCATATGGCTTGTTAAAATTTAAACAATGGAGATAAAGTAGATTAAGATCATTTTGTGACACTAACATGCATTTGAATATGTTTACTGCTAAAAATGTGGTGTAAAAGTGATTCTGTGTCTAGACTGGCTTTTTTTTTTTTTTTTTTTTTAGGAGGGTGAAGTTCTCAATAGTTTCTGTTTCACTGTATAATGTCTAAAAAGAATTTCCATGTAGTACAGTGTGTATAACGTTTACATTTTCAACTCTTAGACATCTTTAACCAGAGTGCTTTACAGGTGAGCTTTTGGTAGTTAATAAGAATAAAATGAAGACAAAATCCAGCTAGGTGGCTATTACAGCCAGAAGTGAAAATACGTTTTAAACTAATAAAATAAATGTACATGAGTTGGTAAAATCACTACATTCTTCTAACTTTCCTAATTGTATTTTGCCTCTAGTTAGAGCAGTTCAATGCCCAGTGTGCAGTATCGTTTTTGAGTAAGCTATAAGCTAAAAGACAGTTTAAATTTATATAATTTCCAATGAATAGTTTCAGAAATCCATGCTTGCGGTTACAGGTGCTGCGGTTTTCCTCATGTCAAAACATCAACGTATCAATGGCGCCTTTAAAATTAACGAGCTCACGCTGAGAAAGGAACCGGAAATACGTCATTTGTTGTCTACGCACCCTCGCGGCGGTTCGGCTTTTTGCATTAATGGAGGCTTTTCAGTGTTTGTAGTTTTATACCTGGTGCTTATCTGTCCAGTGCTAGCAAATAGCAAGCGGCCAGTGGAGCAGAGGCCGTGAATCGGTCGGTCTGTCCGTTTTCTTTGTTCAAAACGGAGCCGCCGAGCGCGACACTGCCATTATGAGCTCGGGCCAACCGAGCGACTGCACGGATCCAGAGGAAGTTCGGCTCATTCGCGACTCAGACGAACTGTTTCGAGAGGACGCAAGCGAAGAGGAGGAGGAGGAGGAGGAGGAAGAAGATGCCCAATTGAGGTCGTCGTCACCAGTGAGTAGGCGAGAGAATTCACGACGTAGCTCGCGGCCTGAATCAGCGGCGGACGGCGGAGTTCCGAGCACCGGCTTCAGGACATCAAGTGCGCGCGACTCGCTTTTCTCATGGCTGCGAAACCGGAGTGTGCGCAGAGGGCCGCTTGTAGATCCGGCTCGGGATAACTTTCGGACTATGACTCGCCTTTATTCCTCAATGAGCCCTGCTACAGACTCGGTGAACCTCAGCACCCAAACTCACGGTGCCGTGTTTAATCTGGAGTACTCTCCGGACGGGTAAGAAATGTTACGTTATTCACACCCGCTCCCTGCAGGTCAGAGGTCCACATCTCCGGAACCACCAGAACGTGTTTTTGTGTCCGTGTTTAGGTCGGTGCTGACTGTGGCCTGTGAGCAGACAGAAGTGCTGCTGTTCGACCCTGTTTCATCCAAACACATCAAAACACTGGTGGAGGCTCACGAGGACTGCGTAAACAACATCAGGTACATGGGATGCATAACGCATCAGGGTTATACAAAGAAACACCAAAGCAGATCTGATTTGCTATTTTGCTCTTCCTCAGGCACGGTTGAGAAAGTCTCAGCACTAGTAAAAAGCATCACACTGGAATTTATGGCCATAATGTTATTGCCATAGAATATGTGTAACAGGCATATTGATCTGACATGTAGTGTTGAGATGGAGAAAAATGTTTTGGAATTTAACAGCTATGTAGTAACGTGCTGCATTAAAACCTTTTGGCGCTTCGATGCTCGGAGCGGTTCGTTTGTGCTTAAACGCCATTTTAATTTCACATCAAGAACTATCCAAGAGGCAATGTTTCCTGTATGTTTATTTTTCCAGTTTTATTTATAGTGTGGCACGGTCAACACTACAATTTTATATTCCAGTATATTTATATTCCGTTTTTAGGCACATAGACATAACTACACATCTCTCAGCAGTAGCCTGAATATTGTATAATCCAAGTGTAAATGTTTGGTACAGTCGACTTTTCTGATCGTTCTGTAGGTTTCTGGATAACCGGTTGTTCGCCACCTGTTCTGATGACACCACCATTGCATTGTGGGACTTGAGAAAGCTGAACTCTAAAGTGTGTTCACTGCATGGCCATGCTAGCTGGGTAAAGAATATCGAGTATGACACAAACACTCGCTTGCTTGTTACGTCTGGCTTCGATGGAAATGTCATCACGTGGGACACCAACAGGTTTGTGCTACTGAATTGTACTTTCACCTTGAGTGCCGCTTGTGTTTAACTGGTGAAAACCTTTGCGTGCAGGTTCACAGAAGATGGCTGTCCCCATAAGAAATTCTTTCACACACGCTACCTGATGCGGATGCGTCTAACTCCAGACTGCAGTAAGATGCTCATTTCCACTTCCTCTGGTTACCTGCTTATTTTGCATGACCTTGACCTCACCCAGAGCCTAGAGGTCGGCAGCTACCGCATCCTACGAGCTCGACGCGCTCCACTCGGCACAGGTACGCATGTGAAACATTTCTCACACACACGCACACATATATAATAAAAAGCATTTGCGGACGATTTGCACTGAACAGACATTTAGAAAAGCGCAATAGCCGAACAAGGTTGATTTGACGGAACTTAGAATTTGATTTAAAATGTACATACAAACTAAAAATTTTATTAAAAGCTAAAATGCTTTTGAAATCTCTATCCAAGTCCGAGATTTCAGTCGTTAACCTAATCACGTTTTCAATGGTAAAAATGTTTTACATGCTGTGCAATTATTGACAAAAGTTTGTGGTCACCAGACCATCAGCATCCTTCCCCAAACTCTCGGTCATGATTTTGAAGGTTATTATAACAGAAAATAGGATTAGGATGCGCACGTCGTTGCGACAAATTAGTGTCCATGAACCTTTAGCTATACAGTGTTTTTGTGGTATTAAAAATTATTCTTTAAGTTTGGAAGCCATAAACAAATTGGTTTCTCCCTGTACAGAAGGTTCTTCCACAGGCTCCAGGTCATCAGGCCCTCGCCATGGCAACAACAAAGCCCATCCTCATCGAGAAGGTCAGTTGATTTAAAAAAAAAAAAATAGTATTATAGTATTGTTGCAATTGTTTCTTTGTTTTTTTTACAGTTTTGCTCATCAGTTCCAACCCACCGGCTAGCTCACCCCATTAAAATAGCTACTGGATCGGGGAAAGTATATGCACATGTATGAAGCCAGCAGCTGCATGTTTTTAAATTGCTGCTCATGGCTTGTCAGTGTAAATAGCTCTCATGAGCTTAAAGAGACCTAGAAATAATTGTCACTTTTAATGACACTGAATAGAGGAATGGAATTCCATTTACCCAATTCGACTACCTTAACCAAAGTGGGAACATTTGGGTTTAAACGTCTCTCGAAGATCGAGCAAATGCTATTCTGTTCGCTTGAGGTGAATGGTTTTGGTCACTCTAAAGCATGCTTGTTTGAAGTGATTATTGTGCACCCTTTGGATCATTTTTACGCTGTACTGAAGTGTGTGTGGGTGTGTTTGTAGGTTTGCCGCCAAAAAACAGTCTGGAGGTTTTGACTCCAGAGATCCCGGGTGAGAGGGACCGGGGAAACTGCATCACTTCCCTGCAGCTGCATCCTAAAGGCTGGGCTACACTCCTGCGATGCTCCAGCAACATGGATGACCAGGAGGTTAGGCGCAAACCATAACAGTGTAGTAGTGGGGACGTCGAGTGATGTCTGGTGTAAAATCAGCTAGTTTCCATAAACATAAGCAGATGGACTGAGATGTGGATAACGCTCAGGATAACGCAGTCTAAACCTGAATTCATTTCAGCAGGTCACTTAAATCAATATTTATTCAGTGCTATTAGAGTTTGCTGCCTGAGCCATGTTTGTTGTCTGGCTGATGAAAGTGGCATGCATTGTTTTTTATTTATGTCAAGTTAATTCTATCAATTAATTTACAATTATATAATTAGACACTAATTAAATATTAGAACTATTTAGACGCTTAATAGAAGAAGAAAAAAAAAACACTATGACAGGCTGATGTCCTTTATATGGCGATTTAAATTAGTCTATATTACTATGCACTAACTAAACTCACCCAACACCCCTGCAAATTCCCATAATTATTATTTTACATACATTTTAATGTAGTTGCCTTTTCATCTCCACTAGAAACTATTCGAATAGCTGTCATTTTAAATTGCTCATCGGACATGTATTACTGCACTGCCTATGTCCTGTTGTTTTGCTTCTTATGTGCAAAACTAAAAATAAACACCACTGAGCTTAGTGCCATTTTACTCAGTAGCAAACGGTAGCTTGGCTTCCTGTCACTGTCATTCACCTAGACAAAAGGGGTCCAGAAGCCGAACATTTTACGTTTACAGCATTTGGCATACACTCTTATCCAGAGCAACGTACAAAAGTGCTCTAAAGTCTCCGTCACTGAATATTTAAATTCCAGTTCACTAGATCCCACACAAACCAGAGGTAATCAGCATAAAACTGATAAAACTTAAAACTGGTCTTCTTATAAACTGGTCTTATTTATAGTCTTAAATAAATCTTTCGATAAGGGTATTTATCGCAATTCAGTCAGGATTTTTCATATAACCGGAATAAACCTGATCTAAATGTGTGTTGCTAAACAGACTGATATGCAAATGGTGTAATCACTTTGCTTCTCTCTCTGCAGTGGACGTGTGTGTACGAGTTTCAGGAGGGATCTCCTCCTCGGCTGCCGGCTTCTCCTCGCTGCTCTCTGCGGCTCACGCACTACATTGAGGAGGCCAACGTGGGCCGTGGCTACATCAAGGAGCTGTGTTTCAGCCCGGATGGTCGCCTTATCTGCTCCCCTTATGGTTACGGCATACGTCTACTGGCCTTTGACGAGCACTGTGCAGAGCTCGAGGAGTGTGTGCCTGAGCGTACGGCGCTGCTGCGCGAGGTTCGCTCAATCTACTCTCACAGTGACGTGGTGCTCACTTCCAAGTTCTCGCCCACACACTGTCAGCTGGCCTCAGGATGTCTCAGCGGACGTGTAGCACTCTACCAACCTCACTTTTAACACACACCAAGCGCACCGTTTCGAGGTGTTCAGGCTCACAGTGTTGTGGCGTGAATACAGGTTTGTTTAAATGATTCGAGTGTTTTTACAGTGTTTTGTGTTCTTTAAGCCATGTGATCTCAATTTATTTCGAATCTACATGTGCGGTAATGAGAGAAATAGAGTGCCGAGTGTATGCCTCTGTCTGAGGGGGGGTTAGGGTTAGGAGCCTTGGCAGGGTGCGTGCAGAGGGCTGGATTGCGCTTTTGGTGGTATTGAGACTGCAAGATTTATTTTGACCGAATAGTCTTTACACCGATGCATATGACCTCTCTGGTGTCCAAGCCTGACCTGCATGTCTAATGCTAGCTCTCCCCTACAACAGTATAGTTAACATGTAAAGTAGATCTGAATGTAGGCAGTACAACCCGTTAACACTTGATGTTGTAATGGATGACGTTTTCTGCGTTTTGCCAAAAGTTTATTATTTTTTTTTTTAGCAGTAGTGTTCACACTGCTCTGAAATGAGCTATTTAAAAGGCAATTTGCATTCTGTGACACTAAATTAAAACAGTTTTTATTGGAGCTTTTGATCAGTAGATAGTTGTTTATAGGCTAGATCCTTGCTTCTTGAGTGAGTGAGAATAGATAGTTGACTGACTCCAATACCTTCCCCTCTCAATCTCACATACACCAACACTCCCTGACAGGCCAACCTCATCAGTTGTCTCTCCTCTTCGATATATACATAGCATATACCTCAAATTCAAGCCCAGACTAAAGTATGTTTGCGCACTCCCTGGTGACGAGTCAGAAGCTGAGCCGTAATATTCTGGGAACTGCAGATGGAGAGGGCTGTAAGAAATGGCGTTATTGCTGCGTGAGTCTTGCACTTCCTTTGAATTTGCATAATGCACACTGTCTTTTAATTTACCCTTCAAGTTTAAATGAAACTGATGGACGATTGGTTCTTCTGCACTGTATGGACTCTGTAACTGAAATGTCTGGAGAGGCAAAAAGGGACTCTGAGGAAGCAGCATTTCTGCACTTAGCTGTCATGTTAGCAGTACAAAACAATAAAGTTTTTGTCACTCTTTGCCTAGAGCAATTTGCCTGAATGTGGGATGATGTAATTCACAATGATTAAATTATATTTCTATACTGAATATGATGATAGTGTCCACTACAAGAAGTATTGCAGAAACATCTGCTTTCAATTTTAGTTCGCAACAAAAGCTGCATCCAGCTGGACTATGTTTGACTGGAAGACAATAATAACAACTCTGTTTATTTGACTTTCACATCCCTTCTTAATTTTCCATAAAGTCCCTTCACCTGATTTAAGTTTCCAGTTAATACGAAACTCCTTTAAAAGATCACAATGGGTTTCTGTGTATGAACTTGAAAGATTTGATGTGGTTATTTTAAAGGTCTTATTGTGTTTAGTTTTATTGGGTTAGAGAGGGATTCAAAAAGAAGCAAATCATTTGCACCAAGGTTGAAAACTTGTGTGCATCAGTTCAATCACAAAAGGAATCCAACAAGTACATGACCAGCATGAGCTGTGGTTGATCTTCTCTTCTGCCAGTCGGCTTTTTTGCTGCTCAGATATGAACCCCAAACTGATTTAGAACAAAAGATTTATCAGTACAGTAAGAAAGCGGTATTGCTGTTTGATGATCATCAGTATGCCCTGTGTATATCGTACGGTGTATAGTATTACCACCAAACAGCAGCAGTAGTGAAATCCTGAACTTCCTGTACTGACTGCAGACTTTTGGATGTTCTCTCGCCTCATGTCTGTTTCCTCACATTGGTTACACAATTATTTAAAAATGTGTGCGCGTGAGCAAGAAAAATCGTGTCTGGAGTTTGACTGGCATCCAATCCAGAGTATTTCACTTCATGCCCAGTTTTCATTAGATCCACGGTGACCCTGACCAGGATAAAACAATCACTAAAGATGAATTAAAACACACTCAAAAAACCTGCCCATTTTTCCTGCTTCTAACATGTCAACGTCACTTTGAGGACAGAATTTTCACTTGCTGCCTAATACTTCCTACACGCTAACAGTAACATGTCTCACCCACTATTGATAACATATCCCACACGCTAATGGTAACATATCCCACCTGCTAATGGTAATATATCCCACACACTAACAGTAATATGTCCCACCCGCTAACGGTAACATGTCCCACCCGCTAAGAGTAACATGTCCCACCCGCTAACAGGTACCTTGCTGAAAACGTAATCATGTGTTATTCACGTCACCTGTCGGTGCTCATAATGTTCAGCTTGATATTAAGCCGGTGTATGTAGTACAATTTAAATATTCAAATATAGGAAGTTTCTTCCTGCAAAATCTTCAAAAAGTTTGATTTATTTGTCTTTATGAAAGTGTACAATGAAAAAATGTCTATTTTACAACCTTGCGGATGCAAATTACTATAGGTGTAGAAAACCAGCTACACCCTACTGTTGTCCACTGAGGTGTTCCACACATTATTTTAAGAACATTCAGTGTTTGAAATCTGCTTACGCTTTAGGTGCAGAGCAGAGAGTGGCTAATGTCCTAGTGGACGTCACATCCTTTTCAAGAATAAAATACTTGGGATTCTTTTAAATTCCTTCTACTTTTATATTTTATATTAAAATTGAATTTATGTTAAGCATGTTGAGATGGTAAGACCTAAGCCTTCTTGGTTACACACTTCTTTTCCATCGATATAAGACTTCTCACATTTTCATTGGCTCGTTTCTGTGCATTGTCACAGTCAGTGTGTCGTTCACTTTCTCTTGACTTTAGCACGTCGCAGCTGCTGCTCACGCCTCCGGTTCAGTATCTTGGTGCTGACTCTGAGTTTGCGCATCCTCAAGGCTCTGATGCGGAGCTGCTCGTCCCGGCGGATCTTCCCACCTTTAGCCAAGATCTGCTTGAGGCGTTCTTGGGGTGTTCTCGTAAGGTTGAAGTCACAGAGGGTAGCCTGTGGTTCTGAGCCTACAGAGCAGTGACGCACGGCCGGGAAAAATCCCTCGGCCCACACGATCACCTTATACTCACCGGGGTTCAACAGACGCCAGTAATCGCCATCAGCAGCTACAAGGAGTAAAGACACACCATGTTTCTTATGTCGAGTTGCTTTGATTCTCCAACATGTTCAATAACACAAGTGAAAGTATTTAATATGTATACCTGATCTAATGTCATGGTCCAGGTCCTCAACTTTAATAATAGCGTTTGCAATCCCACGTTTAGTGTCCTTATCCCTGATCACACCTTTTATGCCTCTGTGCACCTGAACGAGTATAACAGGTCAGTCAATGAGTCAGTAGCACATTCTGGAGCGGTGGTTTAGGTGCAGTAGTTTTGGAGGAAACAAAATAAAACAAACCTGCTCCATGTACAGCAGAAGAGACTCCTTGTTATTTTCCCATTCAACAGGAAGCTCACTGGCATGAGGGAATTTATCACATGACAACTCTACAGTCACCTCAAAGCAGTTAGTGTGCAGGTAGCTGAAGTCGTTCATACCTGCAAATACGGCCGTATTAAACTAAGGGGATAAATGATAGTAATAATTATAATGTAGCATTAAAATGCTAAGCTTTGTAACGTGTTTCCTTACTCCCTGGGACAGTGTGCCAGTCGGCTCCATTAATTATATTGCTATATTGTTGGAAGTCCTCATAATGACACATTCTACGGTCAGGGTTGGCCATCACCAGGTTGGTGGAGGCGTAAACAGCTGCCAGCCACCGAAAGAAGTCGTTATCTGCAGTGGGGGTGTCCTGACGGGGGATCCAGTTTCTCGTACAGTCGAATGGGTAGGTGACCACCAGCTCTCCTCCATGCAAGTTAGCGCTCAGAACAAACGGGATGTCCTGCATCCAGCTTATTACTGCACGAGTCTCTGGAGCAACCTTACACACAGAGTAAAATGCATTAAATAATGTAAATAATTAGTAATATTTAAACTATTTAAATTAAGCATGAGCAAGCAAGAAAGAGGAAGTATGTGAAGCCCACTACCTCAGCCAGACTTTCAGCACAGCTCGGTCTGATTGCCCGCATTATTAAATAGTTCTATACACTGCACATATTTTGCATTGTATAACAATACTATAGTCACGTCCATTCCATTTAAATAAACATATTCTGTCCATATGATATATTTCTCTATATTTTGTCTATTTATTTTTCCCCCGTACAGCTAACTTCACTTATTGTACATCAAATTCCATTTAGTTTCCTTAGAATATTATTTTGCTTTTAACTCTATGCCTGACTGTTTTTTTTATTTAAAAGTCATAAAAAGCGTTTTGATATGCCAAACTGTATGATTGCGATATATATGTGACATAATTTAATCTCAACTGTTATCCCTTAAATTCAGTGTGCATTAAGGAAACGTTAGGATTAAACAATTCATTAAAACAACATTGATGATCAGAAAAAATGCACTGTAAGTGCATTTACTCTAATTTCATACCACAACAAAGGGTTTATGTGTGTAATTCTATGCTTTGTATTACTTTCCCTTGTGTTATTTTTTGTGGCTGGCCTCAACATAGGGGGAGACTCAGAAAGGAAGTGCTCACATTCTTTAAAAATGTGTGTGACCCTGATTCCCCAGTGTGTTTCTGGTGCACATACTTGTCTTTTTTCCAAGGTTCAGTGAACTCCAGCAAACAAAATCACTGATGCGCATGTAAAAAATTTTACAAACTTAATTTATGGGTGAATGCAAATGTAAAAAAAAAAAATTCATTGTCATTAATTTATGCGTGAACTAAGTGTGCAATTGCAACTGACCAAAAGACTTCAGGTACACATTCTACCTTACTGTATATGAAGGCGAAATGAAATAAAAAAGAAAAGAAAAAAAAAAAAAGAAAAAAAGTGGTAGCTCAGTGGTTAAGATTGTGGGGTCAATTCCCAGCCATACCAAGCTGCCACTGCTGGACCCCTGAGCAAAACCTTTAACTCTCAACCGCTCCGTTGGATAAATGATTAATGTACGGGATTAATGTGTCTACCAAATGCCAGAAATGTAAAATAATATTGAGGTAAATGAAGTTTAGTTGCTTAGCTTTAGAAAATGAGTGCATCACCAATATACAAATATAGTATGTACAGTTAGTATCTTGCCCGAGGTTACTGTATATTTATTTCATGGTACAAAATCTCAATACATGATTTAAGTCTTTTATCAGCATGACCATACATTTCTATGCAAGTAAACAGTGAAGTGAAATTCACCGCAGATAAATAAATGGTAGGACAATATGCAGGACAAATGCTTATTTTATATAGTTGAAATATATTTTTAAATAAGTATAAGAAAGAAGAAACAATTTTAAACCCTTCATCAAACATTAAATCCAAACACGGGATTATTGCTTATATTGCTCAGAAATGGTAGTTATGTGTTATACATACTAATGCCTCGGTTGTGGTGTAGTACTCTGGCATGGGAATGTAATGGTTGCTGACTTTCTTGTTGTCTGTTGCCAGCTCCTGCTCATCCCACATGATGTTGTTGAGGTCGGCGAAATTATGGTTCATATCAATGCCCTGATAGCTGTAGCGACCTAGAGCCCAACCAGAAAGCTCAGAGCCCTGAGACCCACAAACACATACAGTACCACACATTATACTGCAGATACTGAAGACCACAGACTGTGGTTGTAGAGCTGTGCAGAAAAAAAAGACATGGGTTTATACTTTATATAGACAAAAGTATTGACAGTGGAACATGGAAAAAATATCTTAATGCTACACCATAGAAAAGCATCCTAGACAATTGTGTGCTTCTAATTGTGTGACAACAGTTTAAAGAACAGGCACTTATGGGTAAGGCGTCAAAAATAGAATTTAATCATATAGTTCAGTATTAGAGTTGCTTCTCTATACTATCATGCTGTATCATATACAGTATAGTATCACTTCGACCATATTGTCTAATGCTTAGTTTGGGGCAGCAAAACATAGGATTAGCATTTGAATTGTCTTCTGTTTCAAAATAAATGTAAGCATAAGAGTCTCCACTGTGAATTAATTGGCTAGTGCTAATCTAAACCGCTACATGCTTGTATTGCATCACACAAGTCCGTTATTAACAGTGAGATTTTACCTTCTCATATGCTGCCTCATATCCATCAGGGTTGAAGGATGGTAAAAGGTGAATGCGCGTGTCTTTCACCAGTCGAACAATTCGCTGATTGCCTCGTTTATACTCGTGGCAGATGTACTGCATAAGGTTCAACACCAGTTCCCGACCCAAAGCTTCGTTTCCATGCATTCCAGCAACATAGCGGAACTCTGGCTCTCCTGCATCCTCCACACAATTTTTAAAAAATGGGGCTGGTTAGCACTCCTGCCTCCCAGCAAGAAGGTCATGGGTTCGATTCCCATCCTGGGTCTTTCTATGTGGAGTTTGCATGTTCTCCCCGTGCTTGCGCGGTCTTTAAGGTTTCCTTATATATTCCTAATTGTTTTTCCATGTCATTTTATATTTTGTCATTTAAATGTGAAGGTTGAAAAAACAAAATATTAAATTTATTTTAATTTTTTTTACATTATAAAACCTGACATTTTATCAGAACCATATAAACTTATATATCCATTGTAAAAAAAACAACAACAATATATTGGATACTGTTTAAAATGTTTATTTCTCGTAGCTTGAAGATAAAGAGTCTCCATTTACCCCAGGAATATTAAGTGTCTTTCCAAACTCCTGAGTCTGTTTACTTTGGCAATATCAGTAATAAAAAACAGATGACAAAAAAATATATCACATGCTAGCACAAGCTCATGGCTAAAATGATCTGGCTCAAAAGTACAGCATGTGTAATATTGATTATTATCTATAGTCTGAAAATGGAAAGCACAAACAGCTCTCTTATATAAAAAAGTAGAATCTTAGTGCTGGGCGCTGGTTACTAAAGAATGTGTGTGTCTCTGGTCTGTGGCAAGAGCCTGTACATTTACCACTAGGCTCCACTATAACACAGCACAGCTTCAAATTGAATGACCCATAACAAATTTATTGAAGCATGACCAAACTGTTTGTGTATAGCAGGAAATGACAGTTTAAAGGAAAGCGAGCAGGCTTTGAAATCTCAGCATCACTCACCCAGTTCGTGCTTTCCAGGGTTGTCAGAAATCTCCATCACATAGAGTTTAAGTCCAGTATAGCTCTTCCCGATTGTGTAGATACGTGTAATATCAGGACACTCATCGTTCACAGCCTTCAGTAACTATACAGAGAACACAGAACGATCTCAGACCATTTTATGAAAATACACTACATGGTAGGGCTGAACGATTTTGGAAAATAATCTAATCGCAATTTGTTTTGTTTTTTACCAATATTGCGATTGCAAGTTAATATGCGATTATATTTTAAGCTTTATATTTTAATCTTCTGTATTATTCAACAGACAGCCAACACACTATTATTAAACAAACTTTAAAACAATTACCTGTAGGCCAGACCAATGTTATGATGAAAGTAAGTGAAGCATGAATGGATATGAATGATATTTTTATTTAACTACTTTAACAAATGCCATTGTATATGTTAACAGGTCAAGGGTCAGAGCTGTGTACTGTGTGCTGCTTCCTCTGAGTCTGCTTTGTGAAACTGTGATTAAATTGCACCTTTGCAATTAAAACATTGCGTTTTGTCATATTGCGATATTATTGCAAATGCGATTAATTGTTCAGCCCTACTACATGGCCAAAGGTTTGTGGACACCCTACTAGTACACTCTTATTATAAGATGGTTTAAGATGGTATGGTTGAAGTGGAAAAACTCTATGTTCTGCACAGAGCTCCAACCTCAACCCACTAACACCTTTGCGATAAACTAGAATGTTGACTGCACCCCAGAACTCCTTAACTCACATTAGTGCCAGAACGCACTGATCATTTTGTGGCTGGAAAGAAAAAATTCAAGAAAAAAGCCATTCCAGAAGTCTGGAGGTTATTCCAGAATTAAGAGTGGGACTAAATCTGAAACAGGACTCCATAATATATTTTCAAGCTTTTTATGATTAGAAAAAAATATTAGCTTTAAATCAGTTAAGGAATTCAAAATGTATGGTCATCTCGGTCTTACCTTTCTCATCTCAGCATAATTATGGTGTGTGAAGTCTAATTTGTCTGTAGAACCCCTCTCTAACTCCGAGGTGTACTGGTTGTTAGGATCTGTGTGACCCAAACATACACACAGATATAAGAACTGCTAAAATGTAGGAATAGTAAAATGATATTAAATAATAATACTTTGCAGTTGCTGTAGTGATGTAAAATTTCACCTGGCATAGGGCAGCCCAGGATTTCAGCTCTAAGGCAGATAGTGCCATTGCTGAACCAGCTCTGGGGGTTAATGCGAATGTACTGAGCCACTGTGGGTTCAGTGAGCAGAGCCAACACAGGAGTCTCCTGGTCCTGACTCCCCACAAACACCTATACAAAGATAAATACCGTATATATGAAGCAACAGGCTGGAGAATGATGCTGTTAGTTAAACTGTAGATGAAGTATTTGTAATCCATAATTTATAAAACTTGCAGCTTCTTGTGATCCATTCATGCAGGGCTGCCATGTCAGGGAGTCATTGCTGAACTGCACCTTATACTGTGTGACCCAGTGCAAGCTGCACACAAAAATACATACACATACATATACAGTGGAACCTCGAGATACGAGTTTAATTCGTTCCAGAACCGAGCTCGTAAGTCAATCGGCTCGTATCTCAA
>JAOUQX010000033.1:8083692-8094312 GCA_028566295.1 Liobagrus marginatus
GGCAGTGCAGGCTGTGGCAAGCTGTGGAGACTCAAGTTTCCTTCTGCAAGGTAGAGAGACAAAAGATATAATGTTAAACACTTGGTATGTTTGTGGCAAACGATACTTCGCGAAGTGCCCTTGTGGCTGCGCTGGTTATATACAGTGCGACCCGGAAGTATTAGAACTCCGGTGATGGTTGAGGTGGCGTTACAGTACACCCCCCTTGGGCCCCCTCCGCTTCGGGGGTCGTCCCCTGGCCCTGGGTGCCGGGCTGTTAGGGTGCCGCTGGTGGAAATCTGAGATTAGGGAGGTGTCGAGAATCGGATCCTTGTAGACCCATGCCTGCTCCTCCGGCCCGTAGCCCTCCCAATCGATTAGGTACTGTATGCGCCCCTTGTAACTATGTGACTTTAGGATTTCCCGGACCAGGTACGCCGGTTCCCCCTCCACCTCCGGGGGGGGGGGGGTTGCTCCTCCGCGTGTCCTTCTGTGGGTGGGCCCCGTACTGGTTTTAATAGGGACACGTGAAACACTGGTGAGATACGCCATCCTTGTGGCAATTGTATCTTATATGAGACTGCATTGATTTGTTGTAGTACCTTAAAGGCGCCCACGTACCTTGCTGTTAGCTTCTTGCATGGATACTTTAGTCGTAGGTTGTTGGATGCGAAGTATGCCCACTGTCCTGGCTGGTACTCTGTGTGTGGGCAGCGCCGGCGATCTGCTTGTTGTTTCTGTCTCTGGATTGTGCGCCCCAAATGTACATGTGCTGTCGCCCACATTTCTTCGCTCTTCTGGACCCAATGGTCCACTGCTGGTACATGCGAGGCCTCCCCCGACCATGGGAACAGGGGTGGTTGGTAGCCTAGGGTGCACTGAAAGGGCGTGAGGCCCGTGGATGTGTGAACGATGGAGTTCAGGGTGTATTCTGCCCACGGTACATACGTGCTCCATTCGTGCTGTTTTTGGCTGCAGTATGTTCTTAGGTAGCGCCCCAGCTCTTGATTCAGCCTCTCGACCTGCCCATTCGCCTGTGGATGATAGCCAGAGGTTAAGCTTACAGACACATTTAATCGTTTGCAGAAAGCCTTCCATACCTGTGACGTGAACTGGGGGCCTCTATCTGTTACTATATCTTCGGGGAGGCCATAGTGTCGGAACACTTGTGTGAACATTGCTTGAGCCACTTCCCAAGCCGTGGGGAGTCCTTTGAGCAGGATGAGGCAGCACGCTTTAGAGAACCGGTCCTTGATGACCATCAGGGTCGTATGGCCCTGTGAGGGGGAGGAGCCCAGCTGGGAGGCACCTTGGTGTTCGTGCTATTGCGCATTGGTGGCAGGCTGCTACGAACACCCTGATGTCTTTTGCAAGGGAGGGCCACCAAAAGGCTTGTCGTACTAGGGCTATCGTTCTGTTTTCCCCCAGGTGGCCCGAGGCTGGTGTATTGTGGACCCATTGCAGGATCCGGTTGCGTACGCGTGGTGGGCACGTAGGTGCGGTTAGCCGGGCAGTGTGCCGGGGCTGGCTCGCTCTGGGCGGCAATACGTATGTCTTCCATTGGCTGGCAGTGTCCTGGGGCTATTATTCTATCTGGGGGAATTATGGGCTGGGGAACTTGGGGTGTGGCTGCGGTGTCGTATAGGCAGGACAAGGCATCCGCTTGGACATTTTTTGAACCTGGGCGATACGTGATCGTATAGTGAAATCTTGTAAAAAAATAGCGCCCATCGTGCTTGTCGGGCGGTGCGCCGTGTGGCATTCTGGATGGCTTCTAAATTTCTATGGTCTGTGATTACTTGGACCGGGTGATGTGCCCCCTCTAGCCAGTGGCGCCATTCTTCGAAAGCTATCTTAATGGCTAGTAGCTCTTTATTGCCTACATCGTAGTTCTTTTGCGCGGGTGATAACTTTTTTGACAGAAAGGCGCAGGGGTTGAGTTGGGGCGGTTCCCCCCAGTACTGGGACAGGACGGCCCCCACGCCCATGTCCGATGCGTCCACTTCCACTATGAACGCTTTCTGGGGGTCTGGGTGGCGCAGGATGGGGGCGGACGTGAATCGGTACCTCAACTTACGGAAGGCGGCGTCTGCCGCATCAGGCCAGTTCAATTTCCTGTTCTTGCCTCGAAGTAGGTGTGTCAAAGGGCCTGCCACTGTGCTGTAGTTTCTAATAAAGCGCCGGTAAAAGTTTGCAAAGCCAGAAAACGCTGCAGCTGCTTGATGGTCCTTGGGGTGGGCCAGTCCACCACCGCTCTTACTTTGTCCATGTTCATGCGCAGCCCCTTGTTGCTGACATGGTATCCTAGGAACTCCACTTCTGTGGCGTGGAACTGCCATTTTTCTGCCTTCACATATAGCTGGTTCTTCAGGAGTCGTTGTAGCACCTCCCTCACATGTGTTTTGTGTTCCTGCAGAGACGTAGAATATATTAATATGTCGTCAATGTATGCCACCACATACCTTTGTAGGAGGTCTCTGAAGATTTCATTGATGAATGACTGGAACGTGGCGGGGGCGTTTGCTAGCCCATAAGGCATCACCAGATACTCGTAGTGGCCACTGGTGGTGTGGAAGGCCGTTTTCCACTCGTCTCCTTCTCTGATCCTTATCAGGTTATACGCTGAGCGCAGGTCTAGTTTGGTAAAATACCTGGCTTCTCTCAGTTGTTCTAAAGCTGCCGGGATGAGTGGTAGCGGGTAGTGCCGTTTAACTGTGATTGCATTGAGCCCTTTGTAGTCGATGCACGGCCGTAAGCCCCCGTCCTTCTTGCCCACAAAGAAGAAGCTGGAAGCTACTGGTGACTTGGAGGGGCGTATAAACCCGTGCTCTAGCTCCTCCCCTATGTATTTTTCCATGGCTTGGTGCTCTGCTGACGATAAGGGGTAGACCCGCCCCCGGGGGGGTGAACTGAGGCAACAAATCTATGGCGCAGTCCCAGGGCCTATGGGGGGGAGCCGCCTCGCCCTTTCCTTGCTGAATACTCTGGCTAGGTCTAGATATTCGTGGGGAACATTCTGTGGTAATGGCCCTGATTCTGTGACTGTGGTAGCATTAGGGGGGCGTGGTATGTGCTCTAAGCAGTGTTCATGGCAGTACTGTGACCAGTGGGAGAGTCCCTTTTTATCCCACTGAAACTGGGGGTTGTGGGTCGCCAGCCAGGGGTGGCCGAGCACTATGGGGTTCACAGGTGACGACACTAGATACAGTTCTATGGTTTCCACGTGCAGTGACCCTATATGTAAACGTAGCGGCCGGGTCTTGAGGGTGATGCGTCCCGACCGCAGAGGGTTGTTATCTAAGCCCTTGATGTGAACGGGTGTACACTCTATCGTGCTTATCCCTAGCTTCTGTACGAGTAGCGGGTCTATGATGTTAGTCCCAGCCCCGGAGTCTACTAAGGCTGAAAGAGAAGGCACGTTAGTGGTTCCCTCTACCCATACTGGTACTGTAACTTGGTGAGTGGATAGAGAAAAACATTGCATGAGACTTACCTGCTCCTCTTTGCGGGCCTTCTTCGCTGGGCAGCTCCCTGCCCCGTGTCCGGCCTTGCCGCAGTAATAGCATAGCTGCTCCTGTAATCTGCGCAGCCGCTCTGCTGGAGGCACTCGTAGTCTTCCCAGTTGCATGCCGGGGGGGTGCATATGGCTCAGGTAGCTGGCTGCGGTGCGGGCGGCCTGCGACCGCATTACGTTGTCCATTTTCACTGCTTGCGATATGAACTGCGAAAAATCCAGCTCTGCCCCCTTGCACAGCATCTCTCTCTGTAGCCGCGCATCTAAGCTTTCGTAGAATATCTCCTTCAGCGCCTGATCATTGAACCCACTCTGTGGGGCGAGTGTCCTAAAACACCTGGCGTGCAGTGAAACAGGCTTCCCCTCTTGTTTCAGCTGGAGGAGTTGTTTGGCTGGATCATGCCCTTCGGCGGTGTCGCAGAACACCTCGCGCATTAGTTGTACGAAATATCCGTAATCATCGTGGGTGATGTCATCTGCTTCCCAGACGGCAGTCCCCCATTCCAGTGCTTCCCCTGTAAGATGGGATAACAGGAAGGTGCATTTGTGTGGCTCATGCGCAAACGTGTGGTTGGGAGGAAAAGTACAGTACCAGCTGTCGTAGGAAGCTCTGGCAGCGACTGGCGGTTCCATCAAACTTGTCTGGCAGCGAGAGGACTAGCGCTGGGGGCGTGGGTTTGAGGGGCGGGGCAGGTACGCGCAGTTGTCCAAATGCGGCGGTCAGAGCCTCTATCTGCGCTTGTAGCATGCGTATATACTCTGCTGCGGTCACTGGGGGAGGAGAGCGGGCTCCAGCTCCTGCGGGATCCATGTTGTGGCGAAGTATTCTGTAACATTCACAGAATGAGAATGAGAAACGGATCCGTATGCAGTGAGGTTTATTTACAATTCAGTGAACACACAGTGAGTTAGGAGCAATTAGCAAACAAACGTGAGGCTTCTGTGAGGGAGGAGGTGCTGTGGTGAGGGCTGTGGCTGTGGGAGTACTAGGCGCTGTGGCGATGGTGCTTGAGGAGGCAGTGCAGGATGTGGCAAACTGTGGAGAGTCAAGATTCCTTCTGCAAGGTAGAGAGAGAAAGATATAGTTAAGCGCTTGGTATGTTTGTGGCAAACGATACTTTGCGAAGTGCCCTTGTGGCTGCGCTGGTTATATACAGTGCGACTCGGAAGTCCCGCCTCCGCCGCCATGACTACCCCGGAAGTGACGTCCTCGCGGCACCGGAAGTATTAGAACTCCAGTGATGGTTGCAGTGGCGTTACACCAGGATTACCTTAAGGTTGCAAGAGTTAGTTGAAGGTGAGATCAAGGAGTTGTCCAACAATCAAGCACAAGATCCTGACATGGGGACGAATCACCTGGAATGAAGAGCAGTTCAGTTCTGCTGGGGTTGAGTTTCAGCTGATGAGCTGCCATCCACAAGACATGTCTGGCAGAAATTCTCAGATGCAGTGCAGTAGTGTCTGAAGGAGGAAAGGAAAAAATAAGATTAGTATCATCAGCATGACTTTCCCACAAGGAAGAAGGGGAGAGGACCAATTACTGAGCCTTGCGGAACACAAGAGTCTGCATGGCACAGATGTCGCTCCCCCCTACGTTACCTGACATATACTGTTCACTGCTTTGTAATCTGATTTTTTATCATAATAATGAAAACTATATCTTCCTTAAATCATCCTCAATATTCAATTAATGTAGCATAAGTAATTATATTTTTTCTGAACTTGACCAAAAGCCATCAAGTCATAATTTTATTATTATTTTTTTTTTTTACAGACAATTAGATGAACCCTTAGAAGAAGAAGAAATAGAAGAAGCCTAGGTGAAGAAGCCTTCTGCCAAGATGTAATAAAATTTTATCAATGCTATATTTTAGGATATAATTTTTGTTCTTTTAGCTTGTGGTAATTTAAATTGTGGCCCAAGATGTCATAATTTATTAAACAGTAGTCTAAACATAGTAGTATTAAACATTAACTCACGACAGGGAGTTATTTATGTAATAATAATAGAAACCGATTTAGGAAAATCATCTCTATAGAAAAAACGGTTCAGATTGCATGTTATTTAATTATCTATACAAAAATTTGTGAATCAAAACAAACAAATCTAGGGATAGAGGAGACTAACACTTCATGAAAATATAGTTTTTTTGTTATAAAATGACATACCTCGTTGTTATAATAATATAATAAACAATAAGTAAGATAAAAGTGGGTTTATGTGAAAAAGATAAACACACATTATTTATACAGGCAAAAAAATGTATGCGCAACATACTTAAATTTACTGCTAATAATAGTCCAAATTATGTACCCAGTCTGGTAAAAATAGTCACACATAAAAACACTGACGTTCGTAGTGAACTGGGAAGCGTCACGACTGTGATTTGACTGACGTCCCGACCGTCCTATCGGCATGCAATTTATCATTCAGTAGCCAATTCCTGCGTAAGGCGGGGCTTTGAAAATTGAAACATTGCACGGACCCCGCACCGTGCCCCAGATGGCGGTTTCTTAGCGTAAATGCGAAAGTTAGCTTATTTTAAGTTAGCTTATTTGATAAGGATGCTATTCACACGAACGTTCGGAAAATAACTGTCGCTGACGTTCCTTCTGACAGGAGAATGTAGCGAAGGTATGAATTTAATTTTGCCATTAGAAGAAATGTATCTTATGGAAAGTGCCGGGCTGGCTTTTAGCATTAGCTAACACAAACTAGCTAGTATTTACATAGACAGGAAACACTCTTTACTTTCTCTATAAGTTAGTGATTCTACTGACAAGTTATTCTCAATTTTGTTGTTTAATTCAATTTAATTTAAGGTAAAATTGCATTATTTGGTACGACTACAATATATCGTGAAATTAAAACTAACGTTAAGTGTCTTTAAGTACCTGCGGAAGTTAACGTTAACATGTCTGCTTTGGGAACTAAGGGTACATGACAGTACAACTGCAGAAAAGTACAGTTTATTACAGATAGAATAAGAAATAAATAATCTATTTGGATGGGGGGGGGGGGGAGACTTGGTGCACTGAACATGACTTGTACACAATCTGTTTATGACTGATTTATTCACTAGGGTTTCTGTCAAATATTGCATATGATCTTCGTTTACCTAATCATTTAAATTGTTGTCTTCATTCCTAAAGTAATAATACTTACAGTTTTTAACTGTCACACCAATACAAATCTGATAATATAGGAATAAGTTAAAAATGTACAACATTTTCCTTATACTTGCATGCATTTATTTTTGTCCAGATGTTTTAGAAGACTTCTAAGAACACCAGATTTGCTTACTTCGAATTTAAAATGCAAAGTAACCTCAGGCAGCACATCACCTCTATGGGTGAGAGATGCACTTCAGTGTTGTATATATGAGAGGCTGTTTAGTACATTTGTTCATTTATTTGAACTATTATTAGCTGAATAGCTTTCATTTTGCAGCATGTATCTAATTTGTGTATCCACTAATGGCAGCATGCATATGGTGACTTGAGCTCGGGTTATGTGTCATGATGCGTACATGAATTCTTTACTCCTAACCTTCTGCTCATGCATGGCAAGGGTATGCTTCTTTGGTGGCTGGGTATATCTTCAAAGTTCAGCTGCTAGATAGAAATCTAAGCATTTTAGTAATACTGACATTTAGGGCTGGGCATCAAATTCAGATGTTCCGATTCCATTAAATTCAGATTCGATTCATTTCTTGATTTGATTCAATGTTTATAGATTTAATGCAAATCAGAGGCACAAACTTATTTTAAACTTTTTATTTTTTTGGGACACTCTTGCATACTGAAATAGATCCGTCGCATAAAACAATCAGTCTATTAAAATAAAAACAAAATATTAATGCCTGCTGAAATGAAATTTGTCCTGTATATGTAGCAGAATTGACAATGAAGCTTGACTTTGATATTGTGGTCTATAACTCCTACCCAAACTACTTCTGTATTTTGCTCTCTCTTGTTGGCTGAAGGTCATCGCCAATGTGTTTTTCCGTCCGAACTCACCGCAAACTGCAAGATTTTTGAATCGCTGACAGGTCCAGATAATTAGCATGCCAAATATTTCACTGGCATCAGCGACTCTCAAATTGTGTTAAAACTCCATTGTCATTCAATCGCACAGTGATTCACCGACATCACTTTGTCGGTGATTTGGCAAAATCGAGGCTAAAATTGTACAGTGTGAACTCTGCATAAAACGCTGTCGTATGCATCCAGCACGTTAGTTAAGCAATGAATGAACGGTAATCTCTCTATTGTAACATCTACCGTTGTAAAAACAAAAGTGATATATAGTGGACAAAACTAGTAGCAATAGGTTTCACGATAAGGATCTTGTACTGTATGTTCAGTGCTTGCGTCAATATGAAAGAAAAAAAGATTTGCCCCCTTTGAGAATTGATATCGAATCAAAGGAATATTTAAAAACGATTAATTCTTTTATTTCTTGCCCAGCCCTACTAACATTCAGGCTGGGTGGTGCAGTGGCAAGTTTTCTGGGAAGCATAGTGCTTTCTTCAGCTAACACTTCATACATGAGTAACACAAACGTAACACTCCTTCTCTTTGTTTTATTCTAGTGAAAGATATAATTCCACTTGGTGGTCCACTACGTCACAGAACCAACGATAGAGGAAGAGCTCACTCAGTGCCACAGTGCACATCTCAGGGAACAAATAAAATGCAGGCACACACACTAAAACCTTTAAATCCTCTCCCACGATGCACACCACCCTGTAAAAGCTCTTTGCTGGAAAAGAAGAATAGATCTGCCGTAGATTTTCCTTCACATGGCAAGAATACTTTTGTAGGAGACCAGGAGAGTCTTTCCAATTACAGTGCATCAGTGAGACAAGCACAATTCAACAACAACAACCACACAAATAATGAAAGAGCATGCCAGGCTGCGGTTAAAAAAGTTGTTCCTTTACAAAGGCAACGTTCTTATGACAAACAGAAAGAATTTTCCCTCTCATTTTGTAAGCAGCTGAATGAGAATTTGAAGGTAACTCAAATATCACAGATATCTACCTGTGTTTTGCTTTGCTTTTCTTAGTGAAGACCTTAAATTATGGATCATTTAATTTTAACTCTGTTTTACTTGAGGTCCTCCATAATGAAATTCCTCAGACTTTAAGTACTGCTCCGTACATTTGCATATATAGCAATATAAACAGATCTCTAATCTACTCTAATGTATAACATTTAGGTTGGAATGCCTGTGGTTCAGATAGGGAGAACTCCACGTAAGATGCCTTCTGTGCACCTTCCTTTCATTTCGTCTTTTTCAACTGAGAGCCAGCCAGCCTCATCGCCATCAAACTCTCAGAGAAAACAGAGTCTTGACCGTAGTGTCAATCATCAAAGCCAGCAATCTGCTGGAAAGACATACAAATCAAAGGCTTTGGAAGACAGCTCATCTTCACTTAGCCAGGTAAGACAGATTTCCGAGTAATCATCTTAAATGTAAGTCCTTCATGACAATATATGCTAATAATGCTTTGATTATGTATCATTTATATGGTCATGTTTTTGTTGTACTGCAGAGAGAACACATGAATCATCAGGCAACTACACCAGGTATATATTCCTTGTTTTTTTTAGTTCTAACAACTTGATACTGCAAATCACCAAAAAGGTTTCTGCATGAAGATTTCTTTTTTGTTTGTAAGTGCCATGTATGAATTTCCTTTCACTGTCCAAAAACTAGCAGGTAGGTGGACTGGTAAATGCTAAATTGCCCCCATGTGTGACGGAGTATGTGAATGCTGCCCTGTGATTGACTGTCATTCAATCTGAAGGGAAAATGCCTTGTGTTCTGTGTGAACCTGCCTATGGTTTTTAGTTCTGTAGGAGTTAAATACTTTGTGGGAGCATATCAATGAAGTATTTGTGTCCAACTGTAGGTTCTAAAAGTGCCTTTTATTTATTATATGGATTCGTTTTCTGAAAGTAGTATGTGTAGTTACACCACAAGGTCTATAATTGATTGTGTTTGGGAATAGAGAATAAATCTAAAATGGGAGTTTCTATAGAACAGAGTAAAGCACTCTTTGGGACAGAGGGCATGTCAGTTAGTCTGACTTTTTTGCCTTTTGTTGTTGTTTTTTTTTCAACAGGTGGCAGATCTCTGTCCTTAAAGAGACAGAGAGACTCCAGTGCAGAAAGACAATTGAAGGGCAAGAGATTGTGCCTCCAAGAAATAGAATGTCCATCATCTTCTACTAGTGGCAGTTCTTCTGCTTTCACCTCACCACCAAAGTTTATTAAACATGCCTTCATAAAGAGATTTGATGAGCCTGTGTTGAAGCTAAAGGAGACATGCTCCCAAATATCAAATCATCACACTGGAGACAGGATAAAGACGTTAGACAATGTAGCCATACCACTTTTACAAGAACCAAGGACAGAAAACCACAAACTCCAGACAGCAACTCTGAGCACTATGTGCCATGGAACAGGTCATCAAAAAGAAGAGATGATAAAATATTCTGAAAATAATTTGCTTATAGGTAACTCGGCCACAGCTGACCCCTGCACCTCACCTTCCAGAAAACCTACTCGGAGAGGACATCCTGTGTTCAGCTGTGCATTCCAGAAACCAAATGTAACTTCGCCTAAGTCTCTGGAAGCCATGGACTCGCACAATTCTAAGACCAGTCCTAGAGCCAGAAAGGATGCAGAGGAGAAAAGTTACCTGGTATGGCAGGATCCTCTAGATTTGGATTTGGGGGATGATGAGAGGTTGGAAAGCTGCGCTATCAGCCTCAGCAGCAGCCAGAGTAGTGAGGAAGATCATCTGCTGTCTTTTAAGGAGATCTTGGAACGCAGCACATGTGTTCTCACTAATCCAGATAAGATGACATTCTCTGAGCCCAGCACTCCAGGCCCTAAACTTGCCGTAAGCTCACTTCCTTACATATTTTAAGATAACACTTAACAACTGATCAGTGAGCAAGCTATAAAGTATATACAGTGGTACCTCGGTATAAGAACGCCCCGGAATACGTAAAATTCAGTTTACAAGTTGCAGCTCACCCAGTAAAGATAATGTTTTCCTCTCTTATATGTTTTTATATGGTATGATTTCAATATAACATGTTAAAAGTAAG
>JAOUQX010000033.1:8094737-8109382 GCA_028566295.1 Liobagrus marginatus
GAATTAACAAAGTTTCTATTCATTCTTATGGGAAAACATGTATCGGTATACGAATGTTTCAGTGTAAGAGTAAAGTCACGGAACGGATTAAATGCGTAAACCGAGGTACCACTGTACTTAGAAAAAGAACACTATAATAAAAATCAAACACTTAATTTAACCTTTTCTCCCATTTACTGATTATGTAAAGTAGCAACATTCAACCAGTCAAGCCATCTCGTTTCATAAAACTCCCGTCATGCAGAAGCATTCAGGCCCTTCAGCTTTAGCTCTTTTTTGAGCTGTGGCTTTAAAATTGGAATATCAGACTGTGCTGGATTTGCTTGAATCCACAGTTTTAAAATCGCTACATTTAGTTAGTTTATGATTTTGCAACATTTTGATATACAATATAAAAAAGCCGGATGGATTCACGTTTTGAATTTCGTCACTTTAAATAATTTAAAAAGTGGTTCATATATGGAACATTAATAATTTAGACAACCTTTTAAGACCATATATCCTGTTTAGTGATTCAAAATGATTTTGTTTCTTTTAGCCAGAAGATTTTAAAAATAAGACTACAAGTTACAAGAACACACTGGAGCAAATCCTGAAGGAAAAGGAGCAGAATCAAAAGTAAGTCGCTAAGCACGCACAACAACATAGAAGCAAGACATTTAAAATCGTATTTTCAAGGCAAAATATTTAATCATTGTAGGTCATACCTCATTCTTCATTTCATACTTTTATAGATATAAGGACATTGAAAAGCAGCTGCTTCAATCTTGTACGGAAGACCTGCTGAAACTGGACGAAGAAGATGAAAATGCAGAAGAAGAGCTTTCACATGAGCAAAGGTATTTTGTGTCAGTGTTTACACATTGAGGTTTTAAAGAGATATCGAGGTATTGCAACAACTATTGTGGGTGGAAGGGTAGTGGTGGCTTAATGGTAAGGCTCTGGGTCAGTAATCGGAGGGTCGGGGTTCAAGCCTTGCACTAGGCAAGCTACCATCATTGGGTCCTTGAGCAAGGCCCTTAACCTCACTTGCCCCAGGGGTGCGGCACGTTCTGGCTGACCCTGCGCTCTGACCCCAGCGTTCAAATTCTTATGCTGGGATATGCGGAATAAAACAATTTCACTGCATGTATGTGTATGTGGATTTTGAATTTGAACTATGCAAATTTCCATCGTGCTCCATTCTATAGGGAATTCCTACAGAGATTCTCAGTTACCTCATGTGTCATAAGAGACATCCATCCTGGAGAGGAAGTGTTCACACTCACCAAGTCTGGCCGACTTTTCAACCATGAGACTCTGGACCTAAGGAAGATGGGTGTTACCCCAAAAAACAGGGCACAGCAGACACTGCTTCAGTAAACTCAAAATTTCTATATGTGGAACATAAAAAACTTCAAGCCAATACTTTAGATGTGCAAGCTTCTTTTTTCCTTCAACGTAGCTTGATTTGAAAATTATCTAAAAACATACTTAATGGGTCTTTTCTTGTGCTGAATGCTTGCTTTTCTCTGTTCAGAGCCCATTCAGAGCAGTTTCTACCACTTCTGAGTGCAGGGTTGTTTAGAAGAGCCTACTCGTCCTCCCCCTGCCAGCCTCTGGTCACCCGCTGGCTTTTTCAGGTAATGAGTTCTACATCATCACTGATTCTTGATACACACAGGGTGCACTGAGTGTTCACACATTAAATTAAACACTCCAGCACTCCCCCCCCCCTCTGCCCTCCGCCACTCTATTATCTGTCCACTCCAGGTGGTGTTTGTGCTGCTTTTTTGTAAAAGCATTTCGCTACATTTATTTTTTTTACTTGAAAATCTCACATTTCTCATCTTACAAATTATTTTATGAAGTACTTATGATTATATCCTGAATAGTTCATTGATGTGGGCTCTGATTGGGCGGTTTGTAGTAACACTGTCTTTTGAATTAAATGACAGATGATGTCAGTCCATCCAAATCCCATCGTCTGTGCACAGATTCTTCAGACCCTGACGACTATTGCCGTATGTGCTGCTCAACAAATAGGTATGCTGTTATGTGCCTCAAGAGTGCTGTTTCTCAAGTGAGTGCATTTTAAATTTCTGATGTTCATGTGTTCTAGTGGAGAAAAGCAATATGGCATTTACTGTGTGGGTGCCCAGTATACAGGATGTTGCACTAGTCTTCCTTAACATGGGAGCGTCATTTGTCAGTTTGTTTCCGTTGGAGGCTTTACAACCCTCATTCACAGAAGGAGATCTGCTGTGAGTACTGACTCTTTACTCCATTCAACAGCTGCCCCATCAGCATTTCAGTTACTGTCATTTTTGTACTTCAAATCCATATCTTCAAAAATGAATCGCAAATAGTGGCTAATGATTTTTTTTGTTCTTTGGTAGAGATAGTTTGGATATTCAGCCTGATCGTACAAGAAGTGAGAAAGAAGCCGACACATTTCCAGACCAGAATTTTGAGTGCATGCTCAAGGTAATTGAGCTTACTAATTGGTGAATAAATGCTCACAGACGTCACAGTAAAATGTGTATGTTTTCTGAGTTCCATGATTCGCTAACGTGTGCAAGTGTCCTTGTGTAGTACCTGGCACTATGTGCGGCCTTGTGTCCAAACGCGTACGGTGATGAGGAGCTGTTGTTAATGTTGACCGTGGTGTGTAGAGCCAGTCTGGAAACACGTTTGCAGCTGCTGCCCACTGGAGACGTCAGCTGCCTGCTACAGCATCTCCTCAACAACATGACGGACTGGGAAATGCAGGTTAGACAATAGTTAACATTAATATAAATGTAATCTAGTAAATCTAATCGATAAGGGAGTTTCCCTACTCTCCCTTGCTCTTTTCCACACACACACACACACACACACACACACACACACACAATGTGATTTAGCTGATTTAGATGATCAGCTCAACTGTTATCACCGAATTTGTTGTTTTTTTAATGCTATTTCCTTTCCACATTGTTGACAGTGACTTTGTATAGAATAAGATTATACTTAGTGGAGTTCTTCCTGCATTTATTTGTTCTTTAAAACGAATGAAAAAATTCTTAAAAATCCATGCTAACATTTTAAAACCATTACAGTATTCCAGTTAGTCTTTTTCTATGAAGTGCACAAGTTCAGAGACAAATGTAGCTGAATGTAACTTGGCAAGTTGCTTATGCAGTACAATTTATCAGATTCCTTTTAATTGCATATTGCCAGTAAAAAAAAAAAGAAACAAAATCGCTACATAGTTCACATTCATGTATTCATGGGGTACTAAATTTTGTTACTGCTGCTTTGCTTTTCCTGCCAGTAAACTCTCTCTTTCCCCAAACTTGTGCTGCATTTTTGCCACGTTGGAAAAAAGGCACATTGCTTTCTGTGAATGAATTGATGCAGATTTATTTAAGTAGAGAAAATACACGTCTGAGGTCAGTGGTAAACCTGGATACAGTGCCAGAGCGTGTGTGGGAGGTACCGGTGGTAGCTTTTTAAAGTCCTTAATCTAGCACAGCAAAATACTTTTGTACACTTTGATCTTGTTTTGCAAGTGTTAACTGTAATACTAATGCACATATACCGAACAAATATAACATCATGACCACTGACAGGTGAAATGAATAACACTGATTATCTCTTCATCACAGCACCTGTTAGTGGGTGGGATGTGTTGCCGTTAGAGGGTGGAACATATTAGGCAGTAAGTGAATATTTTGTCCTCAAAGTTGATGTTAAAAGCAGGAAAAATGAGCAAGCGTACGTATTTGAGCGAGATTGATAAGGGCCAAATTGTGATTGCTAGACGACTGGATCAGAGCATTTCCAAAACTGCAGCTCTTGTGGGGTGTCCCGGTCTGCAGTGATCAGTATCTATCAAAAGTATTCCAAGGAAGGAACAGTGGTGAACCCGGCGACAGGGTCATGGGCGGCCAAGGTTCATTGATGCACCTTGGGAGTGAACGAGCCCCAACTCACAGGAATTAAATGTTACTGCTGCTAACATCTTGGTGCCAGATACCACAGCACACCTTCACGGGTCTAGTGGAGTTCATGCCTCGATGAGTCAGCTGTTTTGGCAGCAAAAGGGGGACCACCACAATATTAGGAACACTTTAAGAGGAACATGGTCATAATATTATGCCTGATGCGTGTGTAGTGCATAATTTTGTGTTGGCTCTTGCTATGACCTTCTTCTCTTTATGCGTAGTTGTCTCGGGTTTGCCAGGCCATTGCTAACTTGAGTGAGGATCACCACAACCTCAGACGGCTGGTCCAGCTTATACCTCACAGTGCCCGGGGAAAGTGAGTGAAAATAAATATTCTGTTTTTCTGTAATTTTTATTATATACTAATATATCTTCTTTTTTGTTATCTCTTCGAAGGCAATTAAGGAAACATGTGAGCATGTCAATCATCTCGAAACTGTTGAACCACAGATGCACTTATACACCCTCATGCACAGAATTTCAGGTTAGGTGTGCCTTTCTAGTTTTCCAACAAAAATCTTCATTGGATCTGATTATGTTCAATAACTTGCTAACGCGCGTATACATGTTATATGCTAACCGTTGTCTCATGTTTACAGCTGTCTGATCTAAGATGTTACCTACCTCGAATGCGTCCCTCCTTGCTGTTAAAGGACTTAATGGCTGCAAAGACCACAGAGCCACAGGAGACTGATGGCTGCGCCACCACACCAGACCAACAGGTAAACGTAGCACGTTTTCGATGCAGGATATTTTACCTCATAAGGTTGAGTGTATTTTACTTAAAAGTTGCTTACATAGAGGTTAATGTACATTTACATTTATTTATCATCTGTTCTATCCTTGAATACATTAAGTTGCATCGCAATAACATCTTGTCTTATGAACATGAACTTTCTATATTTACAGTATTTTACATATGTTGTTTTCTTTAGGCTTATTACCTCTGCTACAGTCTTTTGGCTTTGACAAATGAAGCCTCCAATTTTGAGTTTCTACCCTCAAATCAGAGAGTAAGTGGGGACATTCCTGTTCGCTTCTTCTGTGTGTGTATGTATTAATGAAACTGCTGTCAAGAGAGCTGCACTTTCTCATTCTATTGCTAACCCATTAAAAACCTGACTGACATTTTTCCTTTAAAAGATATAGAAAATGTGCTTTAATAAATTCCTATAGTTTATAAATCATGTGTTCATGGTGAGTTTGTGGGAAGAAGGGCTGAATTCTGTGACTTAAATGTGTACAGTGCAATGTAATGGCTGAATGTCAAATTTGAATACCATAGTGAAATAGCAGTTCTGGTCTTTTGAGCATTGAGACACTGGGAACTATAATTGCTCGTATGTTAATGCTGATAAAGGGAAACGTAGACTCACTCTGTCCGCTGTTTTGGTTTTCACATACCCAAGCACAGTTGGTTTATTCGTATAACTGTCTGTCCTGTAGAATGAGCTGTTGTTACTGTCTGCTGAATTGGAGAAACACGTTAAGTGTGACATCAGGGAGAGTGAGAAAATGCTTTACAGGAGTAAGGTATAGTAACATCTACAAATTTCCAAAAATAATGACTGTCCACCTTCAGTTAAAAAAAAAAGTAAAAGGTTTAAATACAAAGCATTTTTTTTCAGGTAAAAGACTTGGTTGCTAGAATATATACCAAATGGCAGGTGCTTCTCCAAAGATCAAGACCTCAAGAGGTATTTTTTGTTTGTGTATTTGATTGATTATTAATTCCAGAGTAACAATACTTTTCTGTTGTATTCCGGTTGCCATCCATTGTCAGGTATTCCAGTTTTTCCTGTATATTTGATTATTGGCCTATAAAAGCTTACTAGACCTATTAATTAGGCAAACCTCAAACGATATAAAGTTTCCATTGCAAGCCTTAAATGAATTGTGATGAGTCAGAAAACTACCCAGACATGATTGAGTGGTTGTTGTTAATATAGTGCTGGACCGTTCACTCAGGTGTATGTTATTAGTCATTTTTGTATGAACCATATCATTGAACTTGTACTTTTTTTTATTGTACATGTTTTGCTTTTTTTTAACCCAGGGAAAGTTATATGATTGCTGGAAGCCTCTACCGGAGAATGAAGTTCCCTCAGAGGAAGAAAGCCAGTACACGGGGCAGGGAGACACAGAGGAGTCAGTGAGTGACGAGTCTGACATGGTCCAGTTAAAAGAAGAAGAGTGCATGGAGGAGAATGAAGAAGTGCAAGTGGAGAGTAAGGAGAAGCTGGACACTATTTATGAAAAGATGCAAGAGAAGATAGAAGAATTACAGGAGGTTTTGGCTGATATGAAAGAGAAACAAAGCTTGATAAACCTAGAAGAAAAAAAAGAAGCAGAAGTTACAAAAGATTTGGCAATGGAGGAAGCGCTATTAGGTGAAAGTTCTGAAGGGTCAGTGGAAAACGATGAGGATGAAGACTTTGTCACATTGGGAAACGAACTTCTGAATGATGATTCTTCAGATGGAAACGAAGATCTTGTGGGGGAGGAAAATGATGAGAATCTAGAGCTTTTAAAGAAGTACGTGGAGATGTTTGAGAAAACAAATGAGAAGTTACTTTTAGATGAATAGGCTTCTCTTGACATGCAACATCTAGATATAAATGTTGTATTAAAGGGGAGCCCTTAAATTAGCGCATAGCAGCCCTTTGAATTTGTTAATGCACAAAGAGGAGGTTCCCTCATTTCACTCTATAGGAAAGTATTTAGTATTTTCTGCATACTTTTTATTGCAAATGTACCAGGCGTTGACTTAACACTTAGTCTCCAGCACATTTATATAATAAGCCTAATGCACTGTACTGCCTTAATGATCCTGTAGAGGGTGTCCTTTTTCTTCATTGTCACTGGCACAGGGTTACTCATCTTTATGCTGCTAATATCTTAATGTCTATGTTTTACTGAGGGTGTGTTTTTTCTAAAAGAAAAGCTGAATAAATCGACATTAACATTTCTATAACTGTTTACAAGCAATGAAAATAGATACAGCAGTGTCAACATTTTAAAAGCACTTTTTTCATTATCAATACTTTTTAAATGGCCAAATAATTTTTGTATTTCTTTCCCCATTTACGGCAGTATAATAAGAAAGAAATCATATCTCGCTTTCAACAATAAAGTCATGGTAAATACAACTCCAAAAACAGGTCATTCCATTCTTAAATGTATTGGGGTTTTCTTTAAATATTAGTTCATTTAAATCAGTAGTTCAGTCATGCATTTCGAAATTGTGGCCTTGTGATTTCCCTCAGAAGCTTTGACATTAATTCCTGTGGAATTTTGCTTTATATATAAAACCCTGTAAAATGAAAATAAATTAGACTTAAGAATAAGTAATTCCAATAATACAAAATTATAAAACATACATTATACTAATGCAAGGCTAACATCTTTACACAATTAAAACATGAATCTGAATACTGGTATTTTACTCAGCACTATATAGCTGCTTAGCTTTGCTTTCTTGACCATTCAAATGTTTGGGTAAATCTCCAGTATAAACTATACACATTTTAATAGGAACATTTATCAAATTAGCCAATCATGCGGCTGAAACACAATGCACAAAACAGAGTTTGCAAAGGGTCTACTTAATCTTCACATTAAATGCCAGAACGAGGCAATGTAATGTCTATGACTTTAAACATGGCATAGCTGTTTGTACTAGGTGTATTTCAGAAATTGATCTGGCATTTCACAAGCAGCAGTCTGGATTGGTTAACTGGATTCAGATGCCTGATCTAATTTACTTATGCTTCACAACTGTAGCAAGTGTATCGGAACATGCTGAGAACTTTAACAGCAGGGTTAGGGTTACTCCTCCAAAGGTTGTGTGGAACTATGTGGGTTCATGCTTGAAGTTGTGTTAATTCCGAATGCTTTTATTCTCACCGTGGTTGGAATTACAATGTGGATAAAAAATTCTGACTCCCTGTCAGTTGAGACCAGTCTGATATTCAACTCTGATTTCTCGTAACAACATAATTTAAAATGTCCAGGATATCGGAAGTGTGAATTACTCAAACAAGCTTTATAGTACCAACTAGCATGCCATGGTCAAAGTATATCTTTTTCCATTCTGATATTGGCTGTGAATGCTAAGTAACTCTTTTTACTTTGGGCTGCTGCCACATTATTGGCTGATGTGAACCACATTAATGCAGGTGTTCCTAATGAAGTGGGCAGTCGGTGTACGTTATTGCAATCCGTTATATTACAAAAGCCTTAAATGAATGTTTAAGCTAATATCTTGTGTGTACCCTCAGAAAAGAGTACTAAACCAGGGGTTGTCAAACTTGGTTCCTGAAGGGCCACAGCCCTGCATAGTTTGCCTTCCAGCCAAATTAAACAAAGTCCTCTAGGCTTATTTTAAAACTGCATGTCGTGTATTGGAGCAGGGTCATAACTACATTCTGCAGGGCTGTATCTATGGTGAGGGGGGGGGTGTTCTGTTCACTTAGTTTTGTCGTGACCAAGAGATATAAATTTGCGGGAACGTGATAAGTCGTGGCACCGAACTCATTTTGTCGAGGTAACGACAGCCTTATGTTGTGGCCAGGCAAAGTGAAGTCGTGGACACGATCTTGTGTCAAGGGAACTATATTTTTCTCGGGGCCAAGACTTCATTATGTTTAGGGAACGACATCTATTTGCCATGGCCAATTATTATAATAGATGGAACCTCATCTGTCACTAATTATTTACACCAGTCGGAGATAAAGATGATTGATAATTACATTTCATTTTGAATTAGTAATTCTTTCCAAGGAATTCAATTCCTTGACATTTGATCTTGTGTCCACGACTTAATACCACGTTCCCACGAGTTAATATCTCGTGGCCACGACAAAACTAAGCGAACTGAACATATCCCATGCCGGTCACAGTAGTATCCCCCCAGGAACCGAGTTTGACATCCCTATACTAAACTACCTTTTCTTTGGGGCGATACCGGAAATGATGTATCTTATATGCATAATTTTTCTTAAAAGGGTGCATGTGAAATACCTCCTAAAAAAACAATTAGGAGCTGTTTGTGTACCTCATATCATATAACCAAGTTTAAATAAAGACTCAAGATATAAAAATATAGATTCAAACAGTAGTAACAAGGAAAGGTCTCGTTTAGTGCTATTATCTTCCCGCGTATTCTTCGACATTGTTTAGCTAGTTAGGCTTCTCTTATCTTATTCCTTATCTGAGACGGTTCCGCCTCTTACCTGCCGTCATCACTATACGAACAACAGTACGTTTGCTTCCGTCCTTTGAGAATTATTTTCTTATGGCAGCAGTTTTAGTTTGTTTATTTCTTTGCATCCATAACTTAGCTTTGTGTCTTTTCGCGGGAAGCTTTTGAGCGAGCACCTGCCTGAATTTAACCGGTTGCGGAAATGGCGATTGCGTAAGAGGGCGTGGCTTATCTACCTGCGCGACTAACCGTCCGCGCCTGAAGCCAAACTGCTCTACTATCTGTCTGTATAGTGTCACATACGAAATAATAGTCACACTAGATAGCGCACTTTAGGTCTAATAGAAAGGCGCTTGGGTTTAAGCCGGACTTTTCTTCAAGTAGCGCAGCGAGATAAAGAGATTCAGGCTGAAACGCATCGCAGTTCGAGTTTGTCATTTCAAATCTCACGAGCTTTATTTTAAAGTGGACTTTTTCTCGCTCAAGGACCGAAGAGTGAAAACAAAACCGAACCACAGCACGGTAGGTTGAACGGGGTTTAAAAAATATTTGATACATTTCACAGTTTATCATTCGTCGCTTTAGAACGAAACGAACTTTTGTTGTTGTCATTTGGCTTCTTTTTGGTGTAATCCGTCAGACCTAACGCGACCGCATTTTTTTTTAGCTTTGGGTTTATCAAATTATTGTCCGCAAACTGTAGCTTATATCTAACCTGACGTCACGTTTTATAAACTCGAATCAACACATTTCATTTTCATTCGTCACGTTAATGATCGATCAAGCCCTTTAACCTATAATTCCAGTGAGAGACCTGGTTAATCATTCACGGAGGGTAGAGTATATAGTCTTTAGTTGACTAATTCAATAACTGAGTTGAGTCTTTATTTACCCTTTTGTTGCGACTGGATTGCAGTGCAAACAGACAGCTGTCCACATGATGGAGAATATAGACTGTAAAGATAAATGTAATTATCCTTACTGTGCATTGTACTTACTCGATGATGACGATAATAATAATAAGCAGTGTTATCATGTTGCATTTTATTTGTTTCTTAATCTTTGCTTAATATATTTTGATAGTATTTATTTTTGGTGTAGTATGGGATATGTTTTGGCAAACAAATGATTCATGAAATTGCTAAGGATGTTATTTACTCTGCTCCTGTTAGAGCTGTGACTGATGTGTGTCTGATGAGCATCGGGTCACATGACAGTTTAGTTTGTATTCTGTGGTTCTTCAAGTCAACATTTAAACGGCATGTAAACGGGGACAAAAGAGCAGGCAGCGTTCCTGCATTTATTATTTATTTGGAGGAAACTGTTACATGAGATTTAAGGGATGTGATTTACAATTGAGTTGAACAGGAAGTTTCTTTTGGCCAGTTCTGAGATTGAAACTTAAAACCTTTGAACACTTTTTTTAATCCTTTTTTTTCTTCACTTCCCCGAATTATTGTGTGGATCCGAATCGTTTCAGTGAGTTTTCCATCCAAAGTACCTTTCTACATCAATATCGTATTCAGTTCCTTTTCAGAACTGGTCAGCATTTTAGCCGTTCCAAAGACTATTCCAGGAACACTGGATAAGTGGTTATACAAGGACACTAGCCCATCACAGGGCATCACACACACACACACACACACACACACACACACACACACACACACACACACACACACACACACACACGTTCACAGGGCTACCAGTGTAGGTTGGTGTCTGGGTGGAAATCCGAGACCCGAGAGGGAAACCACACAGACACACAGAGAACGTGATCGTCCACACAGGCAGTTACTCGAGCTCAGGATTGAACCTCTGAAGCTGTGAGGCAGCAACATGACCTGCTGTGCCATTGTGCTTATTATAAAGACTTTACTTTTTTATTGTACGCAACTAAACAACAGCTTTCATCAGTCTCCCGGAATACATTACTGACCCCTTTTCGGGCATAAGAGACCCTGTATTTTGTAAGTGTGTATGTTAATTTTCCAATCATGAATAACTGTTTGTTATATACCATGGAAAGCAGATGTGTTGCCCTATGATCAGTGTGTTATAAATGCTGATGTGCAGATCAGACGGCCGGTGCTGGCATGCAACTTGTTTTAATCCTAAACTACCAGATACACTTTGTGTTTAATTTGCCTTAGCACACCTCGTTCAGTGGGGTGTGGAAAATGTACTCGGTAAATAATAGTGGGAGATCTCCTATGAAACTGCAGAGCTGTTTGTCCACAGGAATGGGGCAGTACCAAGCTCTGTAATTACATTATAACAATAGCAGTGATGCAAAGCTGTTGTCGAAATTCAACCTAAAAACCATATTGAAACACATCCAGAAAACAATTGAACAAAAGGTTGTTCATGTGGCTGTATATATACTGCTTAAATGTTCTGACTGTCCACGCAGTCGAGGTTTTAACCTGTAGTTTAGTGAAGAGAATTCCTGAGAAGGATCATTTCTTATATTCAGCAGCACTGCGGCATTTTGCCTAGTGTGGTGTTGAGCGTCACGTCAGACGCAGAAGATAAATTCAGCTAGTTCTAGGTTTGCCGGCCTAAAACTCCCTTCATGCATCCTGACTTGTTAAACTCAACATGGTCTGAAAGAAACATGGTGAAAAGGAACCTCTCTCTCTCTCTCGCTCTCCTCAAAATTCAAGCATGTCATGTGAGGCGTAATAACTTCATAAAGAAACAGATTTGTCATCCTTTGTTTTAAAAGCGCAGAACGAAACTTAATCAGAACGTGTTGTCACTCTTTGCTCTCTTTCTCTGATTGAATACAAAGTTAGTGAGGTTTTCACACAGGGGCTTTATGCGACTCCATAATGGAGCAACAAGGGCCAAAATCAAATGAACAGATAATTAAAGTGTATAAAAATAGCCGTATGTTTGGGGAGTAATTGTTTTAGGCTATTAGAGGCGCATAGAGAGAAACATAAAGACTTATTTATTTGTTTGTTTGTTTGTTTATTTATTTATTTCTCACCAAAGAGCTGCTAACGTGACTTCTTTGTCTCCGTTAACTCCATTTATAACTGTGCAGAGTCCCTTTGCGCTCCTTTATGGAAAAAGGACAAGGCTTCCCAGGCTCCTCAAGTCAATAATAAAGATTGGGTCGTTTAGTATCAAGACAAGAAAACACAGTTTCTTATTATACAGCCTTATTTTCAGTCAGGCATTTATATTTTTAAGCGCAAGAAAAGAGGCTGACAGATGCGCAGAGCTTTCAGTACAGCACAATACTAACTGGTGAAAAAAAGGCTTTATTAATCAGTAAAGTTACAATTTTGACATGTCAAAGCTACCCTTGTTAATAATGTCAGCCATGATTCATTTATTCACTAAAGTTGATTTAGATTCTGGTGTTCTGTTTTTTTAGCTATTTATTTTGTAACGTGGTGGTTTCAGTTGATCCGTAGTTTCAGAATATAATCTGATAACAATCTATTCATCCTGCTGCCACAATGTAATGTGAAATGTGACTTGAAACTCTGAAATGTGACTTGTTCTCATTGTTGAATACACTGAAAAAACAGTCACTGTTTCACTTGTTGGTCTACTGTCGATGATTGAAGCTAAACGACGGCTGTGGTTACTACGATGTGTTCTATACCAGTGGCTGACGCATACATGCATGTAGTGTGGCAGACAGCTGGATAAACATACATTCGGGTTCTCATCCCAGCTGAGCTGTTAACAGATGACATTTCCTACATGCAGGTTCATGCCTTGAACATTTTTCCCCCATGATTACCTTGGATTGTTTGTAGGCTTTTAATGTCCAAAAATGCAGCTTAGGTGATAATGATAATGATGATGATGAAGAGAATGTGATGAGCAGGTATTTTATGTCCCAGTAAATCGATCTAGAGATGGAATGCTATGAACTATTTTCAGATTCGCAGTCTCTCATGTTCTCAGATTGACAGAAAGATGGATTTAGTTCGAATTTCAGTACAGTGTGAACTGTCAGATTTAAACCAATCAGAGGAGATACGGTTTCCATAACATTCTCTTTTTGAACCTTTTCTGGGCACGTGCTGTGCGGTTACGGCTGTGTGCATAAAACCGAATGTGGGCAGCCTTTTATAATACTAACAATTGAATTTCTTTTTCCTCCTCCACCCTGTTTATATCTCCTTTCACTCGCTTTTAGAGTGTGGCTTGTCTACCGCAGTACGTCAGGTGCTGTGTTCAAAATTCTGGACTGACTTCTATAATGGGATCTTTAGACTAACTATAACTGCAAAATATTGGCATGGTGTATTCACACCGCTTGTGGGCAAAGTCAGTTTGAAACCTTTTTTACATTGCAGACAACTCGATTTGT
The DNA here is from genome assembly GCA_028566295.1 of Liobagrus marginatus. Classification (NCBI taxonomy): domain Eukaryota; kingdom Metazoa; phylum Chordata; class Actinopteri; order Siluriformes; family Amblycipitidae; genus Liobagrus; species Liobagrus marginatus. Next base: position 8,108,248 of record JAOUQX010000033.1, read on the forward strand.
TTATGCCCTGTGGATATTTTCTCAGGGTTATGACTTGTGAGTATAGAATCTAAGCCGAGTGGGCATGAAAACAATGCCCTCATCCAAATTGACTTGCATTTGTCTTGATACAGAGCCATTGAGGGTTGAGGGCCTTTCTCAAGGGCCCAGTAGTGCCAGGTTGGCGGCTCTGGGACATCAACAATCTTTTGATCAGGTGCCCAACAACTTGGCCACTGAGCTTCCACTTCCTTTACAGCAGTTTAAGCATAGCTTCTTATTAGTTGAAAGTGCAAGCTGTATTTTATATTATGTGAAGATTTTTCTTCACAGTAAACTGATGTAACAGTTACTTATATGGAATGAATAAGTCAAAATTAAATCTTAAGGAGACAAGTTTCACAGCTCGAGATTTGTAACTACCGTTTCAAAATAGTGGAAGGAAAAATAAAAATAAAAAAGGAAATGGAAAAACAAAATTAATTTGTCAATTGAGCTAAAGTTTATGGCAATATCATGTAAAAACCTTGTGATTGTATTCAAACGCAATGTCTGAAAGCAATAAAAGGAAAACTAAGTCTTCTATATTTTGTATTTATTATTTGTAACATATGCATTCAGAAACCATACAAGAATGTAAAGATGTTAAAAGGCAAGCGCTGTGGCATCAGTTAATAGCTATGACTACTGCCCAGTGGTTTGTCTGCAGCAGACATGCACGTTCCTGCAGTTCCACTGCTGTTGTGCGTTCTGTTAAAGGCTTAGATATAATTTTGGCAGTGCCAGTAATTGTTCTAGAAATTCCTGGGCTCCTGTCACATCCTGTTTTGCTTGTGCAACAGCTTGTTATTAAAAGCTGGTAACACTGCACCTGTACACCACACTTACAACTGGTTGTGACAGCTCAGCGGTCGTCATGGAGACACGCAGCAGCTGATGCTTGAACCAACGTAAATGTTTAGCATTGTGTGTTGCTGATTCCTATAATGCAGCAGGTGTCCATGGTGTGCGTGCCCATGGTGCACGCCGTGCTCATGGTGCGCGTTTCCATACTGTGCGTGTCCATATTGTGCGTGTGCGCGTGTGTGCGTGTGCGTGTGCGTGTGCGTGTGCGTGTGTGTGTGTGTGTGTGTGTGTGTGTGTGTGTGTGTGTGTG
>JAOUQX010000033.1:8112009-8123854 GCA_028566295.1 Liobagrus marginatus
AACAGTAACATATCCTACACACTAACAGTAACATATCCTACACACTAACAGTAACATATCCTACACACTAACAGTAATATATCCTACACACTAACAGTAATATATCCCACCCACTAACAGTAATATATCCCACCCACTAATAGGTGCCGTGATAAAGAGATAATCAGATCTATTTATTTCACCTGTCGGTGCTCATAATGTTATACCTGCTCAGTTTAATTTCTGATAATTATTACATACTGTGTGCAGCATCACAAATATTTCACTGTCATAAAAAAAACATTTTATTACTTAACAAAAGAATAATACTAACCTAGTGGACTATTTTACCAATTTCATGGCACTTACACAGCAATATAGCGCAATATAATAATTTAATCTATAATATATAAAGATATAATAATAATGTTGGCCTTTCCTGGATTCAGATGCACGTCTTCAGATTTTTCTGATGCGTCATCATGATGTTTTATTTATTTAGGAATTTGTAAGTAAAGAAACTGAATTTGGAGCAGATGATAGATGTGTTCAATTGAGGAATGGCATAAAAGTAGGTGTGTAGAAAGAATTTGAATATTTACAAGAAATGTGGGCTGATTATCCGTGTCAGCAGAGCTTGAAAAACGATGTTGCAGTATTTTCTGTATCAATCCGTTTTTTTAACCTTGTTATATTTTATTTAGTACTGTAACATGTCGCTGCCCGCACTAACCTTTTTATGTTTCTTTTTTTTAATTATTTTTTTTATAAAGGTTGTCCACAAGGATGATGAGGTAGCTAGGATTGCTGGGACCTTGTTTTGAAGACCTGATACAAGATCACCGAGCGTATATTTGCAGTGCGAGTGTTTGGTGAAACGAGTAGCGATGAGGATGAAGAGAAACGTGGCATGGCTGTCATGCTTGCAGCTGCTGTGTGCTGTGTCTACATTCAGGGCATATCCCTTCACACCGCCTCTGGACTTGGACGTCACTCCCAGAACTACCGTCCCTGTCAATGGTATGGCATTTACCTTTACAGTATTAAGCAGAGGCCCTTATCCAGAGCGACATATCCAACTGAGAAGTTGACGGTCAAGGGCCTTGCTCATTGGCCCAGAAGTGGCAGCTTGGTGGTGCTGAGAGATAGTGGGCTTGATTCCCAGCACCACCAAACTGACTCCTTAACCACTGAGCTACTACTTCCAAGTATGAGACACTTTGCTCACATGCATCACTTGCACAGTTCCAATGCATTATATGTTGGTAGCGATAGAAATGTATATGGGGTGTTCCTATTTAATCATGGGTAGCTTATAGCAGTAATATAGCAGACATGAAGAATGTTTAGTGCTTTGATGTTCTTCCTGTGCTTCAGGGCTCCTTCAATCCAACAACATAAATTACAGGCTAACTGGAATATCTAAATTGTCCGTTGTGTGTGTGGACTGGGGCCCTGTCCAGGCGGCTTCTCACCTTGTGAGTCCCCTGCGATAGGCTCCAGGCTTCCCATGACCCGGTGTAGGATAAGCGGTACAGGACATGGAAACATGGATGTAGAAAAGTATGCTTTTAAAGTGTGCTAGTTAGTATTGCCATTGTCTGTCAATATATTTTTTTCAAATATCACATAGTAGCACAAGGATAGTGTGTCACGATGCTTAAGATTGGTTACTGTTACTCAGATTGTGGGGAACATCATCAGACATCCAGGCTGTCAGCTTGATTGCGTTATTTGCACATTGAGTATAAAGCAGAGTCACTCGAACCACTAGAGAGACTCTCCTCTTATCTTGTACTTGGAGTTACGCAAGGATAGATGTCAAAAGTTGCCAGTTTGTTTAACTTGCAAACATTTAACAAGACACAATCTTTCCCAGGCCCTGATCAGGCGTGGAGCAACAGTACAGAAGGTTACAGCATTCCTCAGAGGCAGAAAGAACCCAGAGCACAGCTCTGACTCTATACACATGCAGACAAGCTCACTTCTCTTTCCAACCTGCTCAAGGATGACTTCTTGTTTTGCTGACCAGAAGGCTTAGCAAACAGGCACGCATAAGTCAACCAAACTGCATGTTCTTAAAAACGAGTGATGCTTGTGCTGACGCAATCCATGTGTGTACTCGTGTTATGCAATTATGTGCATGTAATCCTATCTCGCCATCATTCATCTTCTATCCACCCACCCACCCACGCACTCTTTTTCTTTACTCTCTCACTTCCTTGTGATGCATGTAACTGGTCTTTTTATATCAGCCACTAACTAAGGAAAATTTATGCAACTTGTTCAGCATAGAAAAGTTCAGGTCTCTCTCTCGCTATCTCTCTCTCTCTCTCTCTTCATTTTTTCCTCCCTATTGCGCTCTCTCTCCCAATTCAATTCAAGAGTTCTTTATTGGCATTAACGTGGAAATCATATTGTTGCTAAAGCATAACATCATTAATATAGAGGTGCATTTTTGTATCAATGTTGCAGATATGTTTAAACGTAAGAAAAGTTAAAACTAAAGTAAAATGTAATAAAGTTGCTTTTTTTTAGAACAAACAAAATCTCACAACATTAGCTACAACCGAGGATGCAAGCATACGAACAGTAGAGGAAAACTTATACTGGCTTTAAAACTGTCAAAGTATAGAAACTGTCTGAATAAAAATTGGAATGGTAATTGGCGACATTCCTGCATCCTCCATGTTAGTTAAGCAATGAATGAATGGTGGGCAGCCTATTGTAAGGTAAATAAAATAAAAGAGACATCTAGTGGACAAGACTAGTAGTCTTATCTTAGTAGATTCACGATTATAATCTTGTACTGTATGTTCAATGCTTGCGGAAATATGAACGGTAAAAAAACAATTTACAACTATTAATTCATAAATCGAAATTTTTGCCCAGCCCTTTGATCAGTCGGAAATGTTCCATGTTGTGTACCAATAGCATAAAGAATGACATGTAGTGTGGCATATAGGAAGGGGGTAGAATATTTGCTTGTTGAAGAGAAAAAAAATACATTTTAAGAGAGATAAAACTGTATTTGTAATTAAAAAAAAACAAACACATTTAAGATTGAAAGGTGATTTGTGTGGGTTCCCAGGGCCATCTGTGTGGGTTTCTCGCATGTGTAAATACTTTAGCTGGAACAAAAATGAGAAAGCAGCCGATGATGGAGGTCATCATCACTCGGCTCTCCTCCGCATAGTAAAAACCTACATGCACACAGTGCGCACACATATACCAGTCTTGTAGGGCTTCCATGCCACACCACTGCAGTCATTTGATGAACAACAAGAAACCAGCAAATCGAAGTCAGGTTCATGTTGGAGGTTAAAGTGAGTGTCATGAAGTATTTAAAGGTGACCGAATGACGCGTTAATAACCGATGACGTGACTGTAAAAAAATGTACATGATTTATTTTGCAGCTAGAGAATCTGCTCAAGCACTTTTGATATTCCAGGCTTTGTGCGGTTAAAGGAGTGACGGTGTTTAATGTGATAGTCAATTCACGCTGTTTACTGCTACGTCTTTCTGAATTTTGCTAACACTGAGTCATCGCTGGAAGATCCTTTGTTCTGGGTGTAGTAATTAATAGGCAGGTCTGAGCAGCATCATTTGTGGCTAAAGTTAATTGCAACAAGACGGAACGGGCAAAAGTTCATCTGGCACGCTCAGAGGCTAGTCATGCTAGCACGTTCATGGTGCAGCGCAGCATGTATACAATGCACTGAGCATTTGAACTCCTCGAAGAACGGTTTCCCAACTCTGGAAATTAAAATGTCGCACGGAGCCTTGCCGTCTGGCCTGTTCGGGTCCCCATGAGACCTTCAAAGATGTTTACTCAGAAAACATTCCTTTGCAGCAACACGCACACTCTCTCACTCTAGATTAGCTATGCTGTCTCTCTCTCTCTCTCTCTCTCTCTCTCTCTCTCTCTCTCTCTCTCTCTCTATCACTTTCTGTCTCTGACTCACTGTTCATGATTTATATTGTAATCCGTTTGGGTCGAAAGCGTGTGCCGGCTTTTGTTTTACTTCGAAATGTCTCCTTTGTTTTCACCAAATACACACGTTAGCATGCAGCCGTGCGCTCGTTGGTCACTCAAGCAGAGGCGTCACAGTGTGGAGAGAAAAGCGTTCGAACATCTCATCGCTTCTCATCTTTGTCCTCAATCATCCATAAATGTTATGCTGCGTAACACCATAGTAACATTCGCACTGTGGCATTTCATAGAATGCTCACTAGTGTGCCATAGTCCATGCTGAAGCCTGTTGCGGGATTTAACACAGTCATCCAAACGTCAGGGAAAATAAATGTCTTTGCACGTTTATTATTATTAGCATAGGTGTCCGTAAACCCTGGATTTGTAGTTTTGATGAGGAAGCTACTCGTCTGAATAAAGGCGGAGGGAATGGCAGTGTTGCTTTTGGCCTGAAAAGGTTGTGAAATAGTATTCTTTTCTTCTGTATTGTATGCTTGGTGTGTGTTCTCTCACACCTCCGCTATGAATGTGAGCCAGAAGTTCATCTGTAAGGTGACAGATGTTCAGCAGAGGTCTGAGAATAGACTTGTTCTGCTTTGTGTGTGCGTGCATGTGTGGGTGTGTACTGCACTAGTTGTTATTGTGGTTGAATTGGGCGTGTGTGTGTGTTCTTGTACCATTTTCCATGCTTATTTGTACTCATTGCTTCGTTGGCCTTGCCCTCTTCAGGGTGGTGATATTGTGAGTCTGGTTTTGGGTTCCATCGATTTAAAATGCACCCATCAGATTAAGCCCAGAAGATGAATCTGAATCCAGAAAATGGGCAGTCTGCACGCGACACCTGCCTGTGCGCTACACTGGTAGGGGCTCTGTAACGAAGGACATGCACATGCACCGGCATGTTGTTGCGTGGCTGAAGGAATGTAAGAGTCTGAGCTGTATGGGAGCATGTAAAGTATGTACAGTACATGCATTACTCTTGAAGCAGTAAGTGGAGCAGAAGAGCTTAACGATTATAGTACAAGTCAGTTTAGATCCATTTATTACCGCAGGATGTTACACATTACCTGCATGACTAAAACTTTAGTGAGAGAGAGAGAGAGAGAGAGAGAGAGAGATTGCCCCTACAAGGATACAACTCACAGTTTTAATATCAAGCTTCAAGACGCAAGGAAATGAGTTACTGTTGCTGTCAAGGCCACAGTCTACCATTTCTAACATTAGTCATACTGATTACGGAGAACTGTCTATTAAACAGAGACAAAGGAAATAAGCAGTACTTACTGTGGCACTCTTTACAGCATTTGGTTTGTCTTTTACTGTAACTAATATAAAGTATTGTAGTAACGTAACCAAATATTGATACTTCAATACTACACATGCGATTGGGCATAGGTGAATTGGCTACTCTAACTTGTCCATGAGAGTGAGTGTGTGTGTGAAGGGTTGTCTGTCTCTTAAGTGTTAGTCCAGCGATTAACTGTTGATTGTCCAAGATGTACCCCGCCTCACACCCTACGTTAGCTGGGATAGACTCCAGCGCCCTCGAGACCCTGAACAGGGTAAGCGGTAGACAATGAATGAGTTAATGAATGAATACTTCATTAATTTTGGAAGGTAGGGCAAACAGGGCATTTAGTAAAGACTAGATAGATAGATGGATGGATAGATAGTTAGATGGATGGATGGATGGATGGATGGTCAGTCGGATGGTCAATTTGAGGAATTGAGTTTTGTTTGTGCCTGCTCATGGACATAGTGCTTTGGTTGTGCTTGTTTGTTAGCTGCTTGTTTGTCTGTACACTGAGGAATAGATAAAACTAAATCTGGCTGAACTAAATCTGTTACAAAATATTATAGGACACGTTAGAACATGTACAATATCTCTTTTAGCAGTTACCTACTTGTGAAGTAGATTGCAGTCGAACTCTTAGGCAGTGCATTTCTTGTTGTTGTTGTTGGTGTTTTCGACAGTGTTTTACAAATCCAGATACAGCTACATATACAAATATTTGCAGCACTAGATAGATTACGCACATAACGATCGTTGTCCGGCATCACAGACAGTTCAGTACAAAGCACTATATAAGGAAGGAGCGAAGGACTGGATTCAGGCATTTACTAGTGAGCACACTTTAAACACTTCATCGTCGTGACCCGTCCTTTATGTAAACAATGTGGGTCTTACAAATTAACCAATCAATTCAAACCAATAAAAGAAAGCGACTGGGTAAAAAAAGTTTTACTTGTATTTATGTATAAGAGAATTATTTGTGCCTGTATTTAACCATAAAAAACATGTACACTATGTAGGGTGGTAATAAGTACTGAACATTGGGTTGAGGCTTTATTTATAGTTTAGTATGGGTAATAATAAACTGTCATGGGAGTAGTATTTGTACGCAGAATTTGGTCTCGGACGATTACATAATGTTTGCAGCAAGAATAAGGCACTGTATGGTAACGAGACGCATCACACGTCCTGTCTCTGCCCGTGTGCTGTGATATGATAGTGCTGAACTTTGAGTTCCTAAAGGCTGGTTTGAGATTGCGTTGCTGACACTTCCATGTGGTGTTTTGCCTCAGTGAAGGGTGTGTGTGTGTGTGTGTTTGGTTGTAATAAAACATTTAGAGTTTGGCTATTTGTAAACTTTCATGCATCCTTGGTAGTTTAAATGCTTGTCCCACTTTTTGTATAGATACGATACACACATGCACACTTACACACGCATGCATCCTGTTTAAGGTATAAAGATAGAGAAACATGAGTAATGTGTTTGCGTCAAGTGATTCACGGCTAAAATAGAGAGCTGCGTCATAAAGTGCAGTGATTTTCTAACTGTCTCTTACTTTCTCTCGCTGTCTCTCTCTTTTGGAAACTCACTCCACTCTGTCACTCTCTATCGGTGCTGCTCCACTCTCGATTTGCTAAAGCATTCCTAAAGCAACGCACAAACTTTTCCGCTACCACTAAAGCCAATGCTGCCAGAGACACCCGCACATAAGAACAAACACACGCTACAAATTGCTTTTCTCCCACTTTATGTTGCTGTGTGCTTTTACAGTATGGATGAAGAACCATATAAGCATACTATTATTGTTGCACTGCATTAAATTATAAGGCAGGTAATGTAAACCTTCTGTCCACAAAAATAAGATTTATTGGTCAATCGTTCATACATGCATTTACACATAACATTTGGTATTTGTGAAAGACGTGTACGCCTCACCCTCAGGTTCCTCTCATATAATTAGTATCGATTGCTGCATTTATTTTGAGATGGGATGTACTGTTGAGTTATGATGTTTGCAGCACTTAGACATCACTTTATTCAAAATGAGCCGCAGAGGTGCTTTGCGAAAAACATTCATGTTATATTATGGGCTGTAATCAAAGAATATAAAAAATAAACCAACCAAAATTAGGACTTTTGAGAATTTGACTAATCATGCAATTAGGGCAAAACAAATAAAGGCGCTCTGCCTGAACATGTGTATAAGCTATAAACAACGCATCAGTATAAGCTGTAATCAATAATCTCTGGTACAATAATATGAAGTTTGCAGCAGTTTGAGGCTTTTGCTGCGTTCACGCCACGTTGTAATTGCTGTAATGCTGAGATGACAACGTGTGACGTTCATCTCGGTGCTGTTCATATCCTCAAACTGGAGCTAAACAGAAACCTGTGGAAGAATATTATTGGCAGCTGTAAAAGACAAAATTACATTATATTGCATTTGTATGCTACTAGTAAATATTCACGTTTATGTTCATTACTGGCATATCATCATTACTGCGTGGAGTTTGCATGTTCTCCTTGTGCTTGCGCGGGTTTTCCCTGGGTACTCCGGTTTCTTCCCACCTCCAAACACATGCGATTGGGCATAGGTGAATTGGCTACTCTAAATTGTCCATTGGAGTGAATGCTATCTATCTATCTGTATCGAATTGTTAGCCCTGCCATGATTGCCCAGGGTGTACCCCACCTCACACCCTAAGTTAGCTGGTCTAGGCTCCATCACCCCACGACCCTGAACAGTATAAGTGCTAGATAATGAAGGAATGTTTTCATTGGTAAGTCACTTCCACAGATTTCAAAACATAAATATTATGATATAATGAAATATGAAATAATTCCTTAATAGCATTTTGCAACTGGAGTCGGTGCAATTTTTCTCCGGTGCAACAGCCATATAATACAAGCCGTAGTTCTCTGAAAAGTCCCAGCCTACATGTTGTAATAACGAGTTCTGCTTTTTACAAGTTGGAACATTGTCATTTTGGTAATTACAGCATTGCGTGAACGCACCTTTTAGTATGATGTGTGTTTGTGTTCTTCAGAGTTGTGGAGGTGCACACGCTTTAGTAGCTCTGCTGTGAACTACAGTACCCTGCTACTAGAGGAGGAGTCAGGTTTGCTGTATGTGGGAGCTAGAGAAGCATTATATGCCCTGCAGGCCTCTAATATCTCCAGCTTCAGTCACGCAGTGAGTACTACACTGACATGTCAGGCGTTTCACTTTTCTTTTCTGATCACCTTTAGGAGATCACTGCGTACTGAAAAGACCGCCCTGTCGATCTATTGCTCGAATAGAAAATTTCAAGTTAGAACGTCGGCATGACCATTTACTTTTTACCATTTATTTGACACACTTGTACTTGTTTCAACACACAACCGCTAATCTTGCCGGATGGTTTTAATTCAAATTCAAATTTAGATCTTATTTATCATATACACAGACATGCAGTGAAATGTTTTTATTCCGCATACAAATTTGAACGCTGGGGTGGGGTCAAAGCGCAGGGTCAGCCGGAACGTGCGGCGGCCCTGGAGCAAGTGAGGTTAAGGGCCTTACTCAAAGACCCAATGATAGTAGCTTGCCTGGTGCAAGGCTTGAACCCTGACCCTCTGATCACTGACCCAGAGCCTTACTGAACCCATTGAGCCACCACCATCCACAGTGGTATTAGTTTGTAAAACTATTCTGTATAAAGATTATTTGTTTGCAAACCTCCTAGAAGATCAGCAGTTAAGTCTGATCTACCCAACCAGTCCAGTTTGAAACCCAGTCAAAGCACTTTTAATTCACTTGCAGCACTTGACCTGTATCTATATCATATAATGTATTGTGCTGTAGTTACACGATATGCTGCTTAGTTTTGTTAGTTTCATGACTGAGCAGATGTACCGCTGTTTCCGTTCAGGTGATTGGTAAATGTAGATTTCTGTAGGTAAATGAAAGGCACTTTGCCTATTAAATAAACCTACTAATCTTTTCCTCGTACAGATTGACTGGGAGGCACCTGAAGACCAGAAGAAGCAATGTCTGAACAAAGGCAAAGATAACAAGGTTAATACCATCCCTACACATCTAGATAACAGTTTGTTTGTTTGTTTTTTTTATTTTATCCTGTTCCAATTTACTGACACGTTTTTTTTTTCTTCATCTTTTACAGACGGAATGTTTTAACCACATCCGATTCCTACAGAGATTCAACAGCACCCATTTATATACATGTGGAACTCATGCATTTAGTCCACAGTGTGCATATATTGTAAGTAAAACACCAGAAGAGTCCAGAGCGTAGTTTTCTTTTTGTTTGATGCTAACAGCTGTTTTATAGCTTTCCAGATGGTCTATTTTCTCCTTTGTGTTTGCAGGATAGTAGGGAGTTCAGAATGTCTTCTGTGTTCGAGGAGGGCCGAGAAAGGTGCCCGTATGACCCTGCTAAAGGTTACACGGGGCTGCTTGTTGGTACGGACATTTTCAACACGAGTTGTTTTCATTGTTTTCACGTAGTCCTACGTTCAGACTAGCCGGGAAACAAGCCCAAATTGTTTTAAAGTAATTTCTTTTTTATTTTATAGAACTTAGTTCATTAGTGGGGCGGCACGGTGGCAGAGTGGGTAGCACTCCTGCATCACAGCAAGAAGGTTTCGGGTTTGATTCCTGTCCAAATTCTATCTGTGTGAAGGTTGCATTTTCTCCCAGTGCTTGCGTAGATTTTCCCCGGGTACTCCGGTTTCTTCCCACCTCCAAACATGCGATTGGGCATAGGTGAATTGGCTACTCTAAATTGTCCATAGGAGTGAATGTGAGTGTTGATGGTTGTCTGTCTCTAACTTTTGAATGAGGTCATTAGTAGAAATGTAAAAGATTGCCTGTTGTCAAGAATGTGTAGTGCAGGATGTTCGATATTTGTACTGCTCAATTTTCTATAGTGCACTTTTAACTTGGGATTAGTTTCGAATACGCTTTAAGCAAAAGTAACACTCAGCTGTAGATCAATGACGCACTATTTGTGGGTATATGTATATGTATATGTTGCATACAGGTGGGCTACCCTTGTTTATTTTAAATAGAGAAACCTGGAATGACCCAATTACTTCACTTCACTAGTTTGAACACACGCCAATGGTTTTAGGCTGAATTTTATTAATAAAGTATTTAACAGAGCCACTGAAGCGTTCAATCTCAGTGCAGGTCACCAGAAAATGGGAGTCACAAAATACAATAGGGAGGTTGGATCAGGAAGGCTCATCTAGAGTAAAACGTGGCAAATAAAAATATGCAGGTCAGCTGATCTGTTATGGTGACCTGAAACATGGAGCATCTGATAACAACAACAACAACAACAGCAGCATATCAATTATCTAATCATTTAATAGTATGCTTGTAACTACATTCATGCATAACTTTTGCGCATACTCATGAACCCTGTTCTTTTTCTCAGATGGCCAAATGTACACGGCTTCTCAGTATGAGTTCTGGAGTACCCCAGACATTCGTAGGAACTCTCCAAACCCCACACTGAGAACAGAGGATGCCCTGACTCGCTGGCTCTATGGTCAGTGCATTACAGCATATGGAAAAAAACTTCTGCTCCTCAGTTATTATCGGTGTATTAATAGACTGATACATTACAGTTAAACTGCTTCCTATGGATTTCTCTAGTTATGATTTCTATACATTTCGCCAGTGAGGATTACGGTCATTTTTTCCACACCCAACACACCTCATATTAATGGAGAACTTTTCCGTCCTGTACAGAGGCAGATTTTGTGGATTCAGCGCTGGTGAAAGAGAGTTTGAATAGCTCCAACGGAGATGACGATAAGATCTATTTCTTCTTTACGGAGAAGAGTCAGGAACACAATCTGTACTCCGGCTACAGCAGGGTGGCCCGCGTGGCCCGTGTGTGTAAGGTACAGTATAAGCTGCATCTACATTTATTCACACAAATATTGCTATCTTTGAGTTGCTTAACTAATCATTTGTCCCCAGGGGTCTCATGTATCTCATATGCGATGTCACATATTTCACATACTTTATATGCACGCATCATTTTTGTATACAAGCACCATTGAGAAATCCCACACATTGTAAATTGATGTAACTCATTGCATAAAGAAGCGCCCTCAAATACCCACATATATGGCTGTCCACTGTGCTGTCTATCAAATCTACTCCTATTTTGCATTCCAGCTCATTGGGGTCATGTGGCTGCATCGTGTGAAATCAGTAATAACGCTTTAGTTATGCTGATATGACTGACGGCATGTGATGTGTAAGCATTACACAGTCTGTATCACTGTACATCCTCACTCATAAATAAAACTTAATCCATTACAATTAAGTTTTATTTATGAGTGAGGATGACAGTGATACGGACTGTGTAAAGCTTACACATCACATGCCGTATACACACTGAACTCTCCGTTTATGTTTGATAAACGAGGCCCTAAAATTATTTTTTTATTATGCTTAGATAATTGGTGCTCTCCTTCTTCTTTTCTCTGTATCTCTCTCTCTCTCTCTCTCTCTCTCTCTCTCTCTCTCTCTCTCTCTCTATATCTCTCAAATAACCACAAAAAAAAACAAAAATAAAC
>JAOUQX010000033.1:8132290-8143930 GCA_028566295.1 Liobagrus marginatus
TGGTCCAAACACGTTACGCTAACTAGATAAGCTATAAGCTTCTGTTGATTTGGTCGATCATGGTTTTTTTGGAAATGACCTGCCATGCAGTGTGTACTGTAGCTGTGTGAGAATGAAAAGAGTGTGCAAAGTTGTAATGCTGAAAGTGCATCGTAAATAAAGTTGTTGTCTCTCCAAAGAAAGAGTCGATTCCGAATCGCTGCAATGAGTCGTTTTCAGTTTGAATCCCGTTCCCCGAATTTCATACGTCGTGAATTCTTACATTTCCATGCTGTTCTTTACATCAGTGCATCTCTGATTTTTGGGGAACTGACCAAACCGTGACCTAAACACAAACCCTCTATTATTTAAAGCCGTTCTTTTTCCGACACGCGTTGTACGTAGTAGATCGATCACAACAGCCCGGGTCATTAGACCAATCAGGGCAGAGTAGCATTCGCGCAAAGAAAGGGGTTTATCTAAAGCTGAATCTTCAAACAAAATGTTTGAGCGTCGTTAAGAAATAAGGTCAAATTAAATGCATATTATAAAATAATGAAAGTGTTTTGTGTGTGTGCGCCTTGATAGGTGCACTTTAAAATGATGACTTTGGTCACAGCATTACTTTAATGTTGTACAAATGAGTTACAAGTTGTGTTTCTTCTTTTCCTAAGATTGTAGATACTTAACACCTCTGCATGAAACTGTAACAACTGACTGCCCAAATATTATTTTCAGACCTGGTGCAACATCGCGTTCGCTCCGTGATGGCCGGAGATGATGTGCTTCTGCAGTGTGAGCTCAACTCTAATCTCGCAACCCCACAGTGGACCAGGAACACGCAGCAGCTGAAAGGTTACGGGATGAACTCAGGCTATCGCATCGGGACTGACGGCTTGCTGGTGATTGAGGCAAAACCAGAGCAGAGTGGCAACTACAGCTGCTTTGCCCTGGAGAATGGAGTCCGCATCCATGTAGCAAGCTACACGTTGATTGTGCAACTAACACCTTACCCATCCCTCCATCCCAACTCCAACAGCAGCAATCCGGCACCACAACTGCCCTATCCCCTCCCGCCGCAGTTTCAGTCTTTGAAGAACATGGAGGCCATGTACATCTCGCTGATCACCATCCTTGGCGGATTGTGCCTGGTCCTGACTGTAGTGCTGCTGTATGTGGGTTTCTGTGTGCAGAGCAAACGGGGGAAATACTCTCTCCAGGCAGCAGCCCAAGTTGACAGAAACAGGAAGAGGAATGACCACATGGAGTTAAAAACTGTCTCCAGCCATTGCAACGGGAAAGGAAGCCCACACGACGGACTACTACAGATAGTTCCCGGTGAGGCCCAGCTTTCGTCCAGTAAAGAGCTACCCCCTGCACCGCCACTTCCTCCACCGCCACCAAACTCTGAGCTGGACTTTCCCAATGGCTTCTCCAACACACTGCCTAGCGTCTTACGCAAAATGAACGGCAACAGTTACGTGCTACTCAGACAAACTGACGGAGACACCAGATCTCCACTGTACTACTCGTTTACCGAGGAGCTCAACCACATGCTGGAAAAGAGGAAGCACACCCAGCTGTATAGCAAACCTGATGAGAGTTCGGTATAACACTAATATGATACCTGATTAAAGGTCAGACGCAATTCGATTGCAGCTTACAGCCTTTATTGCGTGCAAATTGAAATGGAAGATAAACGATTCCCTTTCATATTTTCCTGTCGAGTGACATTTTATTCATCATCTCTTATTTTAAAGAGAACGGTTTCACTGAACGTGAAAAACAAGAACAGAACAAAAGTGCGGACACAAACACAATGCTTAATCTACCTCGGAACACGGTAGCTATAATCACAGCGTTGTGTTGCACCGGGAGTGTGTGATGGGAGGCGGCGAGGAGCAGTAGGTACAGAAGGTCTGCCTGTGGAGAGAAAAGCACAAATAAAAGCTTCACATGACATTCAAAGGGTAAGGTCCGGACACAAACATGCAGGGTTTGGGAATGATTTGGATGCACTGGTTTAAGAAACTGTTGGCTGGAGTCAAAGAATTTCAGAAAGAATCATGAACATGGACACATCTGCTTTGGAGCAGTATGCAAGAACTGCACTAGATTTACGATTGAGATGTTCTGATGTTTATGGCTCCACTGATGACTCAACCAACTGCATCGAATGCACCGGTGAACGCTGAGAGACATTAATATTATTATTATTATTATTATTATTATTCGATTTTTTTTTAAAGGAAAATCATCAGAGCGATAGTATTAAATAAAAGGAGTCGGAGACGAATGCGTCACTAACCACTAAATCAACATGTTTTTACACAAGACTCTAATTAAGACATTCTACAGTTCATAACCCACAGAATAAGAATTGCACACAGTAAACAGTTATTCTTCTCTGGTTCCGTGCCGTGTGGTTTGCTCATGACTTGTGTGTTGGCGCAGTTTACATCTGACATCGCTGGAACTTACAAAAGTTGAACCTGCTGGGTTAAGCATGACGACAGCGAAGCAGAGGTGAGCTGATGATCTCGGGGGATTCTCGAGACAGCCCATTACAGCCTATCGTTCAGAAAGGAAGTTTTATCTTAAGCGGGAAAAGTACAAATTACGGATGCACCGATACCAGTTTTTAAGGCGTGAGTACAAGTACCAGTATTTTTTTTTTCTGATACTCACCGATACTAATACCTGTATTTTATTTTATGTTTTGCAATTTTTTTTGCCAATTTTCCAAGCACAACACATTAAGATTAAGACTAATGAATATAGGACACCAATAATATTCACATGACATAATAACTAAGGGCATAATAAAAAAATAAATAAAAACAGTATTCATTTTGAAATATTTTCACACGGCCGAGGCTTAACATTGTGTCTGTCATGTATGTCAGTGTCAGTTCTGTATGCTAAATACTGTAAATTACTCCCTGTGAGGTATCGGTCTTTCGGTATCCTAATACTGGTTTCTGTATCGGTGCATCCCTAGTACAAATCATCGCTGACAAATTGGATTCTGGGCACGTCGATTATGACTATTTAAAATAGGTGAGACGTAAATATGTTTAGAAGAGATTAGTTTAGAAGGGAATGCTGTGGGTTTGACAGTACAGCAAATAAACTTCCGACTTATTGTGGTAATGTACAAGTGCCTGTTTGGCCTCTATTCTAATCGCACGCACGCATGCTTGTGCGCACGCGCACACGCACACACACACACACACACACGCACATCTTAGTGAGGACATTCCATAAGCGTAATGGTTTTCATACTGTACAAACTGTACATTCTATCCCCCTACTCCTAAACCTGCACACACAACATTCTGACATTTTTACGTTTGTAATAAAACATTGTTTAATATATGTTTAAACCTATTTTACTTATGGGGACTCGTGAAATATCCTTATAAAACATGTTTGTCATAATACCAATGAATACTACACTTGATCTTAGCCAAAAGGCCAAGAATACCCATGTCATTATACACATTTGTGTCCTCATAAATTCATGAAAACAAGTCCCTCCCCCCCACACACACACACTTATTTTGCTGTCTTAGTGAGGACATTCCAATGGCATAAAGGTTTTTATACCATGCAGTATTGCTAAAATGAAAAAAAAAAATCAAGGCCATAGGTTCAGGACACAGCTGAGATTAGCTATACTGTTTCTCTCACTCGTTTTCTTTTTTCTTTTCTTGTGTGTGTGTTTTTGATTATAGCAGAAAAAAGGCAGAACAGGACCTCATCCTTTGATGCAAAGTGTGTATATGAGCGTGGCCGTGTCTGTTCCGCTCTTTAAAGTGCATTCAGTCAAATATCTCCTGGTTTGTTCTCCCATCCCCCTCTCAGACAACCCTGCCCTGTCATCGAAATCCCACTTGTACTTATCTCACTAATTGCTCTTATTTTCTTCCAACGCTATGATTTGGGGAACAGACGTGCACATGCACTCTGCTCTGTCTGAGGCCCGTGTGCTCACAAGCTGGTGCTTCAGGCAGCACATCTGATGTTTAACATGCCCCAGATCAAGCTTACCCGTGCAAACCATGTGTGAGATTGCATCTAGCATGCCAGGACATGACTGTATCTTGAATGTGGTCTTAATTCAAACCAAAGGCACGAAATAAGCTACGTTTAAGGAAATGAAAAAGGGGTTATAACAAAGACGTCTGTAAGGTAATTTGCCAAAGTGTGTTAATGATTATGCAGTATTGAACGATAACCGTAAAGCATTTACTCACATGTTATAGGTCTGGCTGTGTGATTATTTCTGAGCACAAGTTTATGTCTTTCATTTCTGCTTTACAGGTTTAAAGAACATTTTGCTGCATCTTATGCTTTGTCACAATGGAGGGAAAATCCATTACGCCAGAAATGAAGCACTTTAAAAACGGTGAACATCCAATTAGAAAGTGATGGATTAATCTGAGCAAAATAAAAAACGTGCTTTTAAATAATTTGGTGAATAGTTTGCAGTCGTGCAGCTGTTTACGACGATGCTTTCCTGAGATTACAGGAGTAATTAATCCGTTTTAATATGATTTTGCCCTTCTCCAGTTTCAGTGGGTCTTAAGTATGGGTCAGTGTTGATCAAATTCTTGTACATTTTATATTTTATTATTTATTTTATTAAACGTTTGTGCAAGTATTGATGTATGTCAACTTTTTTTCATTTTTCGAAAAATATTAATTATAACATCAGGTGTTTTAAATAAAAGAAGCAGCAGTAAGGCATCAAATGCAAACTGCAAATCAGACACTATATTGCCAAAAGTTTAAGGATGCTTTACCAGCACACTTGTACCAGCGTTACAAATTCCCTTCACTGGAACCAAGAGACCCAAACCCTGTTCCAGCATGACAATATCCCTGTGCACAAAGCCCCTGAGCTCCATGCACACCTGCTGCGTTATGGTTGGAGTGAAATAACTCATGTCCTGTACAGAGCCTTGACTTTAATCTCACTGAACACCTTTGGGATGAGCTGGCACATGTGACTGCACCCTAGACCTCCTCACCCTACATTAGTGTCTGCACTCATTAATATTATAGATTTACATTTACAGCGTTTGGCAGACGCCCTTATCCAGATTGATTTACATTTATCTATCTAAGCAGTTGAAGGTTAAGGCCATAAAAGAAGACATGTCCTGAAATAGGATGTTCAAAAAACACATAGAGAATTGACAGCCAGGTGTCTCAAAACCGTTGGAAATATAGCGTATATTATGAGGTTGTAATCGAAACCTGTGTTACAGACCTTCATGAGAAACTGATTGAAGGCCGTGTTGGATGCATGTCACTACACTTTAAGCTGTGCCTGGACAAGACGGAGAGAAATTCTCGTCAGCGTTTATGGTTCTGACATGCTCTCTCGCTGTGGGAAACAGTCATTCACCCGCGTGTTTGTGTGTGGTGTCTCCGTCCAGACAGGCCTGCACTCTCCCCAGGCTAAATATGGAAGCGACTAGTACTCCAGGGGGAATACACGAGGTGGTGCTTTATTTTTCAGTGCTGATAACACAATTAACATGAGCTGAGGGATGTATAATGTGAATTAATTAAAAATGCATATTTACATTTCTTTCTTCTAAAACTCCAATACAGCATTTGGCAGACGCTCCTATCAAGCGTGGCTTACTACTGAGTAGTTGAGGGTTAAGGGCCTTGCTCATGGGCCCAGCAGTGGTAGCTTGGCAGTGCTTGGAATCGAACCCTGGTCTTCGGATTAGCAGTCCAACACCTTAACCGCTCATTAACCTGCAGTTGAGAACAGTGTTGACTATGAGGCTGCGATGTTTTTTTTTTTTGTTTTGTTTTTTTGGCGTATGTTTTACGAAATGCAGGCGGAACAGCTTGTTCTGCCTGTTTAGTGTTTCATAGTACTGCTGCATTGGATCTGTTAACTCCCAAAATGCTTCAGGGAGAGACACAGCCTTAATACATCTTCCTTAACAAACATCATCCACTCCTCTGTGTTACAGGTTTGTTTTCAGCAAGCTGGTATGCGTGTGTGTGCGTGTGCGCATGATGAAATCCTGGGTGAATATGAGACGAGTGTTTGGGATTTTGGTTTTTATTGCCTAGATGTTTGTTAAATGACATTAAAAAAAATTATGAATTTTTTTATGGGGTTTTTTTTTTAAATCAATGCACTTCATTTATAGGAGAGCCAAAAATAATGGGACATGTGACAGACAGGTGTTTCTTGTTCCTCAGGTGTGTCCTGTGAGTTGTGGTTGTTTAAACAATAAAGAGTTTTACATTTTGTCCTTTTACTTTCCCCTGTAAAAGAAAACACCATTTTTGGTTAAAAAGCATAAATCCACAGGAGGACCAGGGAGGTATTTATTCAGAAAAACAATAAACCATAATCAGATCACCTGTCAAACCCACTGTGTAATCACTGTGCATAGCGCATGCAAACTTTGGACTGTTTTGAATCAGAACGAATCCATTGAGAAACTACGGCAGCGTTTTAGTCGCAGAGATTGGAGTCGTAATATTTTTTGGAATAAAGTCAAAATTACGAGAATAAAGTCGAAATTATGCGTCGTACTGATACATTTATTAGCCTCGTAAAGGTGAAGGAATTGCGTGAAACGTTTCACAGTTTTGCATATATGTAAATGATTTGGTTAAATCCTACTTTAGGTTTGAATAATGAAATAAGGAAATTCTTTTTCTTTTGGCGCATCAGCACAGACCCTTTCAAGGGGTGAACATAGAACGCTTTACGTCTCTGACGTCACTAGTACGTCACGTGATAAACTGACGCTGAATAGCATTGCGGAAATTGGTTGCATTGACCGCTTTAGTCAGTTTGTGTTGGACTTGTACAAAACAGTGACCTCTAAAGTATTTGCAGACGACTACATTTGCACTGTAACCTGAATTTAATCCATATAACACAACGTGTTGGCAACCCGGCGATTTACTAGTGACGTCAGAGACTGCGTTCTGCGTTCACCCCTTTAAGGCTCTGTGCTGATGCGCCAAAAGATAAAGAATTTCCTTATTGCTTAATTCAAACCTAACGTAATATTGAACCAAATCGTTCACATCCACATTTGTGCAAAATAAAAAATAATAATAAAAATTCTTTCACTTTTAGGAGTTTAGTAAATGTAACGCTACGACTCGAATTTCGACTTTACTCTCGCAATCTTTCGACTTTATTCTCAAAACGTTACGACTTGATTCTCGTAATATTTCGACTTTCTTCTTGCGATATTTTGACTTTATTCTCAAAACATTTCAATTTTATTCTCGTAATATTACGACTTTAATCTAAAAATTTCGACTTTACTCCAAATATTACGACTTACATCCGGTAGTATTTTTTTTTATGTGGCACTAAAATGCCATCAACGTAAGCAACCGATCAGAAAAGATCATCCAGTGACATCACCAACATCCTCTCCAAGGCAGGGGTGAAGGTATCTTACCTTTTTGTTTTTTTTTTACATTACAGTATTCTGCAGACACTCTTTATCCAGAGCAACATTTCTCTCATTTATACAACTGAGCAGTTGAGGGTTAAGGACCTCGTTCAAGGGCCCAGAAAATACAAGTTGATGATCGATGGAATTGCACTCACAAGCTTCTTGCCACAGCTGGGCCCCTGAGCAAGGCCCTAAACCCTCAACTGCTTAGCTGTACAAATGAGATGAATGGAAATTGCTCAAATTAAGGGCATCTGCCAAATGCTTTTTAAAACATAAATGTAAAGTTTAGAATTTTGTCTTGTGTAAGTTACGATTTATATTACACCCATCACTGCTGAATGTGTGCTCATTTCTGAGGCTTGAGCAAATAGGGGTTATGTAAAACAAAGAGTAATACATCATATTACACCATCTCACTGCACCACACTCTGACCGTCCTCTGGGGCAGCGACAGAAAGTGTGCTGACATGAACGTCTCAGATGGACTGCGTTACAGAAACCATGATGAGTTTGACTGTAATGATACCAAAGAGCATGCTTGTGTAACAGATTTATGATTAGCTAGTCTAGGCTAACAAACATTCAAGGTTACCCTCCTTAGAAGAGGGACGTTTTAATTAAACGTCTAGTACCTGTGGAGTGTGAGTCATTATTCAGCCTGAGAGTATAAACAGCTAAAACGTTAGTCATGAGAGTCAGTCAAGCCTATTACTCGCAACCAGGGTGTGTGCTGTACTACTTTTCTGGCAAGGATTCAACAAACGTTGCAAAATGGGTGTTGAGGTTTGTTTTGCTCTCTGATCTTTTTTGGTCTGGGTCTCATTTTATAAAATGCTCTAATAGTTTGTGACTCATAAGTTACCCCAGAGTATTGCCCACTCACCTGTGTGGAACACATTTATCTAGACTAAATATACAAAGTGAAATTTGTTTTATGTCACTGAGGAAGGTTTTACCCCAATTTCCTAATGTTGAGCCTTTGTGACACATCCAGAGTGAATTTCAGGGTTGTTGCAAAACAACGACTTTCCCATGCCAGATGTTTAACGAAATCATGTGATTTCTGTGAGCACACGCACACTAAACACACATTTTATGGAATTGGCTCGGTCGGTAATTCGATCAGTGTTGTTCATGTAAAGTGAGTTTACATGAACAATACATTTGTCTAGGTGTACTTGTGCTTGATTATGACAGTAAAATAAAATGATGAATATAAATATTCATTCATTCATTATCTAGCGTTTATCCTGTTCAGGCTCACGGGGGCGCTGGAGTCTATCCAAGCTAACTTAGGGCGCGAGGCGGGGTACACCCTGGACAATTAGCAGTTTATCGCAGGGCTAACACTTAAATAGACAACCATTCACACACACATTCACTACTATGGACAATTTAGAATAGCTAATTCACCTACACCCAATCACATGTGTTTGGAGGCTGCCCTATTTTATATATCATTTTACTCTATTTGTAATTTTAACAATTATTTTTTTGTTTAAACATGTTTGTAATGTCGATTTATAAATGGCATTGTATATTACTAATATTATTGCTTTAGCCACGATGTGATTTCTACGTTTATCCCAATAAAGCACTACTAACTAAAAAGTGAAAAAAGATTCATGGTCGATACTAATACAAACATATTAAATGTGTGAAAATTCCAAATGTGTAGGTAATTTATTACTTATGCTGTATGTGGCGTCATAAATTGTTAAACAGGAAATAAAAGATTTGATGCATTGGCCGGGAATCGAACCCGGGCCTCCCGCGTGGCAGGCGAGAATTCTACCACTGAACCACCAATGCTCACATACTCGACTTCGTGTATTTGTCGGTAAACAGAGTACCGATGGAAAACCGGGGAAGCAAGCACCACGCAGAAATACCCTGGGCGGGAATCTAACCCTTGACCTTCTTGCTATGAGGCAAGCGTGCTAACCACTCTGTGATAAAAAAAATTATGACATAAATAGATATTAAATAGAAAAAAATCTATTCATAATTGCAATGTGCAAATATATAGTTTAATATACAGTATATTATATACTGTAGATGTTTACCTTGTTTATCTTCAATCATCTTATTAATCTTGAAGAAATCCATAACTAGAACCTCATAGAGCTTTTAACACATACCTGTACTCTACATCTGATATGTTGCTGATCTGATCTGTTTATTAGGCAATATCTGAACTCCCTAAAAGTTCATTTGTGTTATGTTTTCTAATCTTCTATTTTCTTTTATTAATACATCATCATTTGGCAAGTCACACTACTGCAAATTGTCCCTTGTTGTTTTGACACAGTCCTTAAGCAAAGGTGGAGAAGGCGGAGGTGTACTGGTTTTTCTGGTTGAGCTGTGGGGTGTTTACTGGTGTTTTAATGTGCTAAAAAGTAGGTTAAATGGTTCAAACTGTCAAACTGGAGTTACCGGAGTGTGTGTTGCGTGCAAACACTGTTTGGTTCGTGGCAATGGAAAATGTCACTACACTATTGTTTTTTTTTTGTTTTGCATATAAACAAACAGCGAAATTATATCAGCATCAGTTCATCAGCAGAAATAAAAGTATAAAACTAAATTTAATTTACAGCTTCAGAGTGTTGCAGATAGTCTATTTTGCCTGTGCTCCCAGAACAGCATAGGCAAAGATCTGTTCCTGTTTGCCTTCATCAACTCATCCAGAGCTCAGCAGAACTTGGACATATACACCACAACATTGCAAAACTAAAGGAGTTTTCAGAGCGAGGTTGCTTAGCAACTAGTCTGTACAATATGAGCCCCTGCAGTTTCCTCCTCAGTGTGTGTTTTGCCTGTCTCAGCAAGGCAGCACTGAATCCTGTTCCATGGCTCAGCCACAGCCTTGAAAACCAAATGAGAAGGTGATGCCTGAGGTGCAGCTGTGACGGTGACATTTATAGCACTGTGTGGGAGGGTGTACTGCTGCACCAGCTCATCACTGCACTATAACTTTAAACAGTGACACATGAACTTCACTTAGGACTGTGGAAAAAGAGGAATCAAGGGTTAAAAAAAAGCTAGACCTCTGACACAAGCAGATATTTTGTGCATGTGCCATTCATTTCTAATTTGTATTATTTGTACTAAAACATCTACACACTCCTGTTAAAATAGCAGGTTTTAGTGATGAAACCAAAATAAATCATGGTAGAACTTTACCACATTATTGTGAAATGACAATAGGAAACTTTTGGAAAACAGCAGAAAACCCCATTACCGTTAGTGGCTGGGATATGTTACTGTTAGTGGGTAGGTTATATTACTGTTAGCGGGTGAGATATGTTACCGTTAGCGGGTGGGATATGTTACTGTTAGTGGGTGGGATTTGTTACCATTAGCGGGTAGGTTATATTACTGTTAGCGGGTGAGATATGTTACCGTTAGCGGGTGAGATATGTTACCATTAGCGGGTAGGTTATATTACTGTTAGCGGGTGAGATATGTTACCGTTAGCGGGTGGGATGTTACTGTTAGCAGGTGGGATATATTACTGTTAGCGGGTGGGATATGTTACCGTTAGCGGTGGGATATGTTACTGTTAGTGGGTGGAAGCCCCAACTCACAACTTACAGAACTTAACAGATCTGCTGCTAACATCTTTGGGTCAGATACCACAGCACACCTTCAGGGGTCTAGTGGAGTCCATGCTTCGACGGGTCAGAGTTGTTTTTGGCAGCAAAAGGGGGACCACTGTAGAAACTATTTTTAGGAGAATGGAGATAAGGAGTCAATAATAAGAATAAAAATATAAATATAAAGTATAATGTTAAATTATCATTATACCCTATAACCCTAACCCTAAAATGACTAAATATAAAGTATTATATAAATATTAGGAGTAGCACTAGAATGAAAGAAGACAGAGGGATTATAAGGTTGGAACCATTAATACAAGATAGGTGCTATCATAATATCCAATAAGGATATACATAAAGGACATTTGAATCATTAATTAAAGTGTGTAACTTAGCATAAAACATGTAACCATCATAATCAGTTAAAAGAAAACCATATATCTGTAGTGTGATTTTATTATTATTACTCATAGATGTGCCAATCCATTTAAACTCATAGATGTGATAATTCATTAAAACTTAGATGTGATAATTCATTTAAACTTAGATGTGGTAATTCATTTAAAAACATAGATGTGACAATTTATTTAAACATA
>JAOUQX010000033.1:8146144-8157261 GCA_028566295.1 Liobagrus marginatus
GTGAGGTTAAGGGTCTTGCTCAAGGACCCAATGATGGTAGCTTGCCTGGTGCAAGGCTTGAACCCCCGACCCTCTGACCACTGACCCAGAGCCTTATACCATTGAGCCACCATCACCCGCATGGGGAAATGTAGAGGTTGTTATAGGAGTAAGAGTGAAACTAACTAACTTCAGCTATAAGATGTTAAAAAAAAAAAAAAAAAACACATCTGGATGTGCTAGTCAGGTGTCCCAATACTTTTGTCTATATAATGTGGAAATAAATAGTAACTCAAATCAAGTTCACTACAAATTACGATATTTAGAATATCCTGTATGTTCTCCTGTAGGATATTTCCTCTTAGAAATCTTATAGGAAAAGTTTCAACATATAATAGCCATCCCAATTAGACTTTTTTAATCCTGTTTGGATATTTGGATGAGAATCATGAAATTGCTCTATTTGATACTGTATTATTAAGTATAATTACAGATCAAGATCATTTGTGCCAGCTTTAACACTGCTTTGTGCGTGAACGTGTGCGTGTCTGCGTCTGTGTGTGAAATACAGATATTTCAGCTTTCAGTGCAATACCCAAACAGATGTCTGCTGACACATCACTCTCTGGAACCCGAGTTCACTCACTAATTTGCATAGCCTGACAAAAAGTTTTAGGACGTATCACATTTACAGTAGCACAGCTGGGAATCAGAGCGGAATACACTGCTAGCACAAATGATCAGAGGTACAGCATGTACCGATCCTCAAACAATGAACTGGTACTGATGTAATTTCCATTTATTAGTATTCCATCCTCTCATGCATTTAATGGCTACGTTGTTTTTCTTGACCTACTCCACAGTGCTGTTCAGTTTAAGGAGGGAAACGATTACTACATAGAATAAATAAAAATGGTCCTAATGAGCAAAGGGTCCGCTAAAATAAACAGTTACACTGAACTATAACAGGTTCAAGTCACATTTTACAATACTCTAGCTTCGTAAGTCGAAAATAACCGACTCATAACTCTGTAATTTCTTTGAAGTATTTCATTCTTCAAGACAACACGTCAGTAGATTAAAAACACTGCCAAACACACATCTACTTCCATTCAGTGGGTTTCATTTCCAATCGTGACCTCACTGCTAACGGCTGACTGCCAATGCCGTGTCGTGACTTGCCAATCGCCACAATGCAGAAATGGTTCATGTTGGAGACGAATGCGAAGAAAATGTTTAAAACATCAGCGATGCATTTCAGCGCTTTATTGCCTCATGTGGTCATTCAAATGGTCATTGCAAAGGTGATAAATAAACTATGTAATCTACCTAACTCAATCAATTAAAACTAGAAGTGTCGATGAGTCTTATCCTTTTTTACTTTATATCCTCTGAATGCATCTGCTTAAGTCAAGCCCTACTCTCATGTAGCCAGACCTTCAGACTTGCAGCAGAGGTCTGGACTCCAGAGTAGATTTTACTGTCCATCTGGTAACGCAACCAGTTACACTTTGTTTTTTAATGATTTTCACATCTAGTGATTAAAGAATCCTAAAAGCATGTCCAGTTTTCTGTGACATACATGTATGCATCAGACGTGCAATCAGCGATGTGCGGGTGTGATGTCTTTCGGCTGAGACTAATAAAGCATTGATATGACGCATCGTTAGGGTCTAAGAAAGCCCATGTAATACATTTACCAACGGTTTCCTGATGGAATTGTTGTTCTAAATCTTTTTTGTTCAGGCAATAATACCAATTAAGCAGTAGGAAATATGTTCCATTTGGCAGTTGGCAAGTTCCTGGAAAACAATATTATAACATAATGTTACATATGGACAATTTGCGTTAAACATACCTTAATCATAATAACGTTGCACTTTTTCTCACTGATAAGTTTATAAGACTGATCTTCCCTCAGAAAGCATAGTGTCAAATACCTTACACAATACACCATGGCAGACTGTACCACAAAATTATAACAGCTTATGTTTCTTACTTTAGGGATAGAAAACGTTTCTGATATTATACTATTGTTCTGGGGCTTAAGGAATGAAGTCTTTAGATGTTTGTTTAGGATCGTTCTCATATTTGATTTGTATTTTTTTTTTTATTATACTTGAACGGCACAAAGAAACAGCCATACCCAGTATTCTCGCCATTAAACTGAAGGAAGCTGTACTTCGTGCACCTTTTTTATATTTGTGTTTATTATATTGATGAGTTTTTTCTTTTGTACTATAAATATAGCTCAGAAAAATACATGCACACAAAGAGACTGTGTCAAAACTCAGTATGATGTACGTTGTTTTTCTTTTTGGTCGTTGGGTCAGTCTCTCTCTCTCTCTCTCTCTCTCTCTCTCATAGGTATTGGTAAAGTTATATTTCCAGGTGACACTGGTTTTGACTCTTGTTCTTAAGCTCTCTGTGTTTTGGCCACTGTAAATGCATCTCTCACCACAGAGACTCTGTACATTTAATAGTCTCATGTTGCTATTAATAAAATGTTCAACAATATGGGCTGTCTTTCTTAAAAAAAAAAAAAAAAAAAGATCAAATGTTTGTAAAATGATGAAGTGATACTGAAAATAAAGGTTATTTAAATCAGAAATGTTGCAGTATTTATTTATTGTCTTTAATAAATAGTGCTTTATTAACCGCCATTTATCCGGACTAGCCTTAGCTTTTGGTTCGATCATCGCCGTCTGGACTAGAGCCATAGTGCATAATTTAGTCCAGATTTTTATTTTTTGTCCAGTGTTCCTGAGATAACCATTGGATCCGTTAGCACTATGACTAGGGAGAAATGTTACTGAAGATGCATATTGGATGGCATGATCCAGACTGCAGCTGTTATCGTGTGTCCACTCTACTCTTGATAGAAGAATGTAATATGTGGAATTACACTGACAGTGCTTTTCCTCGTTGGGACACATATCTCATCCAAGAGAGCAAGGAGCAAGGAGAGAGCGAGCGAGAGAGCGAGAGAGAGAGAGAGAGAGAGAGAGAGAGAGAGAGAGAGAATATCGGACCCATAGCTGTCACAGCTCATTATTTCTTTGCACTAGTCGAAACCAGAGCAGGGACCCTCCAGAATAATCAGAGTGATGGAAAATTTGCACAGTGAGAGTAGCAATGGTCAATTTAAAAGCTATATTTTATTTCTCTATATTCTCTCTTTTTCTAATGACCCAAAATAGTTTTTAAACCCTGCCATATGATATTAGTATAAGCTCAGACAAATGACTAATAATACATATCCCTCTTACCGTTCCCTCTCACTAACACCTATGCGTCTTCTTGTCAATAGATAGAATAAAGTAGCTTTAAGCACGTCATTTATTAAACTTCAAACTCCTTTTGGAGCTTCAAGCTAATATATTCACTAAACATATTTCAACATCCTCATTTCATATATTGCAGTCTATATTGCATTTGTTATAATTCCAGTCTATATACAGTATATATATATATATATATATATATATAGAGAGAGAGAGAGAGAGAGAGAGACCACAATTGACACAGACTTTACAGTATGTACAATACTTCTATTATTAGTTCGTGACAATTTCAGTTTCATGCAGAGACTTGTGTCACCTTAAATAACTAAATTTTCAATTAAACGTAAACTTAACTTAAACTTTTAAACTTAAATTTTCAACAATGTAGTTATGGATGTTTGTGTTATTTATCTAATGTAAGTCCACATTTAAAAAAGTTTTTTTGCTGAAGCTTAAATTGATTCAATTTGTATGAGTAAGTAATAATAATGATCTGGAACATTTCAAATGGCCCAGGATTAATCAGTTTTCCAGTGTGGCCAAATTTATAGATCAGACATGAAATAGTCAGTAACTAGCGCCATCTACTGGCGACATTGCAGCATGTAATGAAAAACCAGCACTAAACTTAAGAGCCTGCACGCTAACCAGTGTAACTATCTACATTGGGAATTAGTTACAAATTCATTATCTTATCGTTATCAAGGAAATACTTGAACATAATTGTTTTCTTTTATACACGTTTGTCTCATTTAGCCTAACACAATATAATAACAATATAATAAGTTTAACACAGTCAACAGAAATAGATGATAATCATACAGCACGATAAATCAACAGCATATCGTATATATTCTTAGTATCTAGTGTCTTAGAAGAAATCTTGTGAAAGCTTACAGCTAGCTTGACGGTGAAACAATGTGAAAGATTTACTGCAGAGCTGCTACGGTGGACTTGGCAAAATAAAGGAATTTTTGTTTTTATTAATTTTTATTACATGCTATTTTCACATATGATTTGTTAAGCGAGTTGGAAGATTTATGTGGTATTATGTAAAGACAAAACTTGACCATTAAATCTTGCTTTGCTTATAATTTAACTGCTTTATTAAAAGCTAGGCTAAGTGAGCTAGCTTATGTAGTCATTAGCATTAGTCTGGTAACTGTGGTAAAACCGCAGCGCTCTGGAAACTTCTTGTTGGTCGCACAAGGAGTTCCTTGTGAGTTCCTTTTCCCTTGTTCCCTCCTATCCTGTCATTCAGGCAGAGTGAAGCCACTTTGAGCCATCTAAAAAATATTAACACATTTTTTGTGTCAATGACGAGTTAGTCTACGTAAAAGGGCTATGAGCTGGGAAAGTAAAGAAAGACACGCTTTGAACATTTACTTGAAATGTATACAGTGTAATTAAGCTGCTCACATGTAGACATGGTGGCAGAGTGGTTAGCACTCCTGTTTCACAGCAAGCAGGTCATGGGTTCGATTCCTGCCCAGGGATGTTTCTGTGTGGAGTTTGCATGTTCTGTGTGGCTTTCTCCCCAAGTACTCTGGTTTCCTCCAAACATATGAGAATTAGCTGCTCTAAATTGTCCTTAAGAGTGTGTGTATAGTTGTCTTTAATTAATATGTTATTTTGTTATTAATTTATATAAATTATTTTTTTAATTATTTTTTTAATTAAATTAATTTATTGTCATTAATTAAAGATTCATTATTAATTAATATAATCTAATTAATCCTGTGATTAACTGGTGATTGTCCAGGGTGTACCCTCCCTCATTTATCTCTGAACAGGATAAAGTGCTAAATGAACGAATGAGTCTCTCAAGAGGTGTTTTTTATTCCCATCATGAATAATGTAGAAATGTATGAACAGTATAATGAGACTCTTTAAGCGTGAGCACATTCAAACAGGAACTGGATTGAGAAAAGATCTCATGCTGACAGTAATCACTCAACTATCACAGTTGTAGTCTTATCTCAGATTTATCTATTCATTCATCCCATTCAATCACAGAGCATAACACTAGAATACACAGCACTGTAAAAGGTACACCAATCCATTCCATCTGTTAAACCTCTAATTGAATCTTTTCTTATACTCTCTGCATAACAAGCATCAGTGCCTTTAAATTTGCACTATGGATCAGTGAGTGCAAATATTTAATGCTAGCCATTATTGCAGTGGTGACCTTTGAGTATGTCTAAATACGATGTGGTTGAACTACTAAAGTGGTTATTTTTGGTCATATGTGGAACCACATAGACTTGAAACATAACCTGGCTTTATATGAAGTTGAATTCATTGTTAGATCCATTCATTGTCATCCCTGTCCTTATCATAACAGCCTTTTTTTTCATCAACAGCCCTTTTTGTGAAGTGCTGAAAAAAGTGGAAGCAGAGCCTCACTAATGACAGCTCTTAGGAATCCTGATTGAGTCATTCAAGACAATGCAACATTTGTGTGTGCCAGAGGAACATTTAAATTTGCTGTTAGTCCATCGTTGAGGATTGACTGTCTGCATGCTTGTTTGTGCAGAAGTATCACAATAGCTAGTATGAATTGTCTGAAGATGACTAACAGCATGAGAGGTTATGGCGAGTGATTATGAAGCTTTATCAACAGCCATTCCCAATTTTCTCTTCACTCATCATGGTTAAATCAGATTTGGAGACTCCATAGTACTTTTGCAGGAGCCTTATGGAGAATGGCTTGCTGCTCTGGAATGTTAAACAGAATTTAATTGCTCATCGTAGGCTCTTTAATGTAATAGTCTTTACCTTTATAATAGGTTCCTGCAGATCGCAATCTAGAAGTGGTTGTAAGTGAAAACCACAAAATGATGTTAAGACTATGTGGGATTTGGAGCGCTGTCTGTGTGTGCGTGTGTGTGTGTGTGTGTGTGTGTGTCGGTAGGATAGACAGAATAACACAGCTCAGAATTTCCATATGGTCCAAGATTAGGGGTCCACTGAGAAAGTAGTACACTGTGCGCGCGCGTGTGTGTGTGTGTCTTTGTGTGTGTGTGTGTGTATGTGTGTGTGTTTTGTTTTCATGATTTATGAGGACACAAATTTGTATAATGACATGGGTATTACACTGGTATTACAACATAAGCATGTTTTACGAGGACATTTCATGAGTCCCCATGCGTAAAATAGCTTTAAAAACAGAATGTTGTGTGTGATGTGTAGGTTTAGGAGTAGGGGTAGGGTAGGGGTGTGTGTGTGTGTGATGTGTAGGTTGGGTAGGGGAATAGAGTGTACAGTTTGTACACTATAAAAACCGTTACGCCTATGGAATGCCCTCACTAAGTTAGCAAAACAAGTGTGTGTGTGTGTGTGTGTGTGTGTGCGTGCATGCGTGCGTTCGTGTGTGCAACTGGTTTTACATTCCTGATGAAAGCCTACTAGGTTTAAACTTCAAACTTTTTGAAAATTGATAGGCGTTCAAACTGAGGGAAAGAAGCAACAGCTGCACTGGAAGTGATCCTCGTGTATTTTTCCCTTGCTGCAATCCATAGCAACAACCAGGCCAATAAGTACATCATTATAAGCTGTTATATAAAACACAAGCCTGTTAAGAGGTTTGCTTAAAACACGTGCACCTATCTACAATCTTATTCAAGTTCAAGTTCAAGTTCAAAGTTTATTTGTCACATCTACATCATACGTGGTACAACATACAGTGAAATGCTTTGACAACCGACCGAACGTTTGCTGTAAGTGGGGGTGAGGGAGAGAAAGGAATTGTAAAAGGGGGGTTGGTTGTATATAAATTCTATTTACAATAAGTACAGTAATTACTAATTACAAATGTACATCTATATGCAATATGTAAATATATGTCAATAATATATAATAATAATAATAATAAAATAATAGTAATAATAATAATATACTATAAATATACAGTGTACGTATACATTCTATACATAATATACTATAAATATACAGTGTATGTATACATTCTATACATAATATACTATAAATATACAGTGTATATACAAACTACGTATACTGTAAATATACAGTGTACATATTCATAACCTAAAATCCATGTGAGATAATGAGAGCAATCGTGCATTTATTATGTATAATACAGTTATTTCAAATGATTCACATTATACAATGTATAGTTGTTATAACCTGCATATCCCACAATTGAGCTGTTTCATTCCATTTACAAACTTGACTCTTGCCAGTTCACACCGATCCTCTACATTCGACCCAGGGATGGTCACTGTTTTTCTCGTTGATGGATTCAGTGTTGTCATTGTGATGATATCTGTAGTATTTAAACCCTTATTAAATTCGTCAATCCACCCTGAGCACATGCAGAGTCTATTTTACATGATTTTAGACCAAATATAATCCCTTTGGCCTGGATGGAGTCTGCCTGACTCTGGAATGTGCTTTTTCCACACACTGCTCTGAGGAGAAAATGCATTTCTAGATGACTTTTGATGCACCCAGATGTCTTTTGACAAATTTCAAGCTATTAAGGCCATGCCATGCAGTACAACCTTGTACAAAATATCACTTTTTTGTTAATGGAACCATTGTATAAAAGCGATATCTTTTTTTCTGGCTGTGCTGATTGTTCATAATTGAATGTTACAGTGTTTGTAGCATTTCACATGTCTTGGGTCACTGTAACGTTACACAATCTGGTTTGAAACGATTTCTACAGTAGTGTTAGTGACATCATCAGGACATGGCAAATAATATTTGTCATGAATTCTTGACAATGAATGTTTATCAGATGAAGATAAACAGATAGACGAGGTATTAATTTCATGGAATGCACCTTAGCTTTCCATCTAGTAGACGGGCCTCTATAGGCTGTATTTCCACTAGCAAAGCAAAAATGCGCAGAATAAGTGGTCAAATAGTGTTCAAAATATCACATATATTAGATTTTTGTTTATGGAACACTTCCATAAAAGGAATATCTTATACATGGCTGTGAATTTTTTTAAGGCACTTGCCCTTGGGCTTCGTGCCTAGATTTTAATCACAGCTGTGCTGATATTGTACTAAAATAATTTTCACCATTCAACACATTATAGTTAAGAAAAAGATTTCTCTACCACTTCTCAGTGCATCCCTCATGGTACCCCCAAAGAATGGAAACACTTATTTACTTAAAACGACAAGACACCCAGCCAATCTACTTACATAATGTACACTGAACTGGACTTCAGACTAATTGATGTCTTCACATTAAATTTGATTAAGTTTGAATTATTCTCACATTATTTTCTTCAGGACCAGAATCTAATCATTCAAATGTAGAGAAGAGTAGGCAAGATTCAGTCTAAACTAATATCAGTATGAGCTCTCAAATGATTCTCATTATCAGCAAACTACATTATTATAAGACTACTATTAGAGAATTTTACATAAATAGAGCACCTTATCGATACTTGGTCGCTCTCATCTTTCATAGAAACAGCATCAGTACCCAAGTCCATATCTAAAAAGATCAGTATCAGTACTTTAGTGGATGAATAACGATCAGCATCATGCTTGGATAACCTTTGTCCACAAGAGGGAGAGATAAAGATCAATATATATAGAGAAAGGGTATCAGCATCTTCATGACTATGTTCATTTGCAATCTACACTAAAGGAAAACCATCATACCATAAGGCACTATACCGGCAGGTTGTGTTAGTAACAGTCGTTCTACAACTCATTTAAGGAACATTACACTGCTGAGTCACTTTATTTGATGAAATGAATGGGCATGAAATGTGCACTCCCCTGCAGTGATGGGGTAACCCATGTTCGTTGAGTTACATACTTTGTCCTGCTTGTTTTCCAATTATCCCTGCCCTACATACTGCTGATTACCTGGATCAGGTGTGTTCAGTCATTCAGAAGCTGGGAGATACCATCTTAGATGAGGGTGAAGACCAAGTGTATTAATATCTTCTTCCTGATTGACTAAACACACCTTGCGTCAAGGACCATGGGTTGCCGCCACTGCTCCACTAGTGGTCTTCCAGTCAATATTTGAATATAATCTTTTGAAGCCTATGTGGGTAAATTTTAACCAAAACATAAAACGTCGCTCTTAATTTAGGCTCATAATCCTGGAGGGCGTTAGCTAATCCATAAATTCATCATGAGCTCATTGTCATTGTCAGAAAAAAACCCGCAGCTGTGTTTTTAGTGTTGTTGCCTTTAAGGATGGGAATCTTATATATTTATCTATTCAAAGCAGCACTGACTTTTGGCAAAACAATTTTCCTTAAGCTTTTCCATCCAGTTCCTTCCCATTCCTGTAGATATCACTAGTATTAACCTTATTTTTCCTCGATCAGGAGACCTGGACATTTCCTTCCTCATCTCTGAATGTTCAGAGTTTTATTTAAACAGATAAAGTTTGAATGCTTTAGTGTTTAATTATTTATGCTTTGTATCTCTTTATATGTTTAGGAAATGCCTGTGCATTCATTGGGTGTCATAATGTCCTTATAAATCTAGTTCAATTAGTGCTTTATAATAAAAAAAGAAATCCTTGCTGCTTATTGTTTCTTTCAAAGATCTTGGGGATTTCTATAAGGTGATACTCGCTGTTATTTGCTTAATGATAACTCTTTTTTCCTTGAAGTCTCAGCATAAAAGCCTCTTGCAGAATTCATGCGTGTACTGATCACTTCAACTGCTAATTGCTATTTTATTCAATTCCAGCCTAAAGGCAGGTATGTGATATTTCATGCAAAGGTGTGTTACATAACACTGCAGCTGTACATGTAGTTCCACCTGCAGTAATTAGTCAGTCCCCTGCTGAACCCTACGACAACTCCTAGTGTTTGTGAGGCAGTGTTGGTGCTGCAGGCTCCCTGCAGAGGGTGTGTGAAAGTGTCAAAGGGTTACTGAGAGGCCCACAGTAATGGAAGCAAATGGAAACTAACCGGATGAAAAAATCAGCTTCTAAAAGCAGATGCTTTCAAACTTCTGTCCCTGTCTCTTTTCATCAGTGCAGTGAACAGAATGCTCCTGTAGTGTAACATCGCGGGACCATTCACCAGAGTTCTAATTCACTTCCGGTTCGCGGTGATGTCACTTCCTGTCCAAGATGGCGCCGTGATGTTCCACTTCCGGGGTAGGGTGTATATAAACAGCACCTCTACCCCTGTAACAAGTATTGTTTGCCAAAACATACCAAACAACTCTCCCCTTAAAACTCTACCTAAATACCTTGCAAATCAAACTCTGATGGATTTTGTTCCTTTTCAGGATTAAAGGATCTTCTACCTCTCAAGGAGAAGGATTTACTAAGGACTTTGCACGCGCTCAATCTCCTGCTCAC
Organism: Liobagrus marginatus; assembly: GCA_028566295.1. NCBI lineage: Eukaryota > Metazoa > Chordata > Actinopteri > Siluriformes > Amblycipitidae > Liobagrus > Liobagrus marginatus. The sequence goes on from JAOUQX010000033.1 coordinate 8,156,732, forward strand.
GCTTGCTCTCTTAGCTTATACCTACCCCTGCTGCACTTGGATCCGCTATCCCAAAATCCCAACATTCGCCCAGGTCAGCCAAAGGCGCAACGTGACAGTAGTCTACTGTACCATGAACGAACACACCATACACTCTTCCTCTCTGCCCCTTAAACTCTCCATTCTGTTAACTTAGTCTATAGTGTTTATGACTTATACTTCTGAGTTTTTGAATTCTGCCTCTGCCCTGTGTGTGTGGAGTTTGCATGTTCTCTCTGGTTACTACAGTTTCACCGCCACTTCAAACACATCTAAACTGATTGTCATTAGAGCCGATCTTTTCTAGATTGTCTGTAATATGAGTGTACAGTTATGCTCGTGAAACGTGGAGGCATGTGCCTCACGGGGTTTTTATGTTTAGTTAGTGCACAGGTCCTTTATGTTCTCCGTTATGTTTGTTTCAGGTCACAAGAACACTAGGCGGCGTTGATTGACACACGACAAACACCTGTACCCACTTCATGTTGTTTCACTGAGCCGCAGCGTTAAGC
>JAOUQX010000033.1:8185255-8202963 GCA_028566295.1 Liobagrus marginatus
TATGCAGAATCAAAGAATTTCACTGTATGTTGTACTGTATGATGTGCATGTGACCAATAAACTTAACTTTAACTTTATTATTTATAGCTTTGACTCATTTCCTTTTTAGGAACTCTTTATGCCGATCAGAGTCTCTTTAGTTGAAATTTTAAATTGGTTCAAAAAGTATTTTGGAAATCATCCCTGTGTGTAAGGTCATTCGAAAGTGCGTGGGGGTAGAAACTTTGATAGTAGGAGTTCTGAGCAGAATATCTTCAGGCGTTGGCAAGACTATGGCTAAAAATGGGCATCCTGTGCAGACAGGGACACAGGAATTGTCCGTTTCACCTTTTATAATATACTGTACATATTTCATTAGGTGGTCCTGCCTGTTCATTATGCACCATGAGGATTTGTTAGATAATGTAAACGTATGCATGTGTGTTGCCATACAGCACTTTACAATATCAGGTTAAACCTCCTAATGTGCTTATGAGCAGTTCCCCAGCAGACACAGATGTCCATTAATCATCACTCATATGTTCATCTATCCAGTTTTCTAGTTGTCTGATGTTTTGTGCCTTCACAGAATTCCCTGGCTTTATCGCTCCCTGCTCAGGTTAGCACGCTGTGTTTCCTTTGCTTTTGTTCAGTGTGGCGGTTATTGAGGGAGAGGAGCGGTAACAGCCGGGAACACACGGAGACGGGGCCCTTTGAAAATCAACCTTGCACACATGAATGTACTCTTCCCTCCCTACAGACTTCTTTAGACAAAAAGTCATGGCCTGTGGGCTGCTTAGATTGGATCATGATCAGAGAAACCCTGTGCTGGATTTGTGAACGGAGCTCCAATTTCTGACCCCAAATTACCGTTCTGCAGTGTGTTTTAACGCCTGTATACCTTACGTTTTACTGAGTTTTTTTTACTATGCATGTCTTTCATGCTTTTGGTGTTTGATAATGTGGTCTGTATGTATTAGCATGACACATTTGCTAAGGGAGTATGTGGAAAATTACTTAAAGGGGAGTTAATGAGGGAGTGAACAGCATTCAATTACATCACAGCAACTGCCGAGTGTCCGATTTAAAACAGGAAGTGAGGTTTATACCAAGTAGCCTCCTGCTTTAAAAAAAAAGAGGATGCAGAGAGAAGAAATTAAAAACTGGAGAGACTGAGCCCAGCTTGAGATTAGATTATACGTGTGTGACAGACAGGGAGGGAGCGGAGCATGCACACAAAGTGAGAGCGGTAGGGGGCAGGGAGAGGGGGAGGTGCTAGGACAGCAGAGCAAGAGTGCAGGAGAGGTAGGGGCTTTGCAGTGGGCACAGACAGGAAAGTTTGACTAGAGGAGAAGGAGTGCAGGAGGAGGAGCAGGAAGAGTGTGTGTGTGTGTGGTGTGTGTGTACTCAAGCTAGAGAGCGGGAGCATGTGAGCGTGCAGGGCGAAGAGAAAGAGAGTGAGTGAATCCGAAGAGCAGAACAAACAGGCTTGGTTTGTGTTCTTAGTTTGGTTTTTGGACGGGACAAAGTTACCATGAAGGACACTACCGGTACGTACAAATCCGAACCACACCTACAGACAAATCACACACAAATCCCTCACTCACACTCTGACTTTTACAGAGTTCAATTTACTGCTGAGTGTTAGACACAAAGCTCCGAGCGCTTCGGAGTGATCCAGGTGAATGATTAACTTTCTGCATACAGACAGGATGAAAGGTGGGGCATCTACTAGACAATGAAGGAAAAGACGAGTGTTAGCAGCACTGTTGATGAGAGGTGCGTGTTTATCGTGTGGTGTGTATTACAACTGAAAATCAAAGGTACATTAAAGTTCCACAAAGTGCTGTGCTGGCTAAGCCAACTGTGGATTGGCTTTGTAGGATGCTTGACTGTGTTTGCTGTCTGGGCCTGTCCTGTGTTTGTGCATGAGGGTTTACGATGTTAGCGAGCGGCCGCATGTGGAAGTGTACAAACCTGAACTAAAGAATCTCAGGAGGAGCTGACGAGGTGAAAGATTTTATTGCTGTAACTCCTAATCCTCTGAACAGCTGCCCTGAGTGGGGCAATTTGACACTGTAGATACACCCAGTTAAAGCCTAATAAGATGAGAATAACATTTATTCAAATCATGAGTCTTTATTTCCTCAGTGTGTGTGTACTAATTTCATTGCGATTTAAGATCTGGAGTTTTGTGGTCTGACTCAGCTTAGTAAAAGACCTGTGAAAAGATGAAGCCTATAATAGCACAGACTATGACAAGTCAGAAGTCTGCAAACACTGCAGATGAGATCACCAGGAGAAGGTGCTTGCGTCACCGCTGGAAAATAAAAGAGGTGTTGAATCACTCTAGTGTGTAAAAAAGGCTTCGTTTTAAACCCTTATACACATTATAACCCTCTTATACTCTTGTCCTTTTAAGAAAATTTGATGGTAGGGTAAACCCTGCCATTGTTTGACGTGAGTCCATAGTAGCCACTGAAAGTTTCATGATGGTGAAAACATTCTGTTCTCGTCTTGGCTCTTCTTCTGTCCTCTTATTTTAAAACAGCTCCTCTCCAGTTGAGGAGCTGCCAGGTATTTATAGATGTGTGTGTGAGGCAGGATAGCTCATTAGCCCTGTTTTGGACTCCGATGACGGCGCTGAATCAGAACTTTCCATGCCATACTTTTCCTCCACGTCTGAGCTCGCCTGGAATCTGAAGTGAAACAGTCCACAGTCCTGTTTGTCTGCTCTCATCGCGCCTTGTTTGCATATTTTCAAAATACAGCCCTAGAGTGTTTTTTCATCCTGTTTGTGGCTCCTGCAATCTTCACTGTATTTGCACTTTTTGTTATATAGTCATGCCAGCATACTTTTGATTTGAGTTGCACTGGAACTTATTATCTGATGGCTCTTCTCCTCTGTGCTACTTTTATAATGTAGATTGTGGGGTGTTTTTTTATTCGACATTGCATAATAAAATAAATTGCCGAACTAAATGTAAAATAATATCCTCTACTGAATATACTTGACATTGCTTTAGGCTGCACTCTTTGTTGATGTGTCAAAGTTTGATGATCAAGGTTTAACGCATTAGGCACTAAGCATAGGTTTATGTCCTGGATATTAATCCCCCTCACTTATTAACGATGCTCTTGATCATCTTTGCGCACACACCCCTGCATTTAAAACAAAATGAATAAACAGCACTATTATGGCTTGCTGATAGTTATCATGCTTTCACACTTGTTGATTGGAGCTGATATCTAATACGCCAATAAATGTGGTGCACCGACCCACCCAGACCATTTTGAATGCCCAGTGTTGAAAGAGAACATTCCTTTGCCTCATTACCTTCCCATCACTGGCATCCCAGCAGAATGACCACTCAGCAGCAAGCGAGGGAATGGGCATTAGTGTGGCGCGACCACAGCTCCTCTCCTAGCTCTTCTTATTCCCACTGTCTGCCTGTTCGACCGCTGGCCTGAAATAAATAATCATTAGTGGTTGGAAATGCGGTATTCAAGAGTAGCTGAAGAGACACAGTCCGGCCAGTGCTTCCAATAGTTCTAACAGAGCAGCAGAGGAAACGCTTTCTGGATCCTACACATACTGCCAAAATGCACATTGGGTAACAATGAAACACAAAACCCTCCGTAATTTTTAATACAATCAAATTCAATCAGAATTCCATGTGTCAAGCACAAACTGAGTAGTTTTTGTAAGTTGTATCGTGTTATTGAACAACATACAGGTGCACACTTTTAGTCACAGTTCCTTTAATTCTTGTTTTTAAAAAAGGCAGGCCATTCTAATCACACCCTGTTGACAGCAGATCCTGTCGGTGTATTTAGAGCGATCAGTTTGCATCAGATCATGGACATCTCCCTGGCATACATCTGGACAGGGCCAGCCGTCTGGGGCCAAGTTGTACTTTACACACAGCAGAAAAGTCCACATTCATTATGTTGATTGACAAATAGTGTCTTACTGGTCTTGTTTATGGAAAGTCACCCACTATATCTGATATGATTGGGTAAGAGGATGGCTCTAGGCCAGGACACGGCTTAGATGAGGGGGGCAAATGTGAGAACTGCCCAAAATTTCCAGAGCACTTGTATGCTATGCTTTTATAGTCTTTTTCAGATGCTTAAAAGTGTGCTTTTTCCCCAGCACTTCACTGCAGCTTGTTTTATTTGCACACTCATGAGACTCTGTAGGTCTCAAAAGTAGCCGGTAGTCCTCTACAACACCACCACACAGGAATGGGAAATAGGGAAGACAGTACAAGGAACAAGCAACAAGGGGCATGGTGTGGAAGAAAAGTTAAGTAAAAAACTAAAAGCGGTAAAGCGATGAAAATGATTAAATAATTAAATTCTAAACAAACTATATGGGGTTTGAGGTCAAAGGGTCACAGTGTCCTCCACCGTCCGTGGTTTTCCCTTGCATGCTCTCACTGACTCGGTTTTTGTTACTCGCACTGTTTTTGTTGCTAAACCCCACCTTTTTCTTCTGGTGTAGCTTTCACCCCCAGGCTACACATATACAGGCCTCAAATGCCATGGCAACATCCCCAAACAACCACAAGTGAAAAGCTTGCAAAAGCAACAGGGTGGAAATGATAAAATAAAATTAAAAAAAGCCCCAATTATCCGTTTTCTACAGACAATGTTTTTAATTTAATCCAGTGCTTCCTCAGTGAGACACAGGAATATAACACAGACCGTATTGGAAAGAATATGGGGTTAATAGAGGAAAATTAACTATGAGGAAAAGGTAGGAGCTTGAAATATTTCCCTTGTCTTTTTTTTGTTCTGTAAGAGTCAATGGCCTTCAGAGGATGTTGAGCGGTTTGAATGTGTTTTTGTTAGCTTTGTAAAAGAACAGACACTGGAAGAATTAGTGAGTCACGAGCTTGCCCTTTATCTTGGATTTATAATAAAAATCCAGAATGTCACCTCTATTCCAACATTCTTTGATTTTTGTTACAATAGAAACATACCATCATACAGACACTCGTATACACAATTAATTATGTGTATTCATTTATTAAGGGTTGCTTTGCCACAGGCGAATGGCATTTTATTATACAGAACATTTGGTTGTGCTCCTTGAGTTTTGTAATCCGAGTTACAGCTGCTCAGGAAGCTTACTTTAGCTAAATGGAGATTGTTTGTGTGCTTTATTCAGCTAGGGCAGCTCATCTCTGCTAAATGCATTTGGGACATTTTTTACATTACTGTTTATTTCTGATTATTACATCTAAATTAAGGTGCATTAGCTACACATTTGCCTCGATTGTTATTATTTACGTTCAGTAAGCGTTGTTGTGCATACTGTGACTTTTTGACACTTTCATTTGTAACATAAAAGCTTTTTCATTCCTGTTAGGCCACCCAGAACCTGCAAAGTATGTAATGTTTGATGTTAGGCTGTCAGAGTTTGTTCTATTGAAGGATTTATTCTGTTTAGAAAACTGACAATCAAGTCCTGTATACGTGTGCATACAGCATCCAGATCGTAGCTGTGGTGTGTAGCTAGTGTTCTCGCTAGGAAGGAGTGAAAGTGAATAATAACTGACAGGCTCTATGAACTCCAGCTGAAACTAAACAACCTAAATCAATTGGAAGCGTCTTGGCAGTCCAAAAGAAGCGCTGTTCTGCATTTCATGTGCAGCTTATGCTCTACGATGTTGTGTGTCATGGTAACAGAAGCAGTTGTTGACCTCTCTCTTAGATTGGGACACAATGTGCTGTCATAATGAATCCATGACCCACAGTAAATTAATAGTGAGGTTTCGATGCTGTCAGAGAGGTTTTTCAGTGTCATAGTGTGGCACTGTGTGTAGAAGGAAAGATACAACACTGCACTGTGTTACAACACTGCTATAGATGCAGCATGAGAAGGTAAGTGGATGTTCTCTACTTTTTAACATTCAACAGAATGTGTGAAAATTTGTATTCTAATTATATTCCATACAGCAAAGCCCACCAAATGTCACGTTTCTCAACAGCTTTTGGATTAAGTGAACTGCAGACTGTGCCCCAGGCTTTGTTGTTTGACATCAGTGCCTGACCTCAATAATGTTCTTATGACTGATTTGACAAATCCACTCGTCCTAGGCATTAAAATCTAGTGGAATGCCTTCCGCTACAAGTGGAGGTTATTAAATCAGCAAAAAGAGACTGGGATATGGAATGGGGTGTTCATCAAGCACATGATCTTGAGATATAGTTTATATCAGCAAACACAGTAACTAAAGTCATTTGCACATTTCTGCACACTAAGCAGCATGGATTTTGTAGAGATAACTAGCAATGTTTCCTCCTAAAGACATGTGGCAGCATGCTTAGTCATGTAGTTTTTTTTTGTCTGTGCTAGCCTTTGTGTACCATTACAAGCCAGTCGTTAGATAATGCTGCTATCTGATGGAGGGAGACAATAGATAAGCAGCTGGCAGGAAGTCGCAGCAGAGCAACACAGTGCTGGATGTCCAGTAAACGCTCTCTCAAAGGGTTTGTGTAATGTAGAGGTGTACATGAGGGCTGTAATCACAGAATTATTTCCTTTCCTGTCACCGATTTATACCAAACACCTGCTTTTTACAGCAACAGGGAGTGTAAAGGGGTAGATATTCAAAGAATAGCATAAGGGTTATACATGTTAAAGTAAGGCAAAGGATCCTGTAGAAAGCAGGAAATAGAGTGTGCATGTTTACATTGAAAAATCAAATAGTATAGAAACAGCATGGAACAGGAATCGGAAATGGGAAAGTCAGAAAAAGGTTATAGAAGGAACTAACCAGCCAGGTGTGAAAGAAGATTTCATTTAGCACAACAGAGGAACCGGTATGCTAAACGTAGGTCGAAGGGTCAAAGTATCTTTACGGTGCTGTAAAACACACACACATAGCTGACCTGTTTAGTTTTTGATGCAAGTTGAATTAATTAACAATATATTTAATTAATAGAAATTCTTTGTTGTATAGTATATAGAATTCATACAACATGCTAACTGTTAAATGTAGATGAGTCCCAAGCCTGCTGTTTAGAGAGCAAACTGATGGAGAACAGTACATTGTCATGGCCAACATTTCAATGGGAAGAAGCTTTGATCAAGATCTGAATACACATCAAACATCCTGGCTCAGCAGATGTGTCTGTGTATAAATTGGATTAAGCCTGTGGGGATTTTATTACCAAGATCTGGAGCTCTGCTGTGTTCCATGCTCAGCTTTGTCATTTCCACACAGTATCCCCCCAAATTCCACAACGAAGCTGAATGCCTCATGGGGGATTCACGCCCCACAGCTAATCCTTTCCGGCATCGCCGTGGCCATTAAGACTTAGCATAACAAGATTTCTGTGGACTGCTCGGGATAGTGTGGTGGATTTGATTAGAAACACCTGCAAGGGTTCTCCTCAGGAACCTCGCTGTAATAACAGCAGAGACAACTTTATTGCCAATTGACCCACACCATCACTAAGTAGCCATGCCGACATTAGTCACCATTTCCCCGGATACCACGAGTACTAAACTGGGACTGAATGTTGGAACATGACACTTATTGTTATTGAGTAATTCTAAACATAATGTCACCATCCAAAAAACCTACAAAGTACTCTTTCTACCATTATGGGCGCTGTCATATAGTAGGAGACACAGGTATTCAACCAGGCAGTGGTGCCTTGTGGTTCTGCCAAGTTGCTTAGTTTCACTAAAAATGTACTTAGAAATAGCAGAGTCCTTGGTCTACATCGATGCTTTTACCGCTGGAAATATATCCCTGATTTAATTAGGCTGGTTTTATGTTCAGGAGGATCCAGTAGGGGGATCGAGCAAAGTGTTTTGATGAAAGTATCAGTAACGGAAGTAAGAGTCTACGGTCAAGTAGGAAGAAAAGCAGTGAGAGGAGTCAGTCCTCGTGGATCCACTAATCTTATTATTCTGTTATTTGGTTTGAGGATGACGAGAGCGGATAAGGCTGTGAGAATGCTAAGGCAAAAATATTGGCAGGAATATTCGTGAGTGTAGCGTTAAATGAGCAGTGACTGGGTGGATGGAAATGGCCTAATCAGGTGAACTGTTTCCTAAAGCTATCAGAGTTGTGAAGCACTATTGTATGGTTATCTATATCACTCCATAAAAGTACTACAGGTTTCCTCAAACTAAGAAGTTTTATCAATTCTTACAGGTTAGTCATCATTAGTGTCACACCCATTGATTTTCCTTAAAAATAAAGTTACAAATGACAAACAAAATATGTGTTTGTGTTTATAGTTGGTATGAATATCATGAATCATGATGCAATGTCCGCTGTATTGTAAAGCACAGGCACGTAACTCAATCGTGTAGATGACTCCTGGTATCCTGTTTACCTCTCTGGCGCTTACTGTTTCTGAAAGAAGAAACATACTACAGTCTCTCCTGCTGGCAGTTGCTAAATTGATTTGCTTCTCATTTGCATTAAGGCTTTACTCAAAGGGAACTTAACTGCAAGGGAAACATTAAATGTCAATTCACCTTCTGTCACCAGAAACTCATTGATTCAGCTCTGATTTTGTGTTCAGCATGATATTATTTGGAACTAAAGTCAAAAAAGACACATGGTTCTCAGGATTGTTAAAGCTGTTGGTATAAAGTTCATTACATTTGCTGTAGAACATATAAAACAGATGACTACATATCACCATACAGGAAGAGCAGATCTGTTGGGCTGATGGTGAAGTAAATGATTTCTTCCAGACCAAAAACCCCTTCTGGGGGCAGTATGTTCGAAAATATCTGGAGAATGAAACATGACAACACGCTTAAAGTGCACAGATGTACAGTAAATACAAGATTCACACAACCAATACACAGTTTTACAGTTTTTTTAAACGCAGTTTTACTGAGATAATTTAAAGCCTGTGTCGAAGTCAGTTAATGTAATTGATTCATTGTGTTCCATGTATAACGCTGAATCGGATTAGTCAAATAACTTAAAATGTTGCTGCGATGTTTTTAAAAAATGTGTTCCCCTTCTGTCTCTGCAGTGTGTGCGCGTTGGGCGCACAGTCACCATGGCGTTAGTTCAGGCGCTGCCTGCGCCCTCTGATCACCCGCAGTCCTGTGTCGATTTTCAGCAGTGCAACCCTGTATCGCACTCCCCACCCACAGGCAGCATGGGATCTGTCAGCAGCCTTATCTCTGGACGCACTTACCAGGAACGCCACTGTCGCGCTGTCAGCGACTTCAGCGCCAGGCTTCGCAAGCCCCTGCCTGCGACCAGCTGTTTCCGACATCATGAAGGGACCCTGCGCAGGGCCAGTTCTCAGGAGGAGCTCCTTGACAACCAACCTCCCCTGCCTATCAAGAACAAAGCCACTGCCGGCAACGGCAACTATGGGTACATGAGTGATGAGGTGGTTGGTGATTGGAATGATAACCATGTCAAAGTGGGTAGCCCATGCAGTGACACCGAAGAAACGCAGGGCAACCGAGCAACTGTGAACCACAGCAACATCGGTGGCCCTCCACCCAAACTCATCCCTGTTTCAGGCAAGCTGGAGAAGGTGAGTCTTACAGCTGGGTTATTTATTGTTTAATTGGGATTTTTCAATTACTACACTGTTGTATCACAGAAAGAATATTCTAGACAGTGAAGAGTCACAACCGAAGTATGCCGTACATTACTGTTTAAAATATTGATTATATCAATATAAATATTTCTATCAGTGCATCCTTAACATGCACACAGTATTCAATATAAAATTCGACTACATGCATCTAATCATAAGAATAGCTCTGATAACTAGAGAAGATGGCTGTTGAAGTATTTCTGATTTTGTGGAAGTAAATATGATGTAAGTAACTTAATATGTCTATCTATACAATAAAAACCCAGTAGGTCCGAGGAGCACCTGCATTTACTCCAGGCCCCAGTGGAAATTAAATTATGTCTGAATAGTGATTCCGTTTTTTTCTATCCTTCTGATAAGGAAATTAAAAAGTTGCCTGAGCAGCTGGTGATCAGTAGATTATGTGTCCAGGCCTTATTGAAAATGTACTGTATATATTATAAAGAAATTTGTTCTCTCTTGTGTACTCACCTAGGAGTTGTTTTAAACATCCTTCTATGTGAGCACCCCATGTGCTCTGATTTGGTGTTATTTGCTGACTTCAGCACAACAGTCCACTGCATACAATAGGAATGGAGCTGTGTGTGAAAGTGAACATAGCAACTATATAACTCGTCTGCCTTCTCTACAAAGACAGTAGTAAAATGCCTGGTCAGGACTGACTTTGATGCAGATATAGGACGCTTCTCTGTTAGTAATTGAGAAACAGTAAAATACAGCTTATATGATTTACATTTGTGTCAGTGTCTTTCAATCTGCTTATCTGCATTTGAAACTCCATCTTTTTTGATGCATTGCTGGTATGATGTGTCTCTGTTTCGGTACATGCATTCAGCCAGGTTTTATATGACTAAAAATAACTGGCCCAGAATGGTGCAATGATGGCTGTCAAGTGGGCAGACTTATCTAAAAGGCCTTGGCTTGTTGCATATACTAGACCTGTGTGTTCATGTAGAATGGTCTAGCACTTTCGGTCATGCTCTTATACCTTTCTGGCTTTTTGTTTGATGACAGAATATGGAGAAAGTCTTAATCCGACCAACTGCATTCAAGCCTGTCGTACCCAAGAACCGTAACTCAGTACAGTACCTCTCTCCACGCCCGGGGGGCAGTCTGTCTGAGAGTCAAGGCAGCCTCAACCTTTTACTTCCAGGAGGAGCAGCGATGACCTGCACAGAGAAACACAATTCTTACACTGGAGGTCGCAACGCTCGCAACAGTCAGACTTGCAGCATGTCAGATTCTGGACGCAATTCGCTCTCCAGCCTGCCCACATACAGCAGTACAGCCTGCAGCCTGGTGCCGAGCGAGGGACTGTCCACAAGCGCAGAGTCCACGCGGCCTGCTGCGAAACACGGCCACACGAACTCGGACAGCGGCCGCTCCTCTTCCAGCAAGAGCACAGGCCAGCCACTGTCAGATAGTGGATCATGTGGCCGTTCCCCTGCCCCCCCAGAGGGCTATGAGAGCCTTATTCGTGAGCTGGAGGAGAAGCTGAGAGAGAGAGACTTGGAGCTGCAGCAGCTCAGAGACAACCTGGATGAGAATGAAGCAGCCATCTGCCAGGTATGTGACCTGAATATTAAAACCACATGGACGAATAGAGAACAACGCAGTCTTCACATGCACTGTGTGGACAAAAGTATTGGAACACCTGAAAATCACCGCCATATGTGTTTTTTTAAACATTCTATTCCAGATTTAGTCTAACTCTTACTTCTGTAATAACCTCCAGACTTCTGGAAATGCTTTCCACTAGATTTTAAAGTGTAGCTGTGGGAATCTTCTCATAGAGCCACATCAGTATCAGTGAGTACAGGTGCTAATATCACAGTGGTTTGAGGTTTAGGTGCCATCGACGTTTCAGTTGATCCCAAAGGTGTTCCCGATGGTTTGAGGTCAGGGCTCCTTGCAGAACACTAATGTTCCACACCTACATGGCTAGGCTAAAATCTCGTTAATTATATTATAAATACATCATTCAATAGTTGACATGTTTTCCATATGTGATCTTTAGGTTTATGAGGAGAAACAGAAGCGCTGTGAGCAGGAGATGGAGGAGCTAAGGCTGAGCTGTGCAAGCAGGATGAAGCAGGTACAGCAGAAAGCCCAACGGGCCCAACAGGTGCTGCAGCTGCATGTATTCCAGCTCCAACAGGAGAAGAAGAAGCTGCAAGAGGAATTCTCACAGCTGCTACAGGAGCGAGAAACACTGGAGAAACGATGTGCTGCCATTGAAAGGGAGCAGAACCAGCTAGGACCACGTCTGGAGGAGACCAAGTGGGAGGTATGACCATTGACTCCAGAATCGTGTTCCAGAGAATGTGTTACGATCAGATTGCATCTGGTGCTACATTCAAACGTAAAAATAGGCAAGTGAAACATCTGCACACTGGTTAGTTCCCATTCTTACAGCTGATTCAATGGGATCCAGTTGATCAGGGGCCTGTTAAAGTATGCATTTAATATATGCTTTTTATCCCTGACATTTTGTTGTCACTTTAAAAATCAATAAGGATTCGCAATGTTTCTGTTGTGCAGGTGTGTCAAAAATCTGGCGAGATCTCTCTGTTGAAGCAGCAGCTTAAGGACGTGCAGGCTGATCTGGGACATAAGGCAGCGGATATGGTGGCCCTTAAGGCCCAGTTGCGTGAGGCTCGCTCTGAGATGCAGGCCAGCCAGGCGCGCTCACATGACGCCCAGGCAACAGCACGAACTCGCACACTCGAACTTGAGGTATGTGAGAACGAGTTGCAGCGTCGCAAGAGCGAGGCTGAGCTGCTACGTGAGAAACTGGGCCGCCTTGAAATGGAGTCAACCCGACTCAGAGACATGATGTCATTGCCAAGCAGCAAGGGCCAGTGCATGAGCCTGCCTCTGCCTCAGAGTCGCGTCGTAGGTGGACTGAATCAAGTGCATGGCCCGGCTTTACTGCCATCGTATGAGGGTGATGTGACCAGGGTGCAGCAGCAGCAGAAGAGTTTAGATGCTTTGCATAGTCTGCACGTGCAAGTAGAACAGCTGCGCACTGAGCTGGTGTCTGAGAGGAAGCATGGACAGGAGCAGCTTGAAGCCTTTGACGAGGAGCGGCGTGTCTGGCAGGAGGAGAAGGACAAAGTAATCCGCTATCAGAAGCAATTACAACAGAACTACGTCCAGATGTACCGCCGCAACCGCGAGCTGGAGCTCGTCATGAGGGAGCTGAGCCTAGAACTAGAGAACAAGGACGTGGATGAGTTTGACATGCGGCATGACATCCGGTTTGAGGAAATCGCCGCCACTGAGATCTAACGTACGCTCAGATTGTTCTTTACTGTGTCCTCAAATCTGTGTTTTAAGGAAATGATCTAGTAACCGTCTCAGCCCCTAGTCCACAGATAGAATTCAAACTGTGCTGAAACACTGCCTGGCTTCCACTGTGAACGTAGTAGTGCACTGAGCAGCAGAGCACTTCCCCAGGACTTTACTAGGGTGGAGATGCAGCTCCCTAAACATCCTGTTGGGTTCTATGTGTGTGTGAGTTTGCGGAACACATTCAGGTTTTTGTAAAACAGTTCCTGAACAGCATGAGTGTCTGCGCTGCTGGATTTCAACCTAAATATGCAACTCCTTTCATGTAAAGGAGCGAAGGCATGTGTTTAGTTAAAGTAACCGCACGAATGGGAAAAGAGCAGCTGCACTAATAGACTCTTCACAACTTCTTACTATCAGCATTAATAACAAAGTAATTCAGATGCACCATGTTCAAACAGTTCAAGTACGCTGGCATGACATTCGATCTGCATTTTGTGTGTTCTATCTTTTAAGTCGTTCAGACCAGTAAGTGTGAGGCACAGGCACACACATCTTTTGTCAGGGTGAAACACAATGATAGGGAATAATCTGTCCCTAAAGCTCTGAGTGCTCAGCGCGCACCTTTTTGCAAATTTCACCAAATCAGTGTATTATTCCGCACAAAACGTAACCAGTATCAGACGCACTTCCTCGTTTCGTGTTTTAAAGAAGATGCAGACATGTGTGATGCTCATGTCTTTCATTTACCAGCAAAAAAAATATCCTACAAAAGAAGCATGCAAAGCAATTCCCGATGTCCTTCCGCTTTGGAGGTAAAGTGTTTTACACCGCATGCAACAACACACTGAAACGCATTAAACATTAAGTTAAAGAGCTTGCCAAATTCTGGAGGGACTGATATGTAGACATTCTTCATCTTTCACTATAGATTGCACAATATTGTGACGCGCACAATTGAGTGAACAGCATGTGTGCGCATGTTCTAATACTATTCTATTGTCAAGCTGTGTGGGGATCAAATTAATTTTGATCTCTGAAGATCACACAGGTTACATATGCTCTAGTAGATATAGCTGTTGCTCTGATTAGCATCAAGGATAAAAAATAGAGTCGTAGAGCCGAGTTTAGATTTGCCGATAAATAACTTGTCAGATGGGAGAGGACAAACATATAAAAATATACACTATTTTTATTATTACTAAGCAAACTCTTAAGATATGTAGCAGTGCGTTATATTTGATATATTTTTATATGCGTATATAGTGGCAGTCTATTTTGTGGTAACAGTTTTTTATATCTCACTTTAAAACGTAATCCAGTAGAAAGATTTGCCATGAGCATTTCGTAAGGCACTTTAGAGTGACGGCTTTTATTCCCGCAGTGTCGCTATGGATTTCTGTAACTGGTAAAACATTTCACACTGTTACGACTTTATATTTACCGACATTTAAAAACATTGTTAGAAGACTGGTAGCAGCAGCACCTGACACAATCACTACTAACAATTCCCCAGATCCTTGAAGAACAATCATTCATTTCGGTTCCCACCCCTGGAGGTATTATTAGGCAAAACATTTTTCTAATCTGATTCAAAGTCGCTTCATAGAATGTAACTATTCTTTCTTTTCTAAACTACTTGAATCAAAAAGCAGTATTAATCAAAAGATCTGGCCATTTTTGCTTCTGGTCAAATCATTTCCATAAAACCTTCCATTGACTACATGTATGTGGTAGTCATCAAACTAACTATAACCCTACTAACTACTAACAACTAATAAAGCTAGTTGTACATCCTGCATCTCAGATCTGTTACAAAAGAGCTGCCATGCTATGAGGAGTGCTACTTGCCCGTTAATCAATAACATTGCTTACTTCTCTCTCCCTGATTACATGGTTTCCTTTCTAAGATTTCTCTGTTACATGGTTTGTGTATTCAGTCAGTGTTTCCCGTTTATACCCCTGACTGACTCACTCGTTAATAGTTCTAGTATTGTGTACTAATTTCATGCATAATATCTGTTAAAGGTATAGCCACTGGGAACAGACCAAAGCAAAGTAACAATGCATGTGTTTTTTTCATGTTTGTAGTCACTTGTATATTTTCATGCTGTACATTTCCTGTAAAAAGCAATACGATGTTTTGGATTAAAAATAAGTCACTTACAGGTCAGCGTGCTTCTTGCTTTAGCTATTACTATGTACAAGTTTCATTGAAAGAAATCGGTAAAAATTATTTGAAAATGTCTTCAAGTTAATTTTTTTTTCCTATCCTATTTCCTATTATCATCATATCCTCTTTATCACATACACGCAGTGAAATGTTTTTTTTTTATTCCGCATATCCCAGCATATGGATTTGAATACACTGGGGTCAGAGCGCAGGGTCAGCCAGAATGAATGGCGCCCCTGGGGCAAGTGAGGTTAAGGGCCTTGCTCAAGGACCCAATGATGGTAGCATGCCTGGTGCGAGGCTTGAACCCAGACCCTCTGATCACTGACCCAGAGCCTTTTACCATTGAGCCACCACACCCAGCAGTTACACTGCTGAACAAACTTTAGAAGTGCTTTTATTTTTAAGTATAATATAACAATAGTACGTTTATAATAATAAACGTTTTTGCTAGCAGCTCTGCACTCCCTAAAAGACAAGAATACCTAGTTACATTCAGTACCAGGTTTGAGTAATGCGCTAGTAATGGACACGTGTAAAGCGCTCGCCAAACACGTAATCTCATACAGAATAGCTTCAGTGTAAAGCACTCGGACCACTGAATCTTATAGAACTGACTTGAAATAATAGTGAAATAATATCAGTATAAATCTCATATAATCATAATCTTGTGTTATTTTTGCTTCAGAACACGGTACTCCCTGTCTTTGTTATGCTGTGTGCCTCTATACTCCTTACCCTAGCAGAAACAATGGCCAAATTGACACACACACACACACACACACACACACACACACACACTTTCCTGCTGAGGAATGGAAAAGATCTGAAATAGATTGGATATTAAATAAACGTTTACGCATTGATGATAATGCTATGTGACCGAAACGTTATTGACTAAATATAAAGACTGGTTTAAACGCCAAATGATTATAAATAACTGAAATCCCGCTTTCATACATCGCTCCTTGCGCATGTTGGTTCAGCCAACTGATTGGCATTGCACAATGGCAGCTCGGCTTTCCCATGAAGCTTCTGTGTTCTTTCAGGTTTCCTGTTCTGAGAGCCTGTACAATATGAGCTGAGCTCCGTCTCTAAAGCGGTCTCTGTGGTACCGTCCAACCACAGCACATTGCTTTAGCCTTGCAGCTTCTTTGGGATTTTGACAACAAACTCCATGGGTTCTTTGGCCTTGTTGCTGAAAGCCTTGCGTATGGCATCCACTGCATGCTGGTGTGTGACTCCCTGGAGTGAATCTCCATCGATTGACACAAGCTCAAATCCGGCCTGCACACAAAGGAAAGAAAACGGTTATGTTTCAAGCAGTCACACACTCGCTGGTTCCACGGCTGTGAGTGCATGTTAGTGACTACATATTTCTGTCAGCATAGTGACCGTTAACCATGAATGAAAGTGGATGCAGGGGGAATGACAGGAAAGACAAACCCTTAGTTATTTCCCTTGTTCTTTTCCTTTAGTGTCTCAGTGAGCATAACCAACCCGGTGAATCATCCCTATTTGTTCATTACCTCAGTTTGCATGTTTACCTGCATCCCCCGTAACCAAACCAGGTGTGGCCAGATGTGCGTTGAGCAACAACAGCAGCTCACCGGTAGTTGGTAAGATTACACACAAAATCCAAGTGTTTAACCCTCCTGTTGTGCTTTCTTGTTCATTTTTGACCATGATCATTTTATTTAATTATAAATCCACAATAATACATATATGATCACCTAATGTATTAATATAGTTATGAACTTGAATTTGGTGTGTATGTCCTGGAGTCCTTATTTAACGATACGGTTATTTTATGTGTCCAAACGCCAGGTGTGAACAAATTGTGGACCCTCATGACAAGTGGATGAAATGTACTGAGGGGGGCGGGGTGACTTGTAATCGGTCAGATTTGAATGGAACACAACAGGAGGGTTAGTGGTATAAGCCCTCTTATCAATTTGTAACACAAATCTTACTGTTTTTTCTTAAGAATTGTTCGTAATCTGATCTCAACACCACCTGACACGCGTTCATGAAACTGAGCGAATCTAATCCGCCCTGCTAGCTTTGACGCTATCTAAGCTATCTCTACTTGCGCTACTGATTCTGTACATCATTTTAGAGAGAGAAATCTCCCACAGGACCTGCTGCTTTATACCAGTGCTGTGGAGAGATGGATCACCTTAAACTCAAGGCCACGAGCACATTCATGCATACTGGAGGATCATTTAGAGGTGCTTCCTGCTGGAAAAATAAAGTGCAATGATTACCTCTCTCTCTCTCTCTCTCTCAACCACACACACCAAAACCAAGCCCTCTAAAAGCCCTTTTCATCCGCCATTGCCAGATTGCAGGATACATCTGTTTGGAAATGTCCCTGCACCCTTTGTCTGTGATCAGATGTATTTTCCCTTAACCTTTACAATCACACACTTGAGAAACTTCGCCTGAACTATATTTACCAAATGTATCATCTGTTAAACATTTCAACATAATTTTATTTCATTTACATTTTAACTGCAACTATTTCACTATACTCTATATATATGTGTGTATATATATATATGTGTGTGTGTGTATGTGTATATATATATATAAAAATTTCAAGTTCAAAGTTTATTGGTCACATATACATTATACGTGGTACAACATACAGTGAAAT
>JAOUQX010000033.1:8220504-8235492 GCA_028566295.1 Liobagrus marginatus
TGCAACCAACCCCCCTTTTACACTTTCTTTCTCTCCCTCACCCCTATTTACAGTAAACTTTCGGTCAGTCGTCAAAGTATTTCACTGTATGTTGTACCATGTATGATGTACATGTGACAAATAAACTTTGAACTTGAACTATTCTTATTGTTGATCTGCTGTAAAGCTGCTTTGGGACAATGTTCTTTTGGACAATGTCAAAAGCACTTTATAAATCAAAATGAATTGAATTCTATGTCCAGTCTAAATAGTATTAAATCTAGTACAGTTCTGATCAGGAGATATTGAGCAGTCCACAAATCAACAGAGTTCTTAGTTGATTTATGGGTTCGGCACTAAAATGTTTGAGTCTTATGAAAGGGATGTTTTTTTTTCTTTTTTTTATTTAAATGATTTGGTTTTACTATTCTCAGTAAGAATTAACAAATTATTGCTGTTAGTGGTCTGTTTTGGCGGTGCAAAGTGCAAAACTGTTTGCGGTTTCCGTAAAGCTATTGTAGTCCTACGACACAGCAACAAAGCTGATCGTATCTGAATAGTTTGCGGCATCTACAGTTTTGTCATGTACCTATGCGGAGTCATCCTCAGGAACAGTGTGAGCTTCCTCCAAAGTCCAAACAGGTAGTGCATCAGGGTGGATAACGCAGGTCAGAAGAGCAGAAGGGGTCAGAATAGACATAAAAAAAGAGAAATACAAATATAATACTAGTTATTTTAGTCCTGACCTTTGCAAAGCTTTCAACATCATTAGAGAGGTAATGCGCACGTATCGGTGTTGACCTCGATGTTCTCATTCATAATACACAAAACTAGCACATGGTTCCTAATGTGTGGTGTATAAAAATAAATAAATGTGACTTTTATTTATTATCTATGCTTATCTTTTGCAATTTGTCTATTGTCCTAGAAGCTTGTAAGAATGCAGGCTATGGAGAAGTAATTTCCTACTCGGTCCAGTAGCTGTTGTCTTCTTGGAATTAACTCACAAAAAAATAAAAAAATAAAAAATAAAAAAAATATGGGGAACAGGTTACACCTTTATACAATCTTAAGGTCTTTTGTTGTAGGTCCCATGAGTAAGGATAGAAAAAAGGCATCGGTCATGCAGCATGCGTTGACCAATGCATCTCCGTCACCTTCGTATTGATCATGTGGTTATAGGAAAGGTTTCTGGACAAGCAAAGCGATCAAAGCCCACCGTGGGGATGATGGAGCCGGCAACTTTTGAGGTTAACACTTCATATCGTTAAAAGGTAATAAAGTCAGGTAAAAGTAATAATGTATAAGGTCTGATAACCTGGAAAGTTTATTGCATTGAAAAACTAACAGAGCATTTAAACCGACAACAATCTTTGCTGCATGCATCAGGACAAGATAGATCGGTCAAGTCTACTTGTCTTAAACGTTAGATTCAATCATCTCTACAGCAAAGGTTTTATACTTGTGCATATGGTTTAGGAGCAAAGATAAGATATGCGACGATCTTTTTTTTTTTTTAAATTGAGTTCAATTTGAAACATACACTACATGGGCAAAAGTATCGGGACACTGTATTGCCTTGTTCTGATCCGTTCAGCTGTGTGAGTTTTGCTTTTTCTAGGTGTTACCAGCTGCAAATGATCTCTTCCTTTCCTGTGGCACCTAATTAGCATTAAATCAACATACACCCAAGTCAGTATATGACCAATACTTTGTGGACACCTTACTAACACACCGATAACTGTGTGATTTCCAATGCTGTGGGGTCAAATAATAAATGATAAATAATTAGAATTCAGATACTGGCAGTGTTTTACATCCTGCTAAACTACAGGTGCAATCGAAATATGCCGCATACTTCATTTATTATAGACCATTCTTTGGAAAATATGATATTCGTTGCCATGTGTAACATCCGCCACGGCTGCTACACGCAGAGGGGCGTGGCCGGGACGGCAACCCGAGGACATTAGGACCCTGAGAGCCTTCGTGTCACATTATGTTCATGTCATGTGTTTTGTGTTCATGTCATGTGTCTTTGTTATGTTCCCATTGGTTAGCGCACACACATTAGTTCTATTATGTTAAGGGTACACACCTGACGGTGATCTTATGTTAATTATGTTAAGTATAAAAGAGAGGCGATGAGTAATACTCATCGCTGGTTGTTATTTGTGTTAGTTTGTCTAACCGCGTAGCATGAGCTCCGGTTCAGCGTGCTTCCTCTTATTCTGTTCATGGTGGCAATAAAGAGACTTTTATTGACAATCGCCTTGCATACCGGGTCTTTATACACAGCTACCGGAGCATACAGCTCAACAACAACAACAGTGAGTTGTAAAACGCTACACACACACGGTCTTCTCCGTTCCCTAATTCCTCTTAAAGCTGTGACAAACGCACACGTCTACCGCACCCTCAGGTGGGCGGGCACACACGGTCCTTTTACGTGTCAGCAACGTGCTGCGCTGAAGAGCGTGGATGGAAAAGCGTGGATAAGAAAAGAACCAACTCGCCTGCGATTTTTTGTCGCATGACGTGTGTCATATTCGCATACTGAACTTTTTTCCGTAAACAGAGGCAAGTTTTTTGACGAGCTGAAATTTGTAAACTGAATTTTACGGATTCCGGGACGTTCTTATACCGAGGTACCACTGTATTTTACATTGCTGTTTATATTTTACATTGCTGTTTAAGGGCAACACAAATAAAGTCACATAATGTGGAAAAAATTAATAAATTAAATTATGCCATTTTATGACATTTTATAATATAATCAATGTTTGCTATGCATAGTTATTACAAATCAAAATGCAGAATACAGAACTGCTATTCATGTCAGTCTTTTCAAATCATATCTGATGAGCTGAACTTAGACGTAAGACTAATCGTACGATTACAGTAATTACACATACACTTATTAAGATGTGATTAATATGAACTATGATGCTATAAAAAAAGCATAGAGAGGAAATGAGTGCTCTTTTAATCTCAGTTTGAACCTGTATCATTTTATAGATGATAGCTGTATTTGTATATGAAAGCATTTGTATACAAGCAGTTTACATACATTTATTGAGCCAGCTGTACTCTGCTACCATCTCCTTATATGCAGGATACCTCCCAGCCTCCTTTAAGAGTCCAAATAATTATAAACATTAAAATCACAAAACGGTTTTATTGTGCAGAAGACAAGGAGACGGTTTAGTTGGGCAAGACGGTGAATATCTTTTTATACGTTATCTTGAGTTGTGCTGGTTTTTATATTCTGTATTTATGTCTGTGTGTAGGAAAGACCGACTGTGAGCCACAAACACCCTAAACATTAATTAAGAGTGTTGTGTCCTGTTGCGCAGCAATTTAATACATCTTTTTCTATCTTTTTTTTCAGATTCAATTTATCACATACACATACATGCAGTGAAATGTTTTTATACCGCATATCCCAGCATATGAATTTGAATGCTGGGGTCAGAGCGCAGGGTCAGCCAGAACGAACCGCGCCCCTGGAGCAAGTGAGGTTAAGGGCCTTGCTCAAGGACCCAGTGATGGCAGCTTGCCTGGTGCTAGGCTTGAACCCCCGACCCTCTGATCACTGACCCAGAGCCTTACCATTGCGCCACGACATCCCCTATCTGTACTCTTACTTGTAACTATGTGTTTAATTATTCAGAGATTAATTAAATCATGGATTAATATTAGAATAGATTGAAGTAAATATGGTAAATCAAGCATCAGTAAAATTAAAAAACGGTTGATTTTATTAGAAGGTATTCTTTGTAAATATTAATCTGGGCTGTTATTTCTGGGCAGGATACTGCTTTTTTACTGAGCAGCTGCTTGAATAGACTTTGAAGTTTTCTGACTTCAACAGAACAAATATCCAGGAAGAGCAAACTTATCATGTTTACAATGTCATCTTGTTTCATAATTACAACAAATTAAGATGGGTTAAGGAAAGGCCATAAAAAGCCATTTTCTGCTGATTATAATCTGATCCCTGTGGCCTGGTGAATAATGCACATAGCCTGGCACTTTTTCACAGGCGGAACCCGAGAACCTCTTGAGTAAAGTGAGCGAACAGAAATGTGACAACTAAATGCCAGCTGTCTCCTTTACTATTCGGTCTCATTGATGGGCCTCAATAAGAAACTGTGTTTAACTTATAGTACAAAAGTTTGTGCACCAGTATAAAATCCTTGGCTATGAGTCCATGCTCATAGGAATCACCGACACGCATACAAGGAATGCCCTCAGAATGATTAGACCTTTCTGGCATTATATACAAAATCACATGTAATAATTCACATTTTTCACACAAGCAACATGAGAAACAATGTTTACAATGAGAATTAAATTAGAAAAATAATTTAATTTAATTTAATTAGACCACTCCTTATTATTCATTTATCCTTTCTATAATTAGCAATCTACTAATCTACTTTGCCTTCCAGCAAAAAAAGGGATTTTAAACATAATAATCTTTAATGCATTCCAAACAAAATGCCCGTAATATTTTGCTAATGGTCAGAGATAGGAAGTAATAAAGTACACATACTTTACTTCACTATTTATATTTATGACGACGTTTTACTTTTACTCGTTAAATTTTAACAGAAATATTTGTACTTCCTACTTCTTACATTTTTAAACCAGGCTTGTTACTTGAGCTTTAATCTGTTTAGTGGCATAATCGATATTATGTCTTATTTCTTGTTCTTATTTTTTGTCATTGCTTGGCTTTTTAAAAGTAGCTTTAGTGTTTTCCTGGCTATCTCGCACCGAAAACGTAGGCTAGTTATGATGCTAACAAAGAGGATAGCAGAAAGTGACATAAATAAAAAATGGAGGAGACAGATGACGTCAGCGATGTAAATATGATTGAGAACAGAGACATTCCTGATCACCCATGACCGTATACATCTGCCATACATTGTTATTGTGGCTGCGGTTTGTCACGTGGCAAGAATGACGTGTCGCCATGGAAACAATTAGGGCAAACGTTCTACTATATCTTTCACCTTACACAACTCACTCTGGGGGATGGCTAGAATATTTTAAATTTAGCAGTAAAAGGGTTAAAGTATTAATACAATGTGAGGTCCAGTTATCAGTGTGACACTTTAATAGGTACAGTAGTAGTAATGGCTACTCTTTACTTAAGTACATGTCAGAGCTCGTACCTCTTTACTTTAACTTGAGTAAAAAAGTGTAGTCACTACATCAACCTTGACCAGAGTCGTTTTAAACATGAGTATCCGTACTTCTACTACAGTAAAGGATGTGTGAACTTTTACCATCTCTGCTAACGGTCCACATTAAATAAGAATTCAGACAAGCCAGGGTAAGCTTATATTCGCATTGAAGAATCATTGTCTACCAATTCATATATTTGAACCCAAAGTGAAGAGATCTTACCTTAATGGTGAGCATGACATGCGTGTGGCTCTTCAGGACTTCCACTGCGTTGCTGTGTGTAATATCCTCAAAACTTACTCCATTTGCTGCCAGAATCTGGTCTCCCATTTTAATTCCATGTTGCTCTGCCAAGCCACCGGGGTCGAGCCTTAACAACAACCAAGTTAACAGCTAAGACTTTGAAGCCTAAAGCAAGAAATTCATAAAATCCCATTAAATATAAACCAGAGAGATGCAGCTCCTTCTTTGTCCATACTTTGAGACATAGATGCCCAGGCCAAACTCTTTGCCACCACGGATGTTAAAACCCAGGCAATGATCATCTGAGGTGGTGTAGAGGTGTACAATGCGGCGCAAAGCTCCATCTGAGCTGGCCTCGGAGGGGGTGCGGCCGTTCTCTTCCACCACCATCCTCCGGTGGATTAGATCCACCCTGCGCATAGATACATATTTACGAAACACATACCTGTACACATAATCACCTGCATTTGCACAACATAATAAAACTCTTCTTCTACTTAACAGCACGAGCAGCAGCACATATTGCTAATGTACAAAACCAACAATTCAACTATAAACATACACATAGTAGTACCATAGTACAATGATAATATGGTTTAAGAAAATAACTAAAGCCTACACCCATTGTATGATGACATAATAGATGGATAGAATAGAATAGATAAGTAAAAACAATAAGCAAAGGTCAAAACTCAGTGAGTTTCCACCCTGCTGGGGATGAACAGTAGATAATGGTGATGGAGCCAGAACAGATTTCACTGTCCTGCTTATTAGTGTGATTCATTTCATTACCTTAATTATGAAATCATAATTAACAGGAATCTCCAGACTTTAAATGTTGGGTATATGCCCACTGAGACACATGCTAAGGGATATTGCTTTTAATCATTCGTATTAGCATTACAGTATATGCTTAATCATAACCAGGCATGCCAAAAGAGACTAAAGGTCTTTACCAGTTTTTAATACCATCAAGAACTGTTTTGTAAGGTCCTAAATTGTGACATAACTAAAAATGCAGGAATTATAAACTCTATTACATCTGGATGTATCAAAACATTATTTAACAAACGATAAATGTGTAATAATTAATTAAGCAATGAACAATGATTTCTTAAATAACAACAATAATTTGAATGTAACAGAATTGTGGTAGAATTGTCTATATGCTGTCTATATATGAGCATATATGTTTATGTAAAGTGAACATTCCTCTTTTACCATGTGGTCTTCTCTTTTGAGTAGCGGATTCCAGGCACCTTCCCTACACGCCTAACCACCATGCGCAGTCGGTTGTTTCCAGTTAAAACCTTTACTGCACTGCTCATGGTGATGCTTTCCAGGCTGATCCCATTCACCTCCACCAGTTTGTCCCCAACAGACAATCCAGCAAATTCTGCAATGCACATATCAAAAGCATTTCAGGTATGAATAAAGTTAGTTGGAAGTAGTATACAGTGTTGAATTTAGATCACAGGATGAAAATCACATTTAACTAAAATAAATAAGAGATCATTGGTCAGTGAAGTTATATATTACTCAGAGAATGAAACTATTTTAAATAGTATTACATAAGCAAGAACATGCACAGAAACTAAGTAGAGACCTTTTTTTTTACTTTTTACTTGATAACTTCTAATACAGCACATCAGTACAGAATGTATGTATACCTGCAGAACTATTGTCCTCCACTTTGCTAACAAAGATGCCAAGGCCATGCTCTGAGCCTCCACGGACACTGAAGCCCAGCCTACCATCTTCACTCTTGTCCACTGTGATTGTGTGTATGTCTTCACTATCATCCCCTCCTGTATCCAGACAACACCACATACATAATAAGTGTCAAATCTTACACATGAATAAGACTTTGTAAAACAACCATTTCAAATGTTGCTTAGAGCAGGGTTTTTTATTCAACTGAATATTAGACTTGTTGTTTAAAGATGTAGCTCACCATCCACGGGTGAATTGATGAGGATAACTCTACCCATTGGGGAGCAAGATCTGATTCCCTTTTGCCGCTGTTGCTTCTTGTGCAAGTATCGTGGCAAAGTAGAGGTTCCAGGGCCTCCGGGATTGGTGTTAGGATGGCCCCCATTCGTCATCTCTTTGCGAGAATCAGCAGACGAATACGCCATGGTGAGACTGGGGCCCCTTCTCGAACCCTCATTCAGGGATTATGGTTTGACGTGGAAAGAAAGGAGGACTGGAGGACTGGCGTAATTCCAAGGCACAGGAAGGAGACTCCTCAATATGGATTTATTAAGGGAAACTCTGTTACAATGGCACAGGAGAACAAGACCATAAAGGGTCCTGCACTATTGCATATGTCCAAGGGGCAAAGCTATAAAAAAAAATTAATCCAAGTACCTGTCTTGGAAAATGTAAAAAAAAATGTTGGTCTTTTTGTCCATAGTATAAGGTTCCACGGTTGGAGTAATGCATCACAGTTCATATACATAACAATTGTCACTTAAACACTTCTGCCCGACCCTACCCTGCTTATAAACAAAGATGATGAAGGATGACGATTTGCGAGCAGCAGCTTGCCATGTTGATAATTTCCCAAGGGACGTAAGATGATATGAGTAGGTAATACATTCCAGAAAGGAGACGGTTACACTGCCTACACTCTCCCTAGTTTAAGTAAGATATTCGTTAAACAACACATAACTGCTCAGGAATTATTGCATTATTTAAATTTTTTTTAAAAGCTGAGCTGTTAAGTTCTACCGTAATGTGAACATTAAGCAGTATCCATCTGGTAGAAGTGTTTATATCCAGCACCGCGGACAGCTCTCAAACGACAAACTGCCTAACAGAGGAACTTTATCTGACGTCATTTTAAAAACAAAGCAATTAGGACACTTCCACTGGACAAAAAACCTGTTAAAAGTAACCTCGCCGTGTGGTGTTCCGCTGGCTTGGTTGAAATAGTGTTTCATGTTTAGTTCAAACAAGTATCAAGTGCAGCATCTGCAATCAAAATAAAACAAGTAAAGTTATAATTCGACACAGTTTGGATTCCAAAATCATAAAAACAACAAGATTTCACACAAACACCACAGAGAAGCCGGAATTGGAACACACATATGGTTATGTCTATGACTTTTACAATTACAAATAGTTGACAAGGTCCTGTCATGTGAACTATAACTAAAATGAATTAAAAAGCTATATATAAACACAAGTTATTTATACCTGTCTCCATGCAGCAAAGAATGAGCTCACCTGAGGCGGAGTGAAGGTCAGTAGTGATCCAGCCCGACTCTCAGATTGGATTACCGGAAACCGGCTTAAAGTCGCCACTGTGAACTCATGTCATCTAGAGCAGTGGTTCCCAAACTAGGGTACGCGTATCTGCAGTACGCAATGTGACGTAGTGGGTACGCGAACAAAATGCCGAAACTTACCGTTAATTGACTTATACCGCCTGATATGTAACCGTGCATGTATTTCAAACAGGCTAAATATAAAGACGTGCTCCCTCTAGTGGATACACAGCAGATTAGTACTCATGCAGTGAAAAAAAGGTGAAGTTCACGACATCCAATCAAATTTCTGCAACTTTTGACGTCAAAAATATATATAGTCCACTCCACTGTAATGCGTAAGTGCCCGTCTGTACTTACCGCATGTAATTCATTATTTCTGAGCGATAGAGTTTCATTGAAATCTCTATGAGGTTCGCTGCCAGACTTGTGGATCGCCCCGCGTGCAGAGTATCCAGCCTTAGCAGATCGCGCTTTCAAAACATTCCCTTCTCCACAGCGTACTTTGGCCAAAATTCTTTTTCAGCACTTTCCAGCATAAAGAACAAATATAGACTTAGGCTCTTATTTAACGATTTAAAACTTTCTCAGATTCAATTAAACAACACTAAATTATGCAAGTCATTTCAAGATCAACCATCTCATTAAACGGTGAGACATTTATGTAAAATGATGTGTGCTGTGTTTAACCAAAAATACTAATTTAATGACGGTAAAGGTGTTTAAAATGCACGTTTATATTTTTTCGAGGCTACAATTGAAACGTACTTATAACTTAAAATAACTTTTTTTTTGTTTTAGCCTCTCAAGAATGACTTATAAACGCTACGGTGAGGAACAGGTGTTTTCCTGCGGCGTTACCCTGCCGCCTACTGACGTTAGTACGTCATTGCAAGTGTTAAACGCATGTACTGTATGCATGTTTGACTTTCAGCAGAAGTAATTCTGGCGATCTAAAACATGCATTAGACAATCAAGTTAGTCTTACTTTCTATTAATTGTTAATGACACAAAATTGCTTCTCCAGTTAAGGCTTATGAAATCCATTGTCATTTTCAGGTCATTTTGAAATCCACCTATTTGAAATGTCGTAATGCACGTGCCATGAAATAGCCATGTATCTGCATGATTGGGAATACATAAAATAATTACTACATATGTACATGGTGCTAATTTAATAATCTCAAGCTCAATGCTTCTGAACCAAAACGCGCCACCTGACTGGCATCTTATTATTTTAATGCACCCCTGTGACAGAAAACTACGTCCTGCGTGCTCAGCCAATCAGCGCGCTCTCCCGTTACACCGCCTAGACACGCAAACACACGCGCGAGCGCTTCATCATCACAGACAGCGAGCTGTGCACAAACGGCGTTTAAGGTCATTCATTTTGTATGCATCCTGAGGCACAGCTTCTGTTCTAGAGTTTGACAGAGGTATGTTTATGGGTTTAGGTGATTAGACAAAAAAAACACTTTAGTTAACCTAAACGACGAGAATGTCTAAAAGTGACTAACATTAATAGCACCTAGCATAGCTAGCTGGCTGTGTTGGCTAGCTAGGTTATTTTGAGGGGAGGCTGTTGGCTAGCTAGTATATGCTACTATTACCTGACTAATTAAATGTAAAGCTGTTTATTTGCCAAATTCCTAGCTATGAATTTTATTTATTTATTTATTTATTTGGATATCTCCAGGTGATTTAACACGAAGATGTACATGAGTTAACCGACATCTTTTTAGTTGACTATGTTGCTAATACTAGGCGTTGATGACGCTACTACTACTGCTTAAACCCCGGATGATAAATATTGTAATTCCAAATTTCCAAAATTCAAAAAAATATAAAGCATAAGCTTGTCACCTTAAAACGGTGCATTTTGTTTTATTTTATACAGGCCGTTGATAGATATAGCCCTGACATAACCTTTTATGCTTACTTTTTAGAGTTTAATATATGATTATGCTTCATATTCTCTTTTGGATTTTGGAAATTTGGAATTACACTATGTATATACAGCTCACTTTGTTAGTTTTAAAGTAGTTTTACAATTAAAATTAGCGGTTTTACTGATAGCTCTGGTGTACACTACAGAGTTAACTACTGATTATATGGAATCAGATTTGTGCCAAATTAAAAAACAAACGAAACTGTTAGGAAAAATAAAAAAAAATCACTCGGAAAATAAAAATAATAAACTAAATAAACTGTATTCTATGCTGACGATTTTCTAAGCTTCACTTTCGCTAAACGTAGTTATGAATTCGCTGCCAGTGTTTTCGATTTCCAAGTTTTTCTTTACGTTCGCCGTTCTGGCGTAAATCTGTCGTGAGGGCGGGGCTTAACAGCGGCCCGCCCTTGTTGGCTCGTGAGTTTTTGATCGCGGGCTAAAACCCGGAAGTAGTTGAGCTCTAAGTAGTCTACACTAATAATAAGAGTATGTTGATGATAAAACAGATATCCACATCAGAAGATTAGCTTTATTCCCAATGTGTAATCGTCAGGTTCATGGAGTGTTGCCAACTTTTTCAAGTGCAGGACTCAAGAAAAGTGAATACTACAAAAACAGTCACTAACGTCAATGTAATACACTACTGTCACCAAATACAGAACTACTGACTTTTTGTAGTTTTCGGTTTTTGCACTTCGGATCTATGAGCTCAGCATCTACTCATAGAGATCAATGTATTTTGAGGAAAGCTGATTTTGAGTAAAAATTAGTTTGTAGGTGTTATTTGTGTAGAAATGCAGCATTTAGCTCGGTAGGTATTGATGAATCTGTGAATATGCGGCCAACTTTTCTTAAGTACCATAAAGGAGAGAAAACCTCCATGTTTTTTAATCCTCCAAACGGAGGTTTTTCCGAGTGTTTTGCATGTGGAATATTCAGGTACCCATAATGCATTTTTATAAGCGAGTTGAATGCTGTCTTTTTCATGGACAGAAAGTACACAAGGAAGGATGTCTGGGGATTTGCCGCTGAACATCAACATTAAAGAGCCACGGTGGGACCAGAGTACGTTTATGGGCAGAGCTCAGCATTTCTTCATGGTGACAGATCCAAGAAATGTGCTGCTCTCAAGTGAGGTCTTGGATGATGCGCGAATCATTGTGGAGGACTACAGGTCAGTATGTGATTAACATAACATATTAAATGTCTCAATTGTACATTTTTTGTTTTACTTTATTCTATCTTAATTATTCTCTTTTTTTGCACTTTAATACTTGTCTTGTGTTATGTAGGAATTTCAAGCCTCTGTATGTCCTGTATTATATGCTTAACTTTGCCTTTGGTAAGGTGCACTCTGAGTAACACTAAAAGTTTCCTCTAATACCACAGAAACTTGTTGTGGAAGCAGTTTTGTGAGGAACTACATGTTAGTGTACTGGTGTGGTGTCTACTTTTAGTACCATATAGTATAGACTTTAAACTAGCACATTAATATAAACTTGTGATTGTTGTAGGCAGAACTATAGTAAGAACTTCTGTTGACATTGAATCATTCACTTTCAGCTAATCAGAATAAAGAAAATTCAACAATGCTATGGTATAAACACAATATTACTGTTATATTGACTATACCTATGGTATAAGCTGTTCAGTTAGATTATTTCCTTTAACTAATACATGGTGCTGAAAATAACTGACTGCTGTCTATCCCACATAGGAAGGGAATTCTAAAACCAGGCCTGACAGAGGATCAACTATGGAGGGCCAAATACATCTATGACTCCGCCTTCCATCCGGATACGGGTGAAAAGATGCTGCTGATTGGTCGCATGTCTGCGCAAGTGCCAATGAACATGACCATCACAGGCTGCATGCTTACATTCTATAGGTGAGGACATTGTATTGATGTGTTTTAAGGAACAAGATTTTTCATGTCGTTTTCTCCCTTACTTCCCTTTTAGTGCTGTTCTGTGCAAAAACTTGTGGCTGGTTTACCCGGAGCTGTACGGTTTTACAAACTGTGTTGTTTTTCATGTCCACAGGTTGAAGCGACCTCAAACAACATGATATTTAGCCACTGGAATGCGTATTTTACCAGAGAAACGCCGCCATTCGCAGAATGCAATTTTTACCGTCGGGCACCCCTACAAACACAATTGGGCTAGTTTTGAGCAGCAATTGGGTGTATTTTGTTGTGAAATGCTGGCAACAGTAATCTCAGTATATAGTCTCTTTGTCCCTTACAATCTCACATACAGCACAATAATGTTAAGTCAGGTAAATGTCTTTAATCAACGAAAAAACATATTAAACCAAACAGCAAAACAAAAATCAACCAAAAAAAAGGCAGTGCTGGTGCGCCTCGCTTATTCAGACCTGAAAAACGCATTCTATCTGATCGAAACCTAGGGGTAACTTGAAAGGAACCAATTCAGGAAATGAGAATATGACATAAAATCAAGTGAGTCATTTACAAATAGGTCACCATGCAACAAAAAGATTTTCACTGAGTTTTTGTGCTGGGTGTAGTTGATTTGTATTTCCTGAGTCCTAAATTGTCATGTGTCACTATGAACAGAGTTAATGACAAACTGCCAGCAAAACAGTGGTGTTGGGTTTAAATGCAGCCAGTGGAAATCTGAACTCAATAATATCCTTCGCTTCATTATGCATATTATTACACTCTTGATTGTCAGTAATTAGATTAAATTAAAATGTTTGATTAGATTAAAATGTTATGACTGAATATGTTATAAATGTATATTGTGAGGTTATTTATGAATTAATTATTGTCATAGTTTATCAATTCGTTGGTATAATCAACATGTATAATGTTGTATACAGTATAATGGCCCTTTGATCAAACCAGATACAAAAAAATTACAATTTCATTTATTCATTGTCTAACGAATTTAGACAATTAACGAATTTAGAATATTACAATTTAAAAATTGTTAATAGGAGATAAAATGGTATTCATGAAAATCCTGTACATTTAGATAGTTTGTATTTTACTGGTACTGCAGAATGTAATTAGAAGACAAACGAAATTAAATCCAGACTGATCAGATTCAAATAATATAAACAGCTATGAGCGATTCTACAGCAGCCTGGAGTGCTAGAGTATTGCTAAATGCCACATATTGCACTGATATATTTTTTAAAAATCATTTAAGTTTCATGGTTGTTTTTCCTCTTATTTAGGACAACTCCAGCAGTTGTGTTCTGGCAGTGGGTCAACCAGTCCTTCAATGCAGTTGTAAACTACACAAACCGCAGTGGAGATGCACCAATCACTGTAAAGTAAGGACGCATTGCTTCATCATGGAAGCATATGGCACTTCTGTCTAAATATGTATCAGAACTCCAATCAACGTTATGCTGTGGCATTGAGCAAGGCCCCTACATGCCCAGATATATAAAAAAAATCATTGTATGTCACCCTGGATACAAATGCCACTTGTAAATAAATTCTTACGTTGGTAAACATGTCAGCTGAATACATATACTGTATACCGAAACATCTGTGTCTTAGGGATAAAGAGATTTGTGTGGGTGTTTTAGTCACAAAAGCATTTGTGAGGTCAGGCAATGATGTCAGAGGAGGCTTGGTGCGTTCTAGTTTATTCCAGTGGTGTTTAGCTGTGATAGGGTCAGGGCTCTAAAACTCACAAAACTCATGTGCATTCATACCACCTGTGACAAAGCATGCCTGCGTAAACCTCGCTTTGTGCACAGGGGCATTGTTATGCAGAAACAGCTCTTAGCGTTAGTGAAAGGAAATTTTAATTATTATTATTATTTTTTTTTTAAGATTTCTTTTTCGGCTTAATTTTATTTGACAGGACAGTGTGAAATGAAGTGGGTGAGAGAGAGTGGGGGGAAGGGATCAGGAAATGATCACATCCCGGAATCGAATCTGGGTCACCCGCAGCGCAACAGCGCCGTGTAAATGTCGCCGCGAGTGCGCTATCCCTGCGCCACTCCGCCGATGTGGAGATTGTAATTCTACATGGTACAAAAGTGTGTCTGTGGGCTACATATAAGTGTAATGGATCACTATTGCATAATTTGGTGTAATTACCAAGTCACCAATTAAGCTGTTTCTGTCCTAAGCATACATTCACAGTAATAAACTCCATTTTTTAATGACTTAATTCAGTATTATTATATTTGTGTTCACACTTAACATTAGTCTTTGTGTTTGGATGTTTTGCAGTCAGCTTGGGGCAGCCTATGTCAGTGCCACAACTGGAGCTGTAGTCACTGCCCTTAGCCTCAAGTCCCTCACTAAGGTGAGCATTTATAGATATCTACATCCCTATATATCTGTGTCTGTGTGTGTGT
>JAOUQX010000033.1:8246995-8262792 GCA_028566295.1 Liobagrus marginatus
TGGCTGGGTGATAACGTCACTCGGGGGGCCGTCCCGGCCACGCCCCTCTGTAGGTCGCTGGCACAGAAAACCTTACACCAGGCTGTTGGGCTTTGTGAATAAAATAGTAACAGATATATAGACAGGATCATTTTAATATGACTCTGTCCTGCTGGAAAGTTGGGTCAGGATGCACGTAAAGCTCCAGCTTTTTGGATCACATAACATTCTGCTGGCTGAGCATACTTCCTAAAAAAATTGTCTACTAAAGCCCTGTCATAGGGTAGTGTTGGATGAAGAACCTATCAGCAGTGAAGATATGGACCCCACCTACTTATGATAACAACATCAACCGGGCATTGGCTGGTTTATCACACTCCTCTGTATGCTTGGCATGATAGAACACTGGCAGCGTACACACAATCTGTTACCTTTTGGCACTGCATGAGGCTAGCAGCATAAAACTATTAAAATATGATATGATAAATGATAGTCCTAGAAGTCATCTTTCCAGGGACCAAAAACACTTTAATAACCTCGTGATAAATAGTACATGGGAGTACATCCTATTGGGCCACACTTTCAGTCAGTAAACATGTATACATGATGCAATACAGCCTTGAGCTTTGGATCGACAGTGACAGCTGCCCAGTTTTGAAGCTTTCCATGCTTTTTAATCAATCTTGTGGTGAACTCAGAATGCTGACAGATGCCGCCATGAACTCAGATACTACTTCGAGCTTCAGAGCAGTACTGAAACTATACTAGAATAAAATAAGCTTTGTAATATAACAAAAAATGTTTTTGATCTAGCCAGTATACACTATTTACAAATATTATATATATATATATATATATATAGAGAGAGAGAGAGAGAGAGAGAGAGAGAGAGAGAGAGAGAGAGCAAAGACTATATCATTCTTATCTAAGAAAGGTTGCACTTTGAATCATCTTTCACCTCATCATGCTTGCCGACCATATCTGAGGTCATAGTTTAACAGTTTAAATCAGTTTGAATCACTCTGAACATGTCCATAGTTAATGTAGCCAGGAGGGAAGTATTTTTATGGCAAATATTAACATAGTAACAATACATGGAGAATGTACAAAATAATTCGGTCTAGTCATTTTATTTCTCTATGTTGACACCTAACCTGATCAAATATTGTGGTAGATCATATTTTTGAGTTATCTTTCTACTCAGTGTGATTCTGATCAGTCATTAACTTCTTGCTGTAGTGCCCTGTGTTCAACGTACATATTATTGTCCTCAAAGTATAAGTTACTCGAGTTAGTAGTGTAGAATGTGGTATGTAGAGTTCCTGCTAAAATACTGGACAAAACCTGCCCCTGCCCACACTGCCAACAGCACCAGAAGTTGGTTAAATGACCATGGTTATGGTGTGCTTGACTGGCCAGCAAACTCGCCAGACCTGAACCCCATAGAGAATCTATGGGCTGTTGTCAAGAGGAAAATGAGAAACAAGGGACCAAAAAATTCAGATAAACTGGGCTAACATACCGCCTCAGCAGTGCCACAGACTGCCTGCCTCCAAGCCACGCTGAATTGAGGCAGTAATTAAAGCAAAAGGAGCCCCTATCAAGTATTTAATACATGTACAGTAAATGAACGTACTTACCAGAAGGCCAACAATTCACTGAAAATGTTATTTTATTGGTGTTATGAAGTATTCTAATTTGTTGAGATGGTGAATTTGTGGGTTTTTGTTAAATGTGGCCCAAATCACCACAATTAAAAGAACCAAAGGCTTTAAGCACTTCAGTCTGTGCGTATTGAATTTATTTAATACACGAGTTCCACAATTTGAGTTGAATTAATGAAATAAATGAACTTTTCCATGACATTCTAATTTGTTGGGATGCACCTGTAACTGGAAGGAACAGCAAGGCATCAACCAAAAACACAGCGGCAACACTGGACTTCATCAGAGCAAAAAAATGGAAGGGTTAAAATTGGCCAAGTCAGTGAACAAACCTTAACCCAACTTAGCAGCATTTAAACTCCTGTAGCGACGAGTGAATGGTGACACTCCCCAAAACATACAACAACTGAATATTGGCATTTACTTTAAGACTGACTGTCGGTATACTGTATGTTTTTCTAACTAAAACTTTGGGTAGTCTCATATACAAGGTTTATGTCTGAAATCCTGATTTCTTCTCCCAAATTCATTTTTTGACCTCAAACCCAAATGTCGTCACTACTACAAGGAATTGACCTTGATGTTTTCATTATGTTCTGGGTCAATGGGATGAGTCTGAAACTAAGTCAATAGTGATTTCGAAAGCAATAGAGCAGCAGCATAGTGTCACTTTGTGCAGCAAAGTCTTTAGCTTGACAAGCTGCCTAATAGCATATGGGATTTTCATGCCCTTCGCATTTCCACCAGTTGTTCACCACCACAATAAATCTCGCTAAAAGAATCAAAGAGTGTGCTGAAAGATTTGAGCACCATTTGACACATAACCCCACCCCATGACCCTACTGTAACCTAATCAGTGTTAAATTTAACACTACACAGTTTAGTGTCATTTACTTCATATGTACATCAGGTCAAAATTAAAATCAGAGGTGGTGCTTTGGTGGTTAAAGAGGTGTACAACCGACCTCAAGCTGGAATCAGGGCTCAAATGTTACCGGTCCTGAAAGTTATATGTTGTCTACTTAATTTTATGTTTGAATTTCATAAGAATGGCATTTACTTTTTTTTTTGTCATTTTCAGATCTTATTTGTCACATACACATACATGCAGTGAAATGTTTTTATTCCGCATATCCCAGCATATGAATTTGAACGCTTGGGTCAGAGTGCAGGGTCAGACAGAACAAACGGCGCCCCTGGAGCGAGGTTAAGGGCCTTGCTCAAGGACCCAATGATGTTAGCTTGCCTGGTGCAACGCTTGAACCCACGACCCTCTGATCACTGACCCAGAGCCTTACCATTGCGCCACCACACTCTGATGATGATGAAGACTGAGCCTTGTTTATCTAACCTATGTTGTGCATATGCTCAGTGACCTGGTATATACTCCACCTAAATGGTGTGAGAATTAGAATATGGAAGGCATACTGAGAAACAATAGTTCTGATTACTGGTCATTAGTTGTATAGGAAAGTTTACAATGTCTATCTGAAGATTGTAGAAATGTGTTACTTGAAACACGATGTTATGAACAGAAATAGGTTGCACTGCATACCTGTTATTTAAAACACTTTAGACCATGCCTACATGCTGTTCTCAATATACTCATTTTCATAAATTACAGCTAAATGTTTCGGTGAAAAGTATCGTATTATATGTGAAAACATAAAAATAATACAACCTCTCATTTAATTATATTTGCTTTATAAAGCCTTTATTATTCTATATTTTTCATTCATAACACGTCATTAAGATATTGGATCACAGCAGTGATATTTCGAGATACATAAAAAATATGTAATCCCAGGGCAAAGAGTTCAATCACATTCAATATCTGACGACCCAATGCCCAAATACAACCATATACAATAACTGACATGAACAAAGGGTTAACAGCGTTCCGGTAAACTCTGAATCCCCTCCCTCCAACAAATGTCCCCACCCACCCCCACCCCAGAACAATTAACCTTACTAATTCACATAAGGCACATAAGGTTGTGTGTGTGTGTGTGTGTGTGTGTGTGTGTGTGTGTGCATTCTCCTGGCCATAAATAGGAGCAGGCTGGCTTCGAGATTGTTGGATATCCAGTGATCTAACAGTTTGATCTGAAACACTAAAATCTGAAGGATCAAAAGAATACATTACAACTTCATTCAGGGGGAAAAACTTTTTAAATATTGTCTCATTTCTGAAGGTGAAACTTAAAACTACAAACATGGATACCAAGAATGACTTCACAGATAGTTCTTTCATGTTCACATCAGAGTCTGTGGGAGAAGGGCATCCAGGTGAGGCTATCATTTCTAATCATTATCTAATCGAATGGCTGTAACAGGTTTATTCTACACTGTTCTATAATATCCTGACATAAAGTCTGTGATTTCCTAAGCTGTCTAGCCCGTGCAAACACGTGCAAACAAACCGACAGCTACTTGCTGACACAGCATGATACTTGTTCCATGTGCTCATTGTACGGATTGGCCAGTGCTTTCTAATCTCCCTGACATGATAGAAACAAATGCAAACAATATACAGATTCGATTGCATATATTTCTGTAATATACACCTGTAAATCCTAACGCTGACCATGTATTCAATTCAATTCAATTCAATTCAATTTTATTTATAAGGCGCTTTTAACAATGCACATTGTCCCAAAGCAGCTTTACAGAAAATACACATTAAGAAGAAATATAAAAAAGTTGAATGTATGACACATATCCCAATGAGCAAGCCTTAGGCGACGATGGCAAGGAAAAACTCCCTAAACCTAATGTTAGGAAGAAACCTTGAGAGGAACCAGACTCAGGGGGAACCCATCCTCATGTTGGGGACAGCAGAATGTGTAGCTAGAGGTTATATGTATATTGTAAATCTAGACATATTAATATAAATCCAGTCTTGACCCATCCTTGTACACCGTCCATCGTTCAGCGGTATGGCATTGTTATGGCTTACAATACGATTTGTGAAAAAGGATTGAGCACATGGTTCGTTGGCTCACTCGCTCATGACTAAACTAAGCTGGTATTTCATTCAGTAAGTACTACTGCATTGCTTACAAACAACTTGCTTTCAGTCCTCTGGGAGAATGATCTTCTAGTACTAGTAAACTACGCAACTATTCCCCGTTTTACTCACAATACACTGAATCTGAAAATTTCTAAAATTGTTATGAATCTGAAGTTCATTCGTCCCATACGGAAGCATACACGTATGAATTTGACCAGGTGACTTTCTGCAATAAAAATAGCATAAATATAATAATATCTACATCAGGTATCAGGATTCGATAACATGGTTCACAGAATTGACCTTGGCACTGACAACGTTAATTTTTTACAAAGAAAACACATTTTGTGTGGGAATTAGCCAGGCATACAGTTTATGGCTGATGTTGCAAAACCAACACACTTTAAAAGAGTGTTCAATTAAAATCCATCCGTTACACTTCAAATGTCAAGTCAAATGTGTAAAGGAGTAACTGATGCAAATCACACATGAAACTCATTTGACAACCTTTGAAACTCACTAAGTAAAGCATGACGTGGGATATTGATGTGAGGGGGAAAGCAGAATGATCTTTCTGGTTCAACCTTAAACATGCAGTGACTCCTGCATGGGTTTGTATTGATGTTCAAACCTCACGAAGGTTCAGTGTAATTCAGATAAGACTGGGATGAAGCACAGCTTAAAGTAGACAAGACGTGAAAGCATGATTCCGTTCTTCTGCTCTTACTGGGACATTTATCTGGAGCACTTAGTGTGGAAAAAAGCAGGACATTTGCTCTTACTGTATTGGTCTTGCCTAGTATAAAGGAACATATATGAAAAAGCAGGACATATTAAAGTGGTACACCCTCCACCTCTATTTTGTACTAAATAAAAATCTTTTAAATATTTAAAATTTCTTTTTTATTATTATTTTTTTAAACATAAAATGTTAACATGTTCAGTAAAATTTGACTAAACGTCGGATTTCGGGGTACGTACTAATAATATCTGAAACACATTAAACACAAAACCTTTTCTCTCACACGTCCCGCCCTTTAGTTTTTAAGTTCCTGTTAAATTCGTGGGATTCATTTGGGAAGAACAAGAACCATAGGAAGTCATGTAAAATCATGCAGCTTAAAAATAGGTTTTATATATACCGTAGTTTGTTTCTGGCTTTTTTCAGACAAGATTTGTGACCAGATCAGTGATGCTGTCCTTGATGCACATTTGAAGCAAGACCCTGATGCCAAAGTGGCCTGTGGTGAGTATATAAGTAATAAACTTTCATCTACTGCCTCTTACGCGGTACTAACTACTCTCTCTCAGTTCTAGCAATAGTCACTAATGATTTTTCCAATGTTGTATTTTGAATATTTATGGTATATTCCTCATAGACCTGCCTCTGATTATGTTGTTTATATTATATATTAGAGACTGTGTGTAAGACTGGTATGGTGCTTCTGTGTGGAGAGATCACATCCAAGGCTCGTGTTGACTACCAGAAAATTGTGAGAGACACCATCAAACACATTGGTTATGATAACTCTGATAAAGGTAAGATTACCCAGATGCATGGAGTTTCAGTCATGTGGAGGAGTGTGTTTTTGTTGTATTTTTGTACGTGATTCCTATTTGATCTTAGGTTTTGACTATAAGACCTGCAACGTACTGGTGGCTATTGAGCAGCAGTCTCCTGATATTGCACAGGGTGTACACGTCGATCGACATGAAGAGGACATTGGAGCCGGAGACCAAGTAAAAACTAGGAAAACAACAACAATGTGAATGAATGAATTCATTATAATTATATGTAATGCTTACTCTATAACTTCTGCTTTGGCAGGGTTTGATGTTTGGTTATGCCACAGATGAGACTGAGGAATGCATGCCCTTAACCATTGTTCTTGCCCACAAGCTTAATGCCAAGATGGCTGAGCTGCGTCGTAATGGCAATGTTCCGTGGCTCCGTCCAGATTCCAAAACGCAGGTTTGAATAAAAACGTTATAGTAGTTTTCTGCAATTGTGACTGTGGACAACATCCTGGTTCTTCTGTTACCATGGTACTACAATTAACCATATGTTTACCACAAGCTGTCTTTCCTAATATGACCTTAATATGAAGGACATTCGTCCATACCCACAGCTATTATGAAAACCGAGATCAACTGATTAAAAAGGATGTGGTGGCTCAATGATAAGGCTCTGGGTCAGTGATCAGAGGGTTGGGGGTTCAAGCCTCCCACACATTATTTATTAAGATGGATAATAATTGATTTGGATGATTTTGAATTATTTGTGGTGTGGTGGCTCAATGGTATAAGGCTCTGGGTCAGTGATCAGAGAGTCGGGGGTTCAAGCCTTGCACCAGGCAAGCTACCATCATTGGGTCCGTGAGCAAGACCCTTAACCTCACTTGCTCCAAGGGCGCTGTTCGTTCTGTCTGACCCCAGCGTTCAAATTCATATGCTGGGATATGTGGAATTAAAACATTTCACTGCGTGTATGTGATAAATAGGATCTGAAATTGTTTTATTTATTTATTTAAATAGGTGAAATCAGATGTTACTGGTATGAAATCAGTTAATCCTGACTAGAGCGATTAGATCTATCCTTTCGCAATAATGCATGAAAAACTGGGAGAACTCTCAATCTTATTCCGTGCTTCTATAATATGCATTGTGGGTTCTCTATACCTGCAGGTCACTGTACATTACAAGCAGGAGAATGGAGCCATGATTCCTCTGCGCGTGCACACTGTGGTCATTTCAGTCCAGCATGATGACTTCATTCCACTGGAAGAGCAGAAGAGGATTTTGAGGGAGAAGGTCATCAAGGCTGTAGTGCCAGCTAAGTTTCTTGATGATAAGACCATATACCACCTACAGCCCAGTGGCCGCTTTGTCATTGGAGGACCTCAGGTGAGTTATCGATTTTTTTTTTCATGGTTAAATCCACAAAGGAATTAAAGCATTAATGGAAATTTGGTTGCCTCTCAGGGAGATGCTGGTCTTACTGGGAGGAAGATCATAGTAGATACATATGGTGGATGGGGTGCCCATGGTGGTGGAGCGTTCTCTGGGAAGGATTACACTAAGGTGGACCGCTCTGCAGCTTATGCTGCCCGCTGGGTGGCCAAGTCTCTGGTCAAAGCTAAACTTTGCAAGAGAGTTCTGGTGCAGGTGAGATAACCCATTATCTGTGCACAAGTTCTCTCTGAAACACAATACATCACACTTTAGTAGTGTAAGAGAGTGTAAAACGTTGGTCTTGTATTAAGAATGAGGTAAATAATGCATCAGATATAAAGCAAAGATAAAAAATTATACAAACGTAATTATTTGTGGTCTTTTATTCTAGGTGGCTTATGCTATTGGAGTGACTCACCCACTGTCTATCTCCCTCTTTACCTATGGTTCCTCTGAGAAAACTGAGAAAGAACTGCTTCATATTGTCAACAAGAACTTTGACCTTCGGCCTGGTGTTATTGTTAGGTAAGGTTATTTTTTTTTGTCTAAGTATAAATGTTTAACGTAAGTAACAACAAAAAAAATTAAATGAAAGCGTAAGAGTTACAGAGCAAGATTTAAAAGACACTCAAAACATCCCATAATTATATTCATATATTAGTATAAAAAACATCTGAAAAAAACCAACAGGCCTTTCACATGCTAATTGATCACTAATACATGTTTATATTTCTGTCATAAATTGTGATGTAATATAACATCACTTGGTTGCTTGAACTAGATTATATAATATATTGTCAGAGTAAATTCTTTATTTTATTTTTTTTCACAAAAGAGAATCTGGCATTCAATCAAATCTTTTCTATCCACAGTTTGTCATAAAGGATATACAAATGCAGATACACAATAGGCTATAACCGTTAGGGTTAAACAAACCAAACAAAGTAGCCCCTGCTATTAGAAGATTGTGAGTTTGATCCCAGTCTTGCCAACCCTAACCCTAACCCTAACCCTAACCCTAACCCTAGCCTTTTATGACTTGTATTTTATGAGATACAGTATATAACTGGTATTACTCACTGTCCTATCAGTTAGATCAGTGCTAGCTAGTTTCTGTTTTAGAGTCTCTTCCAAGCATTTAGGCACTAATAAATAACTTCTGTTAACAGGGACCTGAAGCTGAAGAGCCCCATTTACCAGAAAACTGCCTGCTATGGTCACTTTGGCCGGCCCGAATTTCCTTGGGAGGTTTCTAAGACCCTTGTATATTAAGCTGAGCAAAGTTCAAGACATACAATCCATACATCCATAAAACAACCATAAAGACCTCTAACAGAATAATGGAGAGCCATCCTTACCGTTCCCATCTTTCTATCTGCCTTAACCCACCTCAACATCTGGACACCACTATATTCATCTGAAACAAGGCTGAACAGTGAATGAAAATTTTGTGCTGCAGTGTGGAAGCCTTTTTATAAAAAGCTGTCAATGCAAAATAGGCTATATGGTTTAAAATATGTGGACAACTACATATCGCATCTATGTGTACTTGTCGAACATCCTATTCCGGATTTGATTACCCTTTGGTGTTATAGTATGCTCCACTTTTCTGGGAAAGCTTTCCACTAGATTAGGAGTCTTTAATTTTATCAGATTACAGGCGTATGGGAAGCACACCTAAACAAAACTGATTGAAGATAAATCTTACCTGATCGAACACGAGGAATTAGCTGTGGCTCCTAGTTTGTTAGATGGAACAGCAGCAAACACAGTGGATAAGTCTGAAGGCCGTTGCACTAGTTGTTGGAGCATAGGGTATTATCGACAGGTGAGGAGGCCTGGGGTGCAGTCAGCGTTTGAACTTTTCACAATGGTGCTTAGTAAGACTAAGCTCAGATTTCTGAGACGCCACTCAAGATCTTCCACTGCAACATGGCAAGGGATGGCCAAAGACACTTCATTCCAGTAAATAACAACTGTAATGCTACAGCACCCAAAGAAATCATGATACGACTGCAGCAGTTTATATATAAGGTGTGATGGTCAGGTGTCTACAAAGTGCCACTTATTTTATTTTATTTTTCTTATCACCATCTGTAGATAGTGCAGACATCATTTTCAACACTTTTTTTTATCATACATTCTTAACAATGTTGTTA
Source organism: Liobagrus marginatus (assembly GCA_028566295.1). Taxonomy (NCBI): domain Eukaryota; kingdom Metazoa; phylum Chordata; class Actinopteri; order Siluriformes; family Amblycipitidae; genus Liobagrus; species Liobagrus marginatus. The sequence continues at coordinate 8,256,763 of JAOUQX010000033.1, forward strand.
AGACCACTGTCAAAAAATATTTTGATATACAGTATATATAATATATATATATATAAAAATATAACAATAAAGCGAGTATTTAATTTCACAAATACAATTTGTGTTGCTCAGGGAATAGTTGCTGGGTCGGCTCTAATTCAGTCAGACAAATATTAACTGTAAGTGCAATATATATATATATATAAGATGTAAATTGTCACTTACTGTCTCTTAAAGTTATTTAAGTCTTAAATACCACAGCAGCTTCCACTGAGCGCCAGATTAACCATACAGATAAGCTTAGTTATTAGAATGCTTGTGTTTTTTAAAACCTGTTACAGCTGTTTGATTCCGTTTTCATTATAGTTATAACTGTTTTATACTACAGTTAATAATGTATATGACTATCCAGTTAAAGTGCAGTTGTCTTGTCGTTATCGCCACAGAATGGTCTACTGTCTTTTTCATTAACAAGGCACAGTTTGACTCAATCATTGTCTTATGCAATATTAAAAGCTGCAATTTACAAATGACCAATCAAATAATGTCGCTCACTATCAATCAGGTCACAAGAAAGGGTTCAAATATATCGTCTTTTCCTATTCTGGGTGTTCTCACTATACTGCAGTTACACCATTATATTTAATTGCAAAACATTATTTTGACATGATGTTCTTATCATACAGTTCAAGGTTCTGCTCAAACGTGACACGTCTTAGTCATATGATTTTATCTGTGTAAATAATTGTGAATAATTATTATTAATAAAAGAAAGTTGATATTTTATCAGAACTTCTATTATGCACATTATATGATCATGGTTAGATCGTATCAAAATGTTTATCTGTTGGATTGCTAATGCAGCAATAACTAAGCACTAAGGCGTGAAATATACACTAGAATACAATAGGTTCTTATGAACAAGCATTTTTGGCATTTCAGAGAGCAAAAATGGGTTTGATTTAACCATTTATTTTGTGTACAGTTTAACTATTCTATAACTATGTTGCCAATAGTGTGATGAGTAAAAACTGAAATACTCAAGGAAAATTACAAATTCCATTTAAGCCATATTATCTGTCAACTTTTGTAATGGTACCAAATGTACAATTGGCCTCAGATGTGGCATGTGACATGGAAGTACTTGACAAGGAAGTCAATGCTAACACAGATGCCCTAAAACAATAAAAGAAAATCCAAATTTTGGCCTTGGAAAAAAAAGTATTTATATTTATAGTTTATTTAAAACTTTAAATAAAAAACAAAAAAGACAATACATTTTCAGTGTGACTTTTGGAGCCCCTCGTATGTTTATAGCATTAAATGAGCTACTTAAAATGCCACTATATACCAACTTTAAGATAGATAATATGTCAAAGAAAGTCATCAAAATCAACACCTCGGACAAAGCAGACACCTTGGTCAGCATCATTACTTATATTTGCTTTATTTTTGCTCAGCTGAAGGCAAATATACAATACAATAAGTCTACAATTTATTTTAAAAAAAGTCTTTGGTTTAAGGCACAGGACGGTGCCCTTTAATAGCCAGCATATCAATTATCGGGTTTTATGCAAAGTGTGTCGCACATGTACACTGAGGTTGTATATTTGTACTTGTTGTCTGTTAGCGGATCAGTCTTTGCTCAGCAAAAAAAAAAAATTCTGTGACTTGGTTCAAGCAGTAGTTCAACAAGTGGATCAAGTTATGCAACAGTTCTCAAAACAGTCATCAATGGCAGATCAAGGTAAAGGACCTTGCGGATTTTACTAGACACAATAATGCTGAGCAACAATATTCTATGAGTGCTGTACATTTAAATCCATGAACACGCAGATCATGAAGGTTTAAATATTTTTGCAACTCAGGTATAATACCTCAAGCCTATGACGGTTCTACTGTAAAACGTTCACTCATCAATTAATACCCAATCAAAAAAAACTTCATTTAAAGCGGCTTCAAGCTGGTGCAGCAGATTTTCCTGAGGATCTGACTAGAAACTAAAACAAGCACAAACAGGTATTAGACATGGCTTTGATTGATAAAAACATGTGGAGCAAGTGATATAATCTATAAATGTAGCTAGATCTGGACAGGGTGACAGGATTCATGTTTAAGGGCACTTAAATCAGCATCCAGAATAAACAGTAAGAAAGTTATACGAGTATCTATGGGAAAAATCTGTTTCTGAAAGAGACTTGCAGCTCTGCTGCAAGACTTACTGGTAGTGCATTTCTCTGACACCCGTGTGTCTTTTTGGTCATGATCAACAGATCATAAGTAAGATGGATCTTATAACTGCACGATTTAACAAACACAACATGGAAATATCTAAGCAGAATATGGCTGACAGAAGAAGCCGTAATGTTTTTAAAGTATTAGTGTAATGCATACGAAACAAGATCTGTTGTATCCCACAAAGTGGGATTTGGTCGCAATATACAAGCCTCATGCAAAGAGATGAGCAAGAACATAATCAAATTTACAAAATAAGTCAAATATACAGAAAATATGGGAATAACTCTGCATTAACGTAATGTTAACTTTTGCTGGCTTAATGTCCTTTGACAACATTTACAGAACAAAATAAAGGACAATTGTAAAACATTGGACTGTGTTCCAGACAGTACGATCAACAAACCAGAATAAGATATTATCAATAGTGTCCATTAGACAGCTTTGTTTGGCCGTGTTTCATAAGGCACAACGGTAACAACAGTCACCCTGAAAAAATATGCAGAATGAGCAAAAAGCACCTCTGTTTCAGAATAGCAAACGTAACTGAAATGTATAGACATAGGCAATGTAGTTGAATATAAAATGCAGAAAAATAAACTCCACAGTTTTTAAACATTTCTGGTTTTAACATGAAATAACTAGAATTGGCACAGAAGCGGCGTCTTAGTGCTCAGCCGAGTTTGCAGAACTGGTATTAACTGCTTTCTCCGTTACATTACAATTCCAATGCCATGAACATTCTACAACACATACCGCATCAGTCCTAATAACACTGCTTCTTTGAGCATTACAGACACATATCTATGGACTAAACAGAGAGTGATACTGAGGATGGACAACAGTTTGGTCTCAAAATGCGCAAAGTTCTTTGGCAAACGTTATCTCAGATTAAAAATAGAATGAGGCCTGTTTTTCTTTGCTTAACAAAAGTTCTTCTTTGCACCTTACTGTACACGTATGTGTATGAGAAACAGAGAAAGAGAGAGAGCGCAGCATGGGCAGGCCTTTGCCAACTCTCCCTCTATGAGGTTAAAGCATGGACATGTTCTCCGGCTGGTGCTGACTAGTTCCACCGAGGGACTCCATTTTTTGATCTTGGCTGTTGCTACCTAATGCTCCTCCTCGGGCCAGGGCCATCATGGTGTTGCTGGAGAGACTTGCAAACTCAAAGGCAAATGTGCCATAAAAAAGCATGATGATGACACAGAAAACCCATTCAAAGATAGCCGAGGCATGCTGCAGGACAAAGCTCTCCTGGGTGAAAAACACTCCACCTTGAAAACAACCGGGTTAAGGAACTCTCACAGTGACAGTCAAATCCATATTTTCACTTGAACATTTCTTGACCTATAGTTGGATACTAACCATTCACTTTATTAGGAACACCTGCAGTGTTGAAAAGGTTAAGAAAACAATCATGTAGCAGCAAGACAATGCAAAAATCATACAGATACAAGACAAGCACATCAGGTATGTTCTCATCAAAGTCCATCCACTGCAACGGTTAACGTTTTGTGCATACTGAGAGGAGTTTCTTCTCACCAGGTTTGTAGGAAGTAATTATTTTAGCTTTTTATTTTCTTTCTGGCAACTCAAACCAATCTGGCACTCATTTAACATTTTTTTGTTTTCTGCAGAACTCTGTAGAAATGCTGGAGACTTTTGTGTGTAAAAAAAAAAAAACCCTGAAGATCACCAGTTTCTAGAAGTTCCTGAAATATTATAACTTGACAATCTGGTACCAGCAATCATACCACTGTTAAAATCATACCTTTTTACCCATCTCTATGTGTGATTTGAAAATGAATTCTCCCCTAGGAGGAGGCTGTTATAGCAACTTTATAACTGAATGTTTATCAGGCACATAGGAGTATAATAGTAAGGTGTTAACAAACGTTATAGTGTAGTACATTAGCTATATAGTTATACAAACATTTTAGTACAGAAAAGGATACTGAGCACCAGGGCTACAAAGGCCAGCAGGGTCATGATGAGACGCAGATGGCCCATGTTGTACTCACCCTGAGTCTTGGCCAGTTTATAAGTGAGTGCAGACTGTACACTCACAAACAGTATGCTGGTGGGAAAGGCCACGCCAGCCCCAACGTAGTGCAACACCTTTGCATTATCTACCTGCAACACACAAGGTAATACAGTTTACAATTGTACTTTCAAGATGCAGTTAAAAAAGATAAACAGACAAATAAATGTGATGGTGATTAACAGCCATTAGTCCTCATATCTGTGCATATAGCATATACAAAAAAAACACACACACACACACACACACACCTAAACAGAATGTGCCTGTGTCATATCCTTCAGTAAGGCATCAGAGTACATGGACAGCCTTAAACTTGCTGCATAATCTACACTGTTATTTACAGCCACAGATGATATTTGTGTCGTAGGCTAACAAAATGAGAAAACCCACCAATTTGCTTTGACAAAGAGAAAGTCCAGCCAACACTGAATGCATGTACATTATACATTTTAATTCAGTCCCTTGCTTGCCAGTCATGTCTGTGTTTAGCAGGACTAATCAAAAAAGTTTAATTTGCTTAGTTATTTTCTATAATTAATTGAGTGTCAATTTATGTCAGTGCCATTTTCTCTATAATGCTGTTCAGCACTTTGGTCAGCTTTGCTGAAATGAAATGTGTCATATAAATAAAATGCGCTTAGTGGAGGCGCTAGGCGCCGTTAAATGGCTTTTATTTTGAAATTGTCACTTCCTGTTTGTTTAATGTTTGGCACAGGCGCAAATTAGCTGGTGTTTGTAACCGGGATGCTCATGTTCTGTTGACTGATTCTCTTCATTTAGTTTCATTTCATTGCATTTTTTTATTCTAGCGTTATGATCCAAACTGCTAAACTAATTGAAACTAATAAACTACCGGGATTTTCATCTGAAACGCGTCATCGTTTACTTACTCTACGCCGCCTCTTAGCGACTATTGGATATCGCTACACTTATTAAACAATAAATCGGAAAAAAAAAGGATTTTGCCAGGATAATGTGGACACAGAGGAGAAATAAACAAATGAATAATTTTGGGGGGCGTAGATTTAGAAGTTGTGTCTTAGCCTTGATAGCATCCAAATTGTTCGTAACATCATTACACGCCGACATCCATTTTACCATTACACTTTAACACGCGTGTGTATTTGTGCAGGTGCTTTAATGAGAAACACAATGGAATATTATTTAAAAACAAGATAAACACTAGACATACTATTAAATCCAAATAAAGTCTATCAGATTTAGCATGCTTGTAAGAATGAAATTGATTATCAAACATGGCAACGTACTAAAGGCAAGCATTCAACATTATTTAGATTTTGTGGCTTATAGTTCCCAGATGAGGCCCAAACAGTTTCTCCTTGAAGTATGTGGAAACGGCATGTTGTGGAAGAGATAATTAGGGTGCAAGGACCTCCCTGGCAGTTATTTTCAGCAGTACACCGAGTTGTGGTATGTAGCTCTGAAGCCTGAGGAAAAACAACTGAGTAAATTTTAAACAGGTCTGGGTAATACTGACTGTAGAAATGCTCATACAGCACGTGTGTTGTTACTGTAAACTATTTTTAAGTGTTGAAACTCATGTAACAGTGATGCCTTTTTCGGTAGAGGCAGTCTTTTGGGCAGTCGGCCCAAAGACTACTTGTGGCTACCTCACCAGCAGAGAGCAGCAAAACTCACTTTTCCCACAAATTATTTTCACACTACAATAATATAATAATAATAATAATAATAATAATAATAATAGAAGATCTGAATGATTACTGACATTTTCAGATCCTATTTGTCAC
>JAOUQX010000033.1:8266021-8277691 GCA_028566295.1 Liobagrus marginatus
CGCATATCCCAGCATACCTGTCAGAATACGCTGGGGTCAGAGCGCAGGGTCAGCCAGAACAAACGGCGCCCCTGAAGCAAGTGAGGTTAAGGGTCTTGCTCAATGATAATGATAACTTGACAATGGTAGCTTGTCTGGTGCAAGGCTTGAACCCCCGACCCTCTGATCACTGACCCAGAGCCTTACCCATTGAGCCACCATCACCCTCAACCTACAAATGAACTTATAAGGTACAACTCCCACAGATTATGTTCAAAACGCCTTAAATCATAAGGAAAAGTAAATTATGCTAAATGAATTCCTTTGATTATTTACACATTATTAGGTGTCCTATACGTTAAAGTGCAAGTGTCTGTGTTCAGCAGACCACATCCCCAGGTTAGAAGACATGACAAGACCAAACCATGCACACGTTCCTCTCTCAAAGGTTCGAATCATAACTGATGCTCTGGCTGCTAATGAGCCATTACGCAACTTACTGGCTACCAGTGTGTTACAGTTTCGTTTTAACATGAAAGGAAGTGGTTCAGAAGAACGCTGCCATGAAACTGTAAAAACGGTTGTGGTTTCTTGGAATATTGCTGAATAGCAACAGAAAGTCTCCACCCTGGCCAACTGAAATGTCATGAGTGAAAGACCATGCTGTAGAACAAGCTGGTTTCTGGGTTTATTTAAGGTGGATGTTCTAACAGCTGGGGAAAGTGAAAATAATTAATAGTTAAAGAAATATATATCATAAATAAATAATAAATAGTTAGTGATTTACACTGAAATCCTGTCAAGAAATCATTCTTGATTTTGATATCTATATATGAACACATTTCTTTCCTTGTTAGAAATGGCAAAAACAAAAAATCTGCGCTATGTATTAAAAGGCTATAAATGTCACAAATTAGAGGAGAGAATATGCAACGTGGCACTGTCTCCCCAACATGCACAGGCAGGTTTTGTTAGCGTCTGCAGCTTCTCACACCTTGCACACCTGTAACTACACAGTCCTTCTCTTTCTAGTTCCTTGGTCATGGATGACTGAGAAATGTCTATTTCTAAACGATTGGTCACAGCAAAAGTATAGACGTAAAAGATTTATACAGTATAACCTTTTCCAAGAAATAATGTGCTTTGCATGAGTTTACAGACTAAAGGCAGTGCGCTGACTATACGGACATTATGCCTAGTATCTCACTGGAATGTTCTTGAAGTACTGGCTGATGAGGTGCAGATGTGGTGTCCAGAATTCATTTTCCCGCTTTGGCTCGCCTGCCTGCTTGCTCTCTCATTCCAAACTCAACACACACACAACCCATGAGTCATCCAAGAACACAGAAAATTCTCCTTTTTCGTTTAAAAAAAAAAAAAGGGATTCACAGTAAATCCAGACAATTTCAGTACAGAACTTGTGAGAGCCTATGGCTTTACTGAGTTCAACTTTCTCTCTATGAAGTGGCATGGGGGTGGGAGCTGATTTGGCAGCAGGAATCTCTACTCACATTTCAATCTGTGTTAACAGACCTTGCACTGGGGCACTATATGGCAAGATAGTAGCCCTGTGAGCAGATGAGTATGAGAAAACTGGTTGTGTACACATCTTTCCTAAAAGGGTGCTCACTCACACACTCACAACACTCACAACACTCACACAGTTTGCAGACTCGTGTATTCCAACCAAACAAGGAACTCTTGTGCTTGCCACTCAGTGCTGGTTTTCACATATAGAGACATCAATGCAAATAAGTGATTTCAATGTCTTGACGACACACAACTACAGTGAACATTTCCAAGATGATATAAAACCAATGAAAGCAGTGTCTTCTCCTACAAAAACAGAGATACACACAGTATACTCTCTCAGACATCCACGTGATAAATCTGTATAGTTAAGAGGTGGACGGTTATACTACCAGAAGGAGAACTTGCACTCTCCCTCTATCTCTATGGCAACCGGCCCATAAAAATGTCTGTCTGGTGCCCTATTGGCCAACCTCCTTGCATTGCTTGCGTGCTGGGCACTCATCCAAGTGTCCAAATATTACAGCTGTCTAAAACTCTGTCCCTAAAGAGTCAACATAAATAAATAACGGTAAAAGATCAGTTTCTCAGAGTAAAACAGTGCCTTTTTTTTTGTCATGATTCTGTGCAGGTCCAAGAGGTTTGTAGAGCCTCTCACAAATCTGTGAACTAAAGCATTGAAACAATAGAAGAAAAGACCAAAAAAGCCCCCCAAAGAAGTACAGCAGGGTAAAGCTCCATCGCCGCTGAGCAAGATAGCGTTAGCCACAGGGGTACAGGATACAAAGGCCAGTTCAACATTAAGCAAGTAACACTTTCTGCAACACATATGTATATGCACACACAAGCTAAACAAAGCAACCCGATGCAGCTATGCTGTTTAATGCGTAACTCCTAGTAATTGATTTAAGTGTTGCGCATTAAACAGCATAGCTGCATCGATCAAAACCTATTAAGATGCATTTCTTCTAGTGACACAGACATCTAATTACACTCTGCGTAAAATGTACAGCTCCCAGTGGGGCCATGCAGAAACCTTTAGATGGGCAGGTGCTTGGAGTTAAACAGAGGCACACAGATTAATATTTTAAAACACCGGCTACAGCGTAACCTGCAGCTTAATCAAAATTGAATCACAAATGAACAGCGTGGACTGCATTTAGTTGTTAAAGGCATATGCACTACACATGCAATTTAGCAGCCACTTTAAGACTGATTAACAATAAATATACAGTGTGGTCCATAAATAATTAAACATCAGCAGTGTTAGTGTTATTTCAGCTGTCTACCATTAGTTAAATTTAAGGGCATTTATATTTAAATTGGACTTTTATTCACTTAAGTCACGCCCAAATTACTGGGTTAGAGTAGAACATTATAAATGCACAGATTCTATAGAGCAGTGATTCTCAACGGTGGTCCGCGGCCCTCTAGTGGGCCTAGGAGTGCCATCTGGTGGGCCATACTGCTGACCGTAACCATAAGCATACTCCTCTTGAATGCAAATGCGCAGATACAAGTTACACCTGGTCACAGCCCTCCTGATGTCTGGATGACCGCACACAAATACTTTTCCTATTCAAATTGATATAAGGCAGCCAATACTTTTCCCTCAAACTGGGGACAACCTTGTGAAAATAATAGTCAATAAATTACAAAGTTTGTCCAGAATCTGTAACATTTTTAATTTAAAATTTGGATTCCTTAAACATTAAATATCTGTCTCCAGTGTTTGTGTATGGTTTGATCAGTGACTAGTATTACTTTACTTAGTCCAACAGAGAAGGAAAAAAAGGATGGAATAAATTACATTGTGTTTTTCTGTTTGTTTGCTTTTTTGATAAAAATAATCTGTTATGCATAAACCTGGCATCTATTAACGAAGCGGAAATTTGTATACTATTTATAGCATGCTATTTGTCAATGCGAAAGAAACGCACTACAAAAAATATATCTCATGCCTTGTAGAAGAGTAAAGAATGAACTTTCTACATACAGTATGCATAGCACAACTGCTCTCACCTGGAAGTTGCCCACCATGATGAGTCCCGCAGAACAGATCCAGCCAGTGGAGAGGCTTGCTGTGTTTAACACGCAGTTCTGGCGTCTTTCAATCACATGAGCATAATGCAGCAAAACTATCACAATCACTGAATGAAAAAACAGACAGAACAAAAAGGAGATATTAAAAATATAGCTAGACATTTGCTTTAGTTATGATTATACACAAGTTGATAATCTCATCCTAGTAGCATTTAAAACATAATCTGAAATTTAAAGTTTCAGAATTGGTCTGTTGTAATTATGCCTTGTGGTCCTTCGGGAACATGCTCTCTGCACTGGCTGTGTACATTTCTGCTTGGTTTGAGTGGTCTATGCCAGATTCTGCATGACAAAAACCTGTGTCTCCTGTTTCCCCATAAATGATTCATTTTTTCCTGGAAGACTGAGGGTATGAGGTGGTAGGAAGGGAAAGGAGGCCTATAGCGGGGGTAACAAAGTTGATTGTTATGTGCTTAGAGCTCTTATATGCGCCTGGTCGCTTTGGTTTGCTCTGCTGTATGGTGCTCAGTTAATGCTTAAATACAAGTAACTAGAGTTAGGGAAACCGATAGGGACAAACCGGCCCTTCATATCCAAATGTCAGTAACAGCCTGATTATTTTCACAGTTCGATGGAAAAAGATCCCAAATTTATTTCAGATATAGAACCTAGCATGCAGATGTCTCATAAATGGTCACCATGGGAGAAGTACCATAAAAACAAATGTGGAGAGAGTGTGTGGGCACTACACTTTCCTTTCAGGACCTAAATAATTTTAGAGAAATTAGGCAAGTTACAAGCATGGAAAAAGAAACTGCATGTCCGGGCAAAGGAAATTAGGCTTTATTCTTTTTAACAAAATCCAGCTGTGGCTTAAAAAAAAGAGCTTGTTTACACAAGTGAGCTTAGAATGTTGGTGAGAGTGAGATTTCAAGAGCCTTCTTATCGACAGATCTAGAAATAGACTATGCAGGGGCTTTGTTCAATGAAGAGGACACAGAGTAAATGCAGTAAAAGGACACAAAGTGTAAAACTAGCACACATCACAATATACACCGAGCTAAAAATATCAATGGAAGGATGATATAGCCAAACAAGTGTGGTGATCTGCAGTGCAGTGTGTGGCCTTATGGTGGTTTGATTGGCAAAGGTAAAAAGCTACCTTAAAACGCTAAAGGTGGGCGTACATTTCCTAGAGTTGAATACTTGCCCTGAGAAAGCCGGATATGAATGGGGTGGGGGTGGGGTGAGGTTCTCCGTCACATGCTGCTGTGGGCCATTATTTTCCTGTGTAGCAAAAGCCACACCTCAGAGACAAATAACCCTGCATTTGACTCTAAACAAATGCAGTAGTCTTGTTTTCTCATATTTTTCTCACAAATGACCAGGTGGTTGCATAGCTCAATTTTTTATTTTTTTTTTTCTTAAGATTTATTTTTGGGCTTTTATACCTTTATTAGATAGGACATAGTGAAACGAAGTGGGAGAGAGAGAGTGGAGAAGGGATCGGGAAATGATCACGGGCCGGATCCAGGTCGCCCGCAGCGTAAACGCGCTGAGTATATGTTGGCGCGAGTGCACAAATGCTGCGCCACGCCGCCAACATAGCTCAGGTTTTAAAAGCGGCTATACATGAGTGGGTAGCATTGATTGCGATACTTGAGATCACATCACATAAGCTTATTACTAATGTTACTACACAATAGAACAGCTCAACGGATAAGCTGGAACACTATTTCGAGCAACAAGCGGCTATAACGGCAACCCTCTTGAGCACAGATACTCAAAAATGCCCATCAACATGATACTCTCGAGAGCGCCAACATCAATGATGCTGAAGAAATAGTAAACTTACTTAAAACGCTAAAAAAAACGGCCACCACTGTCCTATCTAATGAAAAGACTGCCGCCCTGTCACTCATCATGCCCTTAAAATCTATGATAGAACAGAGTATGATGCAGGACGAGAAGGACTCCAAAACTATAGCTAACATGAAGTCAGCAATCCTTCCAAACCTCTCAGGCAGATAGATGTACAGGATTATCCTCTCGAGAGTACTGCCTTGGATCCCAGATTTAGATATTTGCCCCATCTAATTCCTGATCAACACGAAGAGGTTTTACACCATTTGAAGAACAAATTATACCAGTTACAGCAGGTATGTCTGCATTACTAATTATTTGATATGCGTTTGCAATTGTGTGCGTACTATATTGTAACGTGGAGGCATGTGCTCCACGCTGTTTATGTTTGTCTGTTTGCACATGCCCCCCTGTTTTGCTCACACACACACTCACTGACAGCTATGTTTTCCTCACAGTCACGCTTTAAGTTCTAGTTTGGGTTAATGAGGTGATTAGGCACAGCTGATTGGCATTAAGTAATAATTGACACTAGTATTTAGGAAGTGCACGCCGATGAGCCACTGCAGTTCATCCTGGCTACTAACCAGGAGTGTTGTAGTTTCCAGCTTGCTGGAGTTCACGGTGATCCTATGTTTCATGTGGTGTGTAAATAAAACACCGTCACAGACACCGTCTGTGCCTGAGCAATCCCTCATTTGAACCTAGGATTGAAGCGAGCCGTTGCCGCCCCGTGACATATATTCTGTAATTTATTTACTTTATTACTTTAAACTTTCAGCAACTTTTCATGGCTGACACTGTGCAGCAAATAGAAAAAATGGAAGGTGGAGCCAGTGATGGAGATCAGAGAGATGCAGTACACAGAGTTGAGCAAGAACAGCCACCGAGTAAAAATCCAGTGCTGAAAGAATTCCTTTTTGCTGCTTCTGAAAAACCAAGTTACCCATCCCAAACAGAGTACAGAAGAAGAGGCTGACGTATACAAAAAGGACAATTCTATTCACCGCACTTGATGTCTACTAAAATTGTGCAAAATGCTCACATGTACCCATTTCTTTCCCCTCTTGCCAAAGCGCACCTCACAGTTCTAGAAACTCTGGTTCCCAGTGAATGAATTTTTTCTACAGTAGGGGGAAAATACTCAAAGATCCCAGCTTCTACCTGAAAATGTAGATATTCTGTTTTTTCTGCAAAAAAAAAAAAAAAAAAAAAACCTTGCAAGTAACCTAAACAAACCCTAAAGCTGTTTGTGTTAAACTTTCTTTAATATAAAATTTTATTTTAGTTTTGTTTTAATTTTGCCCCTTTACTTCTTTAGGAAGTTGTCTCTTAGGTTTTGGCTATCTTAATTCAAAAGTCTTGTTAAAATTCAGTTTTATTTTCTAGTGACAGGCCTAATAATTGTTAATTTACCTACAGAAGGTTCTGTTTAAACCTTGAAATGTTTTCAATTCTTTAAGTTGTATATACAACAAAAAGGTAATTGTTAATGTTTTGAAAATAAATCTTATTTCTATTTCAGGTTTATTCTTTATTTTTTGTTAAAGTAATATAGATTCATATCGTATCGTGAACATAATGAGATTATAAAGAAATTTGGTTTGAGCAAAACAATTCTACAGTTGTTCTGTGGAGAGCATCCTGACTGGCTGCATCACTGCCTGGTACAAGAACTGCACCGCTCTCAACCGGAAAGCCATGAAGAGAGTTGTACAGGCGGCCGAGCACATCGTTGGAGGTGAGCTTCCCTCACTCTACACAGGACATCTACACCCAGTAGTCGGTACCGCACTAGCAGATTGCGAAACAGCGTCTTCTCACAGGCCATCAGACCGCAAAAACTACACTACACACCCGCCTTCACTTACACTGCACTCGATCTATATATCTATATATCCACGTGCATTTGACAGCCAAATATATTACACAATATCATTTGTATACAGCATATTCACTGTATGTATTTGGTTAAATGTGTATATCGCATGTAAATGTGTATGTTACGTTAAATGTGCATATTGTGAATATGTATATTGTTACCATGTGTATATTGTTATTTGTATACTGTCAATTGTATCTACCTCCTGTTGCTTGTACTGCCATTGCACAGAGTTTGCACATAAGAAGTTCACTGCTGGTACACAAGTATGGCAATAAAGAGATTTGATTTGATTGAGATACGTATCGAATCATGAGCCGAGTGTAGTGTTACACCCATATTCACTAGCCATCTCTACTTCACACGCCCACACTTTAAAACGACACTTTTCTTTTGTATTGGCCAAAATAATTACAATCAAGCACTGAAAGCATCTCCTAAATTTTTCTGTCAGAAACCCATTCAGGAGGTAATGCTATTTTAGTGACCGCAGCAACACCAACAACCAGTAATCATACTGTGGGTGGCTAGAAAGCAAACGGTGGTGCTTTTTATACAAACACATTCCATTTGAGTAATTATGCACCGATTCCTCTTCACGAACGGCAATAAAATAAGTAGAAGTCCAAGTTGTGACTAGGCATGAGACGATACACTAAAGCCACAATATAATACATTTCCCAAAATACAAAACAGACTTCCAATACCATACTGACATGAAACATTATATTTAAACATTTCTTAGACAAAAATAGTGTCAGATTTGTCACAGAACAGCCAGACACAGAAGTCTGTGTCTGTGACATCTGTGACAGGTGTACCAATTCAAATTGAGATTTATGGTATTGAATAACTTACAAAAAAAAAAAAAGGGAACACTCGTATAGCCTGGCAAGTATGCAAAGTATCACAAAGTGATAGACATAAACATGCAGCTACAACTGATACTATCTAATGGGGTTTACTAAGCATTTGGCAAACCACAACACAAGTGCTAACTTGGCATATTACCATGCTTGCTTAAGGCTGATAACTCACATTTCTGAGTGGTGCGATTTCTTGCTTAATTCACACAGTCTACAGCACCATCAGAAAGTATACAGCCTTCCTCGTGCAGGTGTTACAGATTTCATTTAAATGCATCTGATTTTGAGATTTTGGTTAATTAATCCACACACTGTAATGCATAAGAAAAAAAAGTGCATTGTGGTTTTTGTAGATATAAAAATAAGTAAAAAAAAAAAAAATTTCAAATACAGAATAAATGGCTGAACTTTTGTATCTAACTGAGAAAATGTTATGCATTTGCATAGATATTGAAAAATATTGTTTTCACTTTGTCATAACAGATTATTGTGTGTAGATTAACACCATAAAGGTTTCCAATAAAATAAAGAGTGAAATAAGTAAGGGGGTCTGAATACACTATATGACGACACTTGACCATCACACCTGTATGTGCTTCTTCCACAAACTGCTGCCACAAAGCACATAACTGTATAGGATGTCTTTAGTTCCTTTTACTTTGGAAACTAGAAGCATGTCAATCCTACTGTGCACAAAGTAAGGTTAATAAACATGACCTGCTAAAGTTAGAGTGGATGAACTCAGCCTAGCATAAAGGGGAGGAGCCCTGACCTAAACCCCAATGAACCTAAAACCTTTGGGAAGAACTGGAACACCACTGCAAGCTCAGACCTCCTCACCTGGCATCAGTGTCTAAACTCAGTAATGCTTTTTAATGCTTAATTGTTGTCAAACTGAATGTAAACTTCAATATATGAACGAATCATAACAAATGTTTGGCCAAACTGGAAATTGTAATGTGTAGAATGTCTCTCAGTAGAACTACAGCTAGTACAGAATAAGGGATAAGCAGTAATTTATAGTATGATGACAGGTTGCCTCGGTGTCTACAGAGGCTTAGGTCAGCTCCTACAGTGCTTTGTTATTGTGTTTTAATGTTGATGGATGTTTCCTTCTGTGCTCCACTTCACCACAGAGTAAAAACAGATTATTATGTAACCTGCAACCAAGGAGATCCTCTAAAAGGGGTCCTACTAGATATATAGACAAGCAGTGATAGTATTGATCCTAATCGTGTTTACTGTCTCAACAGATCTACAAAATCACTTCAAAATCATATCTACATAATATAAGCAAAAAAATAATCTTCTGTTGATCTTTTGTAAAGATAAGCAGGATAGGTGTGGAAAAGAAATTAATGCTATGAGCTTGAAACATGCTTCCCCACTCACAGCATAGGCAACTGTGACAGGATGTTACCACAACATGAATAGACAAGGCTATTTTTCCCATCAACGACACTGGATTTTACTGAACATGGTATGGGATGAATGAAACTCTAAACAAAACAAAACACATGCAGGAATTACAACAAAGTTAGTAAAATAAATAACGCAAACATACCTCTGCATGTATTCTAAAAGAAATGTATGTACTTGAAATTCAGCAGGTGCATAGAAATGTCTTGGAGATATTATAACACTGATATAACAGAAACTTTGTTTTTGTCCAGAGACAAAATACCTATGTCTTGTTTTTCCCTCTAAAACGCTCTGGGCTTGTGATCAAAATGCTCAGCCGTTCAGCACAGAAATAAGAGGGTCATGACTTCCTGAAATTAAACCATTGTGCGTCACAACTTGACAAACTAGACATATCGGTAACCACATAGGCCTTCATGTCTTAGCAGAGACCACCAAACTAAACTGTGTGTAGGTCAAAGGTCACATTTCACCAACAACCCAACACAAAAGACTCCTTAGACCTGCAGCAAAATGAACATCTAGCTGCCACACACTGGGTATGTTAAAGACAACTTTCCCTGCATTATTAGACCTACACCTTGTTCTTAAGTGTGTGAGGCACAATAATGCTCATCCTTTTACTCTCGGTACTTATTACGCTTAGTTTTTCAGTAAAATCTATTTAAAATGGCAATGTTTTTATGACAATATTTACAATACATTACATATATATTGCATAACTACTGTAAAAATGTAAGAAACATATACAAATATAACAAAGGCAACATCTATAGCAGTGGTTCTTACTCTTGTTGGAGGTACTAACCCCCACCAGTTTCATATGCGCATTCACCGAACCCTTCAAGCGGGGCGTGTCATCACGAATCATATGAGTTGGGTGTGTGTCTTGAGCTCCGCCAAACCCCTGAGACTGACTCACCGAAACCCTGGGGTTCGATCGAACCCAGGTTAAGAACCACTGATCTATAGTATTACTTTATCTGAATAACAGTTAACAGTGATCAGACAGCTAGTATATCAGTTACATAAAGCTTGAAACATCGGAATTGGTATCGGCTGATCACCATGACAAGAACGGTACTTGGCATCGGCTGCAAAAATCCTGATTGGAGCATCCCTAGCTTTTTCTGTAGGATTGTTTCCTCAACATTTCCATCCAATTGTACAAGCTGTTGTTTGCAAAGTGATTACAAAGGATGTGGGTTCTCATAGTCAAAATAATTTCATTCGGTTAAAAAAAAAAGCCGAAACATAGGATGTGCCCTAAAACATTGTGAAGGCCTTTATTAAGTGGAAAAATGGGGCACCACCATGACATCATGATCATAACATATTTCCAAAACTTACAAAAAGAAGAAAAAAAGTGATCAGAAAAGAAACTGGAAACAGTAACTGAGAAGCAGGACTATCTGGCAAGTACTGGTCACCCCCTGCATGTGACAACAGTCGATTGTATTCTTCATATGTTTGGACAAATTGGGTAGGCCGTCTGGACAGAAGCCCTTTCTCCCAAAAGAAAAAAAACAACCAGCTCCTAAATACCAATGTATTTTGGCACAGAACGTGTAAGCCTCTCTTAGACATCTTAGGAAAAAAAGACCTTTCAGTACAACAAGAAGCCAAAGCACAAATCCAAGCAAACATAAAATGGCTTCAGAAGATGATCAATGATTGGCACAAACCAATCAGAGCCCTGATCTAAAGCCAACAAAAACCCGTGGAATGACTTGTAGATGGCTGTGCACACAAGATCCTCTGGCAATTTCACCAAACTGAACCATTTTTAAGGGAGCGTGGAACAAAATCAAGATGGGAAAAGTTGGTGGGCTCTTACTCAAAATAACTTTGTTGCCTTAAAAGCAAAAAGTACATTAACAAAGCTTTAGTTAAGGAGTAAGTCACATGTGCAAACCAGGTTATTGTAAATGTGTGTACATTTAGTTTTTCCCCTTGAAACAGTTCTCAACATTTCTCACTTGACTTGTTTGTTGCTATAACAAAAATGAATACAGTGAGGCCTCGACTTACGAGTTTAATCCGTTCCGTGACGTGGCTCTTAACTCAAATCACTCGTATGTCAAA
>JAOUQX010000033.1:8282965-8296791 GCA_028566295.1 Liobagrus marginatus
AAAATCGGCCGAGAGACGACTCGTATCTCAAAAAACTCGTCAGTTGGGTCACTCGTAAGTCGAGGCCTCACTGTACATGCATTTTTTTTAAATTTTAATCATTAACTATTAAATGAAATAAAAAATGTCAAGTGTTCTTGACAGAGATACAATGAGACAACATCTTTTCAAATGACCTACAAATGATGTCCTAATATAATAAATACAAACTTACCCATGAAGGAGCCAGTGCTGCAGATAAGGCTGAAAAAGCAGCTCTCTGGGGGTAGTGTGCCACATTTACTGCAAATAAATACACAGCAGTGACAGGGTTAAGCACTGTGGCTCTGACATCCAGAATAGTCTCAGAACGGAGCCTGAATGATCTATTTATAGCTAGAAAATACAGATAACGTATTATTAGCTCTATACATACATTTAAAAATACTCTTTGGGGGGAAAAAAATGCTTAGCCCTAAAAACACAGATACACACAAAACCTTGCCCACACTGGAATCATGGAAAAAGTGCAAAAACAGCTGTAAAAAAAAAAACATACAAAGACGTTATCCAGCCATTAGCTCAAGCCAAATAAGACAGCACTGAAAGTATGCATAATGAAGTGAATTGAACCGATAAAAGACAGGTAATAAACACTTTTTCAAGATGGAATGTCTATCTATAAATGACATCATACAAAAAAAGGTGTTCTGTATACACGATAAAACCTTGTCATAATACATGATGCTGCTCACATCCACCCTCGCTGTACAAGTCAGACAGTGTACATTCTACAAATACATGGGATATGTTCTTCATAAGCCTCTGCTGCAGACTTAACTGTTCATAGTTGTGTCTCTCACGGAGTCTGACCCTTTACCCACTTTCTTACACTTCAATGCCAGGACAAGAGGGATGTTGGGAATCTAACAAACATGAATACAGTCTTCTTCACACACCCCCACCTTAGTACCGGGAGGATCTGAAACGCACACTGGAATTCTTTTGCCTGGCAAGGGCTACCAAATTCCTTTGAAAAGGGGTTGAGAATTTTAATCGGATAAAAATGTAGTCAAATATTAACGAGTAATGACTGCTGCAGTGAGAACAGAGCGTGATTGCGTCTACTGGTCGTTTTAAGGGATAGAAATATTCTTAGTGTAGAACATTTTAAACAGCACTCTAGGCCATCCACTTTATTAGAAACATTCTCATTTTCACAACTAACCAATTAGTCGCTGACCAGTGACCAGCAACAGTGAAATTAATACAATTATGCACATTCATGTCAAGAATTTCAAATCTCCAAGACCAAGACACGTTTTCTCCTTCAATTTTTAACTGACAGTTCTGATAAAACCTTGAAAGGGTGCCAATAACTTCTAAGCTAACTGAACGTGTTCAATATGTATACTTGAATAACCTAATGGCAACATTGAAATGTAATAGTTCACCACGTAATAAATAAAAACTCAGCAACATTTGAAAGTCAATGATTTAAAATGTGTATACACCCTATATGCAGTATATACTTATATATGCACACAAACACATACATATACAGTATGTACCATGCATTTATTCTAAGCCTGTGTCCCTGTTTCACTCTTTATGCGATAAAAACAAATATTATTATAGAGCGAAATTTGTTTTGACAGTCCTTGCTCAACAGCCCCAGAACCATGTGCAGAAGCACTAGCCACAACCTCAACAGAAAACATCGCTTAGTCGCCACATTAACAGCATGATGCTATAAACCATCACAGTGAAGTCGTATGATAGAATATTTCTGTTCACTCTAGCTCTCATGCTCACTCTCAATTTCCCTCACTCTTAAACACCCCCCCCATCTCAGTTACAAAACACAATATGGCAGGAAGTGAAACAAGAGACACCTTTGAAAAAAAAAAAGGAAAAGAAAAATCTTAAAGCGGAAGTGGGCAGAGTTTGCTGTGTAGAAAATCTATGAAAAAATGCTATCAAGTTTAATACATAATTAAGAATACGCCGGAAAATGATAAAGCAAATACATGTGGCTCTTATAAGAGCTGCTTTAATTGGTTACCTTTTGGGAAGGGAGTTTTGAATAATATTATACAAGTGAAAACTTTAGACAAAACTGAGGCTTTATCCGACAAACCTGATAAGTGGAACATTGTCTAGAGTACAGCATAGTGTTGGTCCAGTCTGCATGGACAAATCTTCCTCACATGACTGATTATATAACCTGTAACACATACACAGACAAAATCCAAAATCAGATAATGATAAACAATGTGGATTAAACTATTACATGAGCCAAACTGAGCTCATCTGAGTTCCAGCCTTTGCACAGCACACACTCTAGGCAGGTCAGCTACTAATTAATCAGACGACACCATTTGTTTTTCAATATTGAGCTGTGATTAATGTATTTAGCAAAACAAACCAAATAATTATTTAAGGTAATTACAGACAAACACATTTTTCAGACGCTTTTACTGATCATAACCATGTGTGCCAATAATTCAGCGGCTGATTGTATATGTAACAATCATCTGATCATCAGTTCATAATATAATAATTAAAATCATGACATGATAGATAAATAAATGAGAGCTGAATGATTGTAAACCAACAATATTGGGTGAAAAAAAGATTATTGTGAAATTTGATCCAGTGTTTGTTACAATATAGAGCAGGGATGGATGCATTTTTAATAGTGATGACAGGAAAACAAACCAAACAATTACAATTCAACTTACAGTCCAAATTCAGAGACATGGCAAATCCCATCAAAGTCAATCTTTTGCCTGGATAATTGCCTATTTATAGTAAAATCATAAATATAGGTACACTCTGTCTTGTGCAAATATTACTTGACTGCCCTTTGACACTTTGGATAAAGCAAAGTATTGAACTGCTCACCAGTAATGGGTTACTGTGGTTAGAGGTAGTCCTAGTAACCACTATCTGAACTAGCATCCTTACACACAAGTCACACAACTAGAGTACATAAAAAGTTAACTGAACCGGATAACATATTTCTAGTGCAAAATAGAGCAGATGTTGCACTGCAATTACACACCAAATAATTGTGCACTGTATTGAAGTGTAAAGAATCAGACGGTCACACACACTTACCAGTTATCCACAGGACAAACATGCTGGTTATAGAGGGCCATAGCATACCTGAGGAAAACATAGAACAGCAAGTTTATGAATCTGTTCTCCAACAACGGCATGGACATTCGGAAAAACTTTTGGGTCTTAAATGCTTGAAACTACTAAAAAGAATACATGAAAGACTACTGCCACAAAATGTGTTTAACAAACATACTTATATGAAGTATAAGGGAGTAATTGCAGTTATAGTCCTTTGCTTGCTGCACTTTTTAAACAAAAGGTATGTCATTTACAAGATTTTAACTGATTTTACCTTTCACCAGCATTTTAGTAATATTTAAATGTTTTCTATTGCTGATGCAGCAGGGTCAAAGAAAGTCCAATCCAAAGTCACAATGACCCTCTAGTGAGGTGAGTGAACAAAAGGGCATTGCTTGGCTCCTGAATGTCTACATTCTCACTTTCATATGACTAGCAAGGAAACAGACAACATCGAGGACATTTATGGGCAATCTCTCAACACCACATTGTCTTATTTATTTAATTTATATTTGTACTGTACAACTGCATCTAACAGACTGCAGGGTCAGAAACAGGCTAAATGCCACTTAGGGTTGTTTTCATCTCTCAGAACCTCTGCATGCATGTAGACCCCACTCTGCTTTAAACATACTTCCATACGCCTTGACTGTTGTTGTAAATAATCACACAAACTGTTACCAGGTCACTACTCACACACCATCATCACTGGCCAGCCATTTACCTCAGGCTCTTTGGTATTGAAAGCAGATGGCAAAGTGTGGCAGTTTCAAGATCCTTTTTCCTCTTAAATAATGAAACAGTAAAACATGTACAGTATCGCAATATGAAATTGTGACATTCTAAACAACATATGCCCAACCTCAGGCCTGCATCATGTGATTTAGACAAAACCATGCTGAAGATGACAAGTTAAATAGAATTATAATAATTTTCACACCTGTTTAATGTTTATAGATTGAACATTATGCAAAGTATAAAACAGGCCTACTCAGACCATTTGTCACAACAACAAACAATGAACACTTGATAATGTCACAGAAAGCATCCAAAAGCGTCTGGTTTTGGGACCGTGCTTGTCAAAGATTTAAGATAAAAAATCAAAGAAAACTCACTATATCTAAGTTTTAATACAACGCTATATTTATATAATGCAAACTAACAAATACACCGTTGGTGGACTAACTGGTGGGAGAATGCTGAGGATTCTATAAACACTGACCCAAAAACAACTGCAAACTACAAATAGTAGAACAAATCCTTGTGGCTATATTTGAAGGGTTGATGTTTTCAACAAAAACCTCTCTAGGACCATAATTTTAGCTGTCTTTCCACCAGTCAACAGAAGTCATGAAAGCAGCTATTTAGGGCAACGCACAAGTTACACCACATTTACTGGGAACTATCCCTCACGCTACACCAGAAAAGCTCTGCTCAAGTTTGTCTGACCAGTGAACCAAAGAGAAATGGCAGACATATTCTGGAAAGTGTGGGTAAGTGCTCCACCTCTGCGTTATATTCTTTCTCTCAAGCATTATGTAAGAATCCCTGCACTGCTGGATGAGGGAGACAGGGGACCCTTGAGTGGATTTCAAACTTTACATTTAACTAGGAAGCATTCCCTTGTTAATATAAATGTATACTATCTTAGAAAACTGATCGTCGAGTTTAGCTTCAAGATCTGCATCGTAAGTGATGAAAAACCCTTAACAACCCTTTGCCGTCCCATGAAACTCTTTATTACTATTATAAACAATGCTTTCTCACAGTGCATGTATCCCATGCTTTCTCAGATGTCGCTTAATTCCAAGGTAGATAACTAAAAAATCTGTAAGTCTAGGATTGTATCAGCACTATTAACCACAATTATGTCCCTGTCCACATTTTGACCACCTAAATATACCAGCGCTACAGTGTTACATCTACATTAACAATCCCAAGCAATGAAATCTCAAAGTTACTATCAGCACAGTATCCGACATTTAACATACCAAACAATAATCCCTGGCCTACATACATCATCTGGAAAGTGTTTTATACAATTTTTTTGTGTTCGGATATCTTATAACTCACTGACACATACAGAAAATAGTCCATGATACTCCTTAATAATAGTGATCACTTCAACAGGTGGTAAACAAGCAGTCATCTAAACACAAGCGCAAAGTTACTCAAAGTGGATTCTATTCCTGAAAAGCCATTTACAAACTCATCTCTAGAGCATAGCCGAAACACAATGGCTTCTTGGATTGTATTAGAACCATAACAGTTAACGCAGTTTTACAGCAAGGATCATACACTAAATTTAATTGAACACATATCACATAACAGGTCAATAGATCTATTAAACTGTCACACTTAATAGAACTGCTATTAAACTCAATTTGTGGTAAAAATAAAAATAAAAAATTGGCCAACAGCAAGCGTGCACGTTTGCATTTATACTCCACTTTAGCACTCTAGCAGACAAACGCACTATAAAGTACTAATATGTAGACAGTGATGTAGACAGTTTGTGGTTTTGAGTCAGAGAAACTTACACAACCCAGATGCCGGTGATGGTAAGGACAGGCAGGCTGATGGGCAGAATCATCCACCCCGACACAACCATCATAACCTCTGCCTGAGTCTCCAGCCTCACACCTCCGCCTCATCCACATTCACATTTCACTTCATGGCTCTGCTCATCACCGAGACCGTAACGTGTCAAGCAAAGAGAGCGCGTCGTCTTCATACACCAAGAGAAAATTAGCAAAAGGTTAATAGACACGGTTGTTAATAGACACGGTTAGCTTGTTTTCTATGTTACACTTGTAGCACAGCAGAAAAAAAAACAAAAACAGAAACGCCAACTTTCCACATAGCTTGGAAAAAAATGCTAGCCGACATACAGTAGTTATACAAGCGGAGAATGTGTTTGTGTCTGTGTGTTCATCTTACCTCGTCCCTCTCAGTAAGAACAAGTAGCCGTTTCTCTTCCAGCTTTTTTACTCCTTACTCGTACAGCAAGCAGGACCGCGGCTTATAGAAACTCGGCTAGTCTGTTGCGTTTAAAACGTTTTCCGCCTCTATATCCGTCATGTAGTGTCCGAGTAAGTGAGTAAGCTTCACTGAACTAAAATGCGGGTCCAGGCAGCGGCTGTGTGGCGTTTCTGTGTTCAGCTCCTCCCCCGCGCTAACGTTAGCACATCAACACCTCGGACTCGGAGCAGCTCGCAGCTTCTAAAGCTTCCACTCACTCTTCTTCCCCGTCGTCTTTTTTAAAGGTTACTACCATCATTTTTAAAGTGTCAGAAAACCTTCAAACCCGTTCTTCCGGCCATAATAGGTAATGGGAAAACATAGAAGTATATTATTTTAATTGTGTTTTATTTGTGGAGCTATACGATTTAAGAACATTGGCCTACATAAAAATGGCTAATGAAAATGTAAGACAGACGATCTTCCTGTAGACACCACACCGGTCAGGCCTGCGAGTCACGACAGAGAGGACACTGAGTCACGTGACCGTAGCATGCGCGTGGCCGGTGTGAGTTTCTCTGTACTTACACACCCGGTTATCATACAGCTTGCGTCATTTCTCTGTCACACCAAATAAACTGTCTGAACGCCAAATAAAACTGACTGATTTTAGTTTCCAGACCACGGAGTTACTAAATTAAGTCAGCACGCTGGTTGTGTTTTGTTTTTTTGTTTTTAATCAGAATTTCGTAAAATAAACGAATAAATAAATACTTAGGTCTAATTGTGAGCCGGCATATTTGTTTTATCCTCATATATTCTCGTTCGACTAGTCAGCATTTGGAGACTATGTAAAATGACTTCAATGATTATGGATAATTAGGCCTATAATTAAGAGGTATTAGTCTACATTTTAATTTTGGCTCCAAGGAATTGCTCATATATCAGCTATGTGTATGAGTATGTGTACTATTTAAAGTATGTGCACTATATAAAATTGCATCGAAGGTATTTGACCCATCTTTTCCATTTTTGGTTGTACAGACTTTATTTCAGTAAAAGTTTAAGATACTTTAACTTTGACAGTACTACACTATATTGCCAAAAACTGTTGCCACACACAATTGTTTTGGGTGTTTCTGTATGCGGTAGCACTGATTTCCCTACACTGGCATTAGGAGATCCAGATATTGTTTCAGCATGACAGTACTTTTGTGCCGAAGCCCCTGCGTTCCATGAAGAAAATTAAAACTTTCTTGAAGTGTGGTGGTTATTACAGGAGTAAGAATATTTAGAATATAATGTTTAAAAAGCACCTATAGATGCAATGGTCAGTTGGTTCATTACGTTTGTCCATATAGATTAATTATTAAGAAATGTTTTAGATGTTGTTTGGATGCATACACCTTTGTGCATATTGGTCATGTTAAAAAAAGGCCTTTGCGGACAACTGATAATGTAATTTGCAAAACTGCAGGTGCTTAGCTGGGTTTCTATGGTGGAATTGTTGGCAATGATAATGAATTAAAAAAGCCTTCTACATAATTGAAAAAAATCAGGTCATTTATTATGATATTTATATGTTAACTCTTTATAAATTAACAATTTATATATTGTGTGACTCTTTGTTATGTGTAGCATTAACGTCCTGGAGAAACGTTGTTTCGTTCCATTGTGTATTGCAACATCATAATCATCAAAATCATAAACATACCAGGAAATTTATTAAACAGGGGGTAAAAATAGGTATTTACAGAAAAAAGTATGCATTGAGTCAAATAAGAATTTTTACAGAATTAAGAATAAGAATGATTTATTTACACTTAATTTGACTTTCAAAATGAGTAATAAAAAGATGAAATACTGCCATCTAGTGTTTTTGAAGATGCTCTGGTAGTCTCAATTTCTTTTCATATCAGCCCTTAAATGAAACTAGTAGTGGAAAATATAACATGATACATATTTACAATACTCATGTGCTTTGAATGAGATTTAATAAATAAAGATCTTATAGACCTTTAAAATATACCCTGTGCAAGCGTGCATGTGCGCGCGCGCGCGTGTGTGTGTGAGTGAATATACAAACATATTTACAGTATTTTTACAGTACTTCCATAGCCCCACACTCCAAACCCTGCATAAAGTGGCTGAGTAAACGAGGTATTTATTTTGTGGAGGAGAGTCATTGTGTCCGAGATACTATAAAATGCCAATGTCGCAGATTTGTGATCTAAATACACTCCTATTCTGGAAAAATTGGGAACTGGTATGGAACTGCGCTTGCTTTGGTGCATGAAGGAATACTTCGACTCAGAGCAGTACAGACTATAGGATTTGTCATTCCATCCAAAGCTGCAAACATTGTCATTGCCCTTCCTACTTATTTCCTTTTGGGATACAGCTATATCCACTTCTGTGCCGCTCCATTCAATCTCCCAGTAGTAACGGCCGCCAGTCATAGCCTCCCTGCACATTACCTGCTGCCAGTAGTTGAACCTCTCTGGGTGCTCAGGGTATGAATTTGTTTCACTGCTCATCTGCACCACTGTGTTTCCCTCGGACAGGTAAAGGTTTGGATGAGCTGTTAGAGGATCCAGGGAAAGCTGACAGTAATCTGTACAGGAAACAAGGCAATAAATGTTGGGTCATAACTAGCATTTTTAGTTTTATTGTAAAAGTAGCGTACTCCCATAAATACTTACATACCTATGTGCATGTACATATATATGTATGTGTATAACTATGCTAAAGACAGTTTATTTACCTAACCCTTTTGAATGCTGTGAATACATTTGAGATTTTCAGACACTATTGTCATGTCGCACAACAGCATTAGTGGCAGATTCATTTGGAATGTGTGGAATTTTGTTTACATTTCATCTTCAGTCTGGAAATCTGCTCTGCAAAAATGGCTTGCTTTATGTTTAATCAATATTTCAAAAATAACCTCCATATGGCTGGTGAAATATTGCATTAAATATGTAATTAAAAGCTGCATTCAAGAATATTATTCGATTTTGAGCAAGCACCAAACATACTAAAGGGTGCTAGAAGTGTTTATGGCTAACAAAACCCGATTTTATTTGTTACTAATACTGAGTGGGGATTGGACTGAGTTGATAGTTGTAACATTGCCGAGACTTTATCGTGTGTCAACACTAATTCTTAGGTGTTTGTGTCAATTTGTGTAAGCCCAGGTGTAGCACTAACAAGAATATGATTCAGTTGGTTTTCGTGGAACTAAAAAGCTTTCTTTTTAATGTAAATGTTTCTCAAATTCTATTCCCAAGGCCACTGAAATTATCCCCACCTACACATCTTTCCTCATTTCAAAACTCCCCTGTTGCATGCTGTTACATTAAAAATACGTATGGATTTATTATTATTATTAAACCGGTTGAATTATTTTTTCATTTCCTTAAAATAGACTTTAATATGTTGAACATTTTTACTGTAGTGAATAAAACAACATACACTGTAAAAATTCATCCCTCGTTTTTGGTTCCAGAATCTGCAGAATTTGAACTTCTTTGGCTATAAAGAAAATGCAAAGACACAATTTTAATATTTTAATCATGTATTTTTTCAAACACTGTACAGGAATAGTTTACAAGAGTTGTGTTGTATTTCACCTACCTGCACATGAGATGTTGTTTACTTCTCTCTTACTTACATCTTCTACTTCCACCTTAAACTCAGAGATTGCTTTCTTAACTTTATCAAAAGAATAAAAGGGAGCCAGTGACACTTTAGACAAGTCCTCATATCCTGAGGGTGCAGAAAGAGACTGCCAACTCTGTGGCCAGAATGAACAGTTAATTTCCCAATAATGACTATTTGATTATGAATCATGCAAATCAAATATAAAAGACAGCTGCAGTTATCATTTCTGCTATATATGAGCCCCTACCTTTAAGAAATGAATGTGATCTTCAGAGTGTGACAGCCTCTCCAGATCATTGTGTTTCATCTTCAGTAACGTAATTTCTTCCTCCATTTGGCTCAGGTGTCTCTCAGCCTGAACCATCAGGGCTGTTTCTTGGGCTCGGATCATTTCCTTCACATCGCCGTACCTCCTCTCCACAGCCTGCATCAACTCAGTGAAAATTCTCTCGTTCTCCTCTAGCACACTCTGGGATGAGTGCTGTTCAGTGGAACGGAGAATTTAGTTCGGGTAAAAACGGGAAGATACGAAAGCAGGGTGGAAAGATCAAATGAAATCAGATTAAATCAAGAAGATCAGATTAAATCCGTACCTTTAAAGACTCTGTAGCCTGCATTAGATCTTGCCACTTCTTCACTCTTTCATCAATCTTCTGCTGAGAGCTCATCAGTTTAACACTAAGCTGCTTCTGCAGGAGAAAATAGGGATTGTTTACTGAACATTACATGAGGATAACATTTATAACATGTATTTTAATAATGTATTTATTATTAATTCATGTAATTAGTTTTTGAACTGACATATCAAAACATTTATGTACAACTTAAGTCACGCTTTAGCAGAGTACTATAAAACAAATACCTGTTTCTCTGTCCTCTCAGCTGCTGCAGAGACAATGTCATGTTTTTTGTGTTCATCCATGAGGCACAGAACACATACACAGGTCTGATCCGAGCGACAAAAGACCTCCAGTAGTTTGTCATGTTCAGCGCAGATCTTTTCTTTCAGCTGCCCCGTTGCTGGCACCAACTTGTGCTTCATAAGTGCTGGGTATTCGTAGTGAGCCTGAAGATGAGTCTCACAGAATGAGGTCAGGCATGTTAGACAGGACTTCACAGCTTTCATCTTCTTCACCAGGCAGAAATCGCAGAGTACGTTACGCTGGCTGTTCCGGCTGCTGGGTCTGGGGTTGCTGTATTTTTCATAAGACTCCGATCTCTGTGACTTGCCAAGTGAGC
Source organism: Liobagrus marginatus (assembly GCA_028566295.1). NCBI lineage: Eukaryota > Metazoa > Chordata > Actinopteri > Siluriformes > Amblycipitidae > Liobagrus > Liobagrus marginatus. The sequence continues at coordinate 8,293,952 of JAOUQX010000033.1, forward strand.
TGTAATGGCTCTGTTCTCCAACACTGCTACGTCTAGACATTTTGATTCCTCTGTGGAAATGCACAGGCTGGATCACTGCGTGTGGTGTAGTTTCAGTGAAACTGTCGTGTGATAGGTTTTGCTTCGGAGAATGTGAATAATGAGGCAAGTCTAGTGTAAACCAGTATACCTTGTTTGTTGACGTTCAAACCCAGAGGGTGTGTTGGCTGGCTACCTGGCTGATAGATACAACTGTAAATTGCTCACAGCTATTCGCTGTGTGTGAATGACTGAAAAAAAGAATCAATAAATAGAATCAAAATGCGCACAACCTATCGAATCACCCGTTCTCTAAAATTTGGAACCAGTTCTCGATACCCACAGAGGTTACAGCAACCATTTTTTTAAGATGAGGCAGACATTTCACTATCGGCAGGAACTTGTTCACAATGCAGATACTTCAACAAATATTCTAGAAAAAAAGACATTTACAAGGGTTTTTTGACGCCAAAGGATTGGCGGGTAATATATCAACTAATTGATTGTTGCAATCAGTTTAAACCCTGTTATTTAGTGCCTTCAGTTAAAGCCAGTGGAGAATTGGGCCAAAATTCTATTTCTCATGTAACTTCTGTCATATATCAGAATCGGGGATCATAACGTCATAATTCTACAGTAAAATGTCTCATATTGTTGCATGGTGACAGTCAATTGTCAACAAAGTTGCCTCAAATTTGGCACACTGGACAATAGACGCCAATGAAACCTTAACCACCCTAAATGGCTCAGTAATGTGATGGCACTTCAAACTGTAAAGAGATTGGATCCATAACTTAAAAATGGCACAGTAACCAACAATGCAAGAGTTATTTCAATTTAATGCAAATTTGTTTGTATAAATTCAAACCTTATTTATCACATACATGCAGTGAAATGTTTTTATTTTGCATATCCCAGCATATGAATTTGAAGGCTAGGGTCAGACAGAATGTGCAGTGTCCCTGGAGGTTAAGGGCCTTGCTCAAGGGCCCAATGATGGTAGCTTGCCTGGTGCGAGGCTGGAACCCCAACCCTCTGATTACTGAGCCAGAGCCTTATACCACTGAGCCATCACATATAACACTTTTTACTTGACATATTTCAAAGCAGCTTCAAAGACAATGCAGGTTTCTATGTTACAAAATGACAATAGTTTCTTACGAAATGATAGTATTGACAGCTATCGTATGCATTTAAGTAAATGTGCTGTGCAATCAAAGCAACAATTCTATTCAATTGATTCATTAACGCATTTAAAGGACGGCATGTGCAAATTTAAAGAATGATATCACTACTTTTTATATACCTTTTTGTAATTACAACCATTTTCACTTATGTGAAAACAAGTGCCAAAATTGTGTATTATTTATTTCTGAATACACAATTATAACAGGGTTCCTAAAAAGCGTGAATAAGACAAAAAACACTCGGTCCCTTAAGTTGCTCTGATGACATGTTCATTAAACAAAGAATACTGTAATTATAGATGCCTACTATATACTGCCTATTATACTGCCTACTCCGCCACGATCTTCATTAGGAACCTTGGCTTCCGGCGCAGCACCGGATGTAAATATGGGTTCTGGGGGGAAACGCGGAAGTGTTCGTTGGTACATTCGTTTACATGGTCCGGGCAATTATAGAAATCACACGATTTTTATAAACCAAATCATTACTATAAACTAGTTTCAAAAATAAAAAATGTAAAGGATGATTTTACTAACTGCAGTCAAAATAAAATAAATAAATAAAATGCTGCAGTTCATAGCTCTAATCGCAGATGGCGCCAGATGTTGTAAAATAAAAGAAAAAGATGTATCATGCTGTATGTACAATACCTTAGTAAAGTTGGAAAGATATTTGTTTGCTTTCGTTGCTGTGTGCTGTATGTTATCGAGATAAATGTTTTAATATGAATACTGCCTGTTAACCTATTTTTTTCTGTCTGTGTATTTTTTTTTAACCATAAAACGTTTTTGTGGTTTTTTAAAGACAATTCTGTTTAAATACTGTAAAAATTGACACTAATAGTTAAAATGTTGAAGTATGTTAAAAATGAAGATCGCCGAATGAGGCGTTGAACTAATTTACATTTTTCTTTCCATTACAATGTGTAACGCTTCTGTGTAACACACGCGATGCTTGCATACATTTTAATACATTATACCCCAGCTGCTGTATTCAAACTAGGCCAGGTAACACACTGTGACTCCTAAGGGCAAACCTCAGAGACATCAACACAAGAGTCTGAAATGGGCACCCAAGGTCAAACAGAGCCAAAATGGTTTGCTGAAAGTGTCTGTTTAAGCACAGGGTGCTGATCTCACTCTTGCTGCAACCCAACCTGCGGCAGGTGTTGGACAGACCCACCACCACGTCCCTGCCTTTCCTGTTGGAGATGCTCAGAGCCTCAAGGACCTCATCCAGGATGAGCGATCGAGTTCGGCAGATCAATAGACTCTCTGGACCATCACCGACCAAGATGTCCACCTCAGGGTCAGCGCAAGCTTTATAAGGAAAGCAGATGATTTGGGAGCTCCAGCTGTCTGAGGCCTCATCATGAGAGAAAAGGAGATCAAATAAATGGAGAGAAGACAATTTTTTAATTTATTTTATAAGTAGGGATTTTATGTTCGATTTTCTGTGTGATCAAAACATGCCATGATGTACAAAAATGTAAAACATGAAACTGATTTAGCTGTCTTCTCAGTTGTACACTGATTGGAATCAAAGCCAGAACATACTGACAGGAATGTGGTCGTGGATTTGCATCTGAATATATATATATATATATATATATATATATATATATTTATATATAT